>CM073774.1:38297637-38866995 GCA_037158775.1 Hetaerina titia
GTGAAAGTTGAACCGTGTTCTTTCCAAGCGAAACACTTTCTTCGCGAAGGAAACGTGGTTGCCCGAAACGAAACAGCATGGAAATTACGTCGCCTCACGAATCCAAAAGACAAAACTAATGACCAAGGACTTAATTAACATACGAGTCCCTGAGCCGTACAAAGAGTTCATTAAAATCCCCCTTGGCCTTATGTTCGCCGAAAATAATTTCCTGAGTTAACAATCCGAAAATAAAGGTTAATTTAACGACGAACAACCACCCGGGACTGATAAGTCTATTCTCATGTTATCTATGGGCGATTACGGAGTAACAGTGAGAAGGAATTACATATTTTGAGATTAAAAGGTTGTTTTGAAAGTGACTGTTCGTACAGAAATGATGTATAAGCCTGCCCTTAATGACTTGTGTGTTCATTTTTGCCCTCATGCGCATGCTTTCAGAGCAAAAGGAAACAGCAGTAGTAATAATTTTACGGGAGGCGACCGATAGCTGATGTTATTTGCGCCATTAAGGATGGACAGGAAAGGGTGAAGGGTGGAGAGAAACCGGGGCGTCGGCATTTGCCTACTCTTAACGAAAGGCGCCAAGGAGTCTGCAGCTTACCGTCCAATCCGACGGGACGGAGTACTCACTTAAAGTACCTCCGAGGTAAGCTCTTCAAAACAAAAATAATTTGCAACTTGTAAGTTAAACGATATAATGGTGATGGGACAAAGATATTCATTAGCCAATGAACGAACTTCAATTACTTTGGGATCGAATCTAGTTTAGCAACTACAAAAAGACAGGATCGAAATATATTCTTATAATCATTATGTATCACCCATTATCACACAATTAATTGTTAATCAAACAATTCTACATTTTGGCGAATATGTAAGTTTTTATTTAATGTTTTTTAATGTCAACAACAATTTTATACCGCAATATACTGACCTTGAAAAACGTCCCACAGAATATGAATATCCAAAACAGAATTCCACCAGTTAATGACATCGATAGCAAAGTAATGGGTATGGCGTTCGTCATTGGATCGATTTGGAAAGAAAGCGATATTTTGAAAAATGGATAAATGTTGAAAATTGAAATCGATACAGTTTGGACCGAATATTTCCACGTTAGAAGCCGGGAGTTGACTGTGACTTTAACGATTTTGTCACCTCATTTTGACCGCCTTTTCTTTATTTTATATCCTTCATTAATTAAGATCCCTATTGCAGCCGATAAGCACGCGCAAACGTTGATACGGTGAGCTCAATTCCCTTAAGCAATCGCAGGAGAAATCTCGCAGAAGCACAACCAGCGCTCCCGAAAATCCTAACATTTGCCCGACGAGAGAATAATTCTCCTCGCGGAAAAAATGTGCAGACTGAACACCAGACGAGTTCCAAATTATTATGTAGGGATGACCATATGGGTGAAGGGCCCCGACAACCTCGGACACGGTTCACTCACTATAAGCAACGAATTCAGTTTCGGGTGCGATCACGCGCGCTTTCTGGTGAGCGTGTGGACTACCTGGCAACGGGTGGTAAATTGATCGCTTGCATGGCTTCTTCTGTTCCCACACCCCTCCCACCCTCTCCGATGAACCGAGAGGGGGGCCGTAGTGCGGTCTCTTGGAGACCATGAACGCTCTCCGCGGGGATATGCGTGCTAGGCAACAATCAATCTCCACCTAAAGAATACCCGAATCGCAAGAAAAATAGGCTGATCTCTGTATTTAATTTGCAATTTAACCACGATCCACCTATTTTGGCGGTGCAGTCCGAACAAAGCTATCCTTCTTATGATAGTGGCTTGATTACCGAGATAATTTTTAAAAATAAAATCGATATTGGCAATGCTTTTTTAAGATGGAAAATGTCACAATCAGGACTCCGTGAATTTGTTTGGTCGAATGTGGGTCGGTGAGTGGGGTCCACCGAGTAAATCCTCCCCTTGAATGGACGGAACATTGCATTTGAAAAGTTCTAGAGACAACTACGTATCGCGTCCTTAGATAAGAATATCACTGAAAAATTCATCACGACAGATATGGCTTGCTGGATATTTAGAATTCTGCCAGGGTAAGATATCAAAAAGCAGTCTTCGTCGAGACTTCGGGCAGTCCTTCCCGAGTCGATGATTCCCACACAACCTCTCCATGTTCATGGCCACCCATGTTGACCGCAATATCGGATAGCACACCTTCCCAGAATTCATCGCCACAGACTTTAATTCACGGGACTACACCAAAGTTGAGGGCAAGCCGCAAGTGCGCAATTCACAGCATCTAAGTGGCATCGTGAAATATACACATTCCCGTTATACTCCCAGTGAATAAAGAATTGAATTTTGAAGAATTGAAAGATTGAATATTACTTCCATATGATAAAATAATTTTCCAGCATTCACGGAAGCTCTAAGAATAGGATTTACCTTTATTGATCGTGAAAAGTCTTTCCGAAACGGAAAACCAAAAAAAAAGTATCGTCCTTCGGTTTATTGAGCCAATAAAGTCGTGGTCTCCGATTTTCCAACATCAATTGTGAAGCTCAGATTCTCCGATTTTCGGTGAATTTTTTTTTCAATGCCACCATAATCAAAAGGCAAAATATCGAATCTGTCATAGTACATTCATAAACTTTTCTGAGTGGTCGAGCTAGTGGCACTTTTACATCTCGATCACCTACCCAACCCTCCCCATCCCTCCGCCGAAATCTGCCGTCACCTACCCCAAAATCCATGCCTCGTGTGCACCATTCTGGGAGATATTTGCGAATAAACCGAATGCTCCCTTTCAATAAACCCCCACATACAAGTAAGCAGAGGGAAAAAAAGGGCGGAAACCCTCACACACACACACAAAAGAGCCAACAGTACCACTTAACCAAGATGCATGCATGTCGAATTGGTTTCAGCTTCTTCTCGTTGAATCGAAAATTCACCTTTTTGAATGAAGCACCGAGACTAAGGATTCTTCTCTCTCTCTCTTCCCACCGGAACAAACACCACGCGCTCGTTTTACCGACGACAAACATCCTGATGCCATAAATACAAGAGCGACGCCGAGTCTTGTTTGGTAGTCGACGGAAGCAAGAGGGGAAGCTCATGGCCTGCATTGTGAGTGATCCACCCCGCACGTATCCCCCCACGCTACCCCCCCCTCCGTCGCCGTTGAGAAACCAGTAATAAACGGAAAAATCGTAAAGGTAACGTCGGGAAGGATGAGGGAGTACGACGTATCCTTCACCCCCTCCGTGAGCGACGAACGTGTTTGTCCGTCCAATCTCGCACTGGGGGGATCTCTTTTGTGATGCTGGTCGCGTCATCTCAGTCAGCCGCCTCGCTTGGCCGTATCTTTCCAGAGACGCGAAAAGATCATCGCGTGCCAAAATTCTTTTCCATCACCGCGCGGATCAACTTTTATGACGCACGCACGACGATCCCCTCCGCCACAGACGACGAGGGTGGATTCCGTCGCGTCGAAAAATTTGCCAAAGAAATCTTTCAAGGGGAGAACCCTTTTGAATTTTTTACCCCCACGGAGAATTTATTAAAATCCCGTAAATAGCGTCACTGAGGGAGGGGGCGATAATGACAAAAAAAAACAATGTTTTACCGCCAGGAAATTGCACCCCACACACACCTGTGAGAATGAACTGGATTTGAATGCATACCTGCACGGAAAGCTCGCGAAAAACACTTCACATTCACCATCAGGACTCTCAATGGTTATTGGTTTCTAAGGAAAAGCAAACGTTGGTCATATTGGAAGAATTTTCAGAGACGAGAGAGTTGTGGCTCTAAGAAGTTTTCGTGTGCATTTTTGTTTAAGATTCCTTTATTTCTTTCTTTCATCACGCGATCGGATGCATGCACAGGCATGCCTACAATGAAAAACTGAACTGAAAATAATATGTTTTCCTCAAGTATTCCTCTGGGCTAGGCTCCGGAAATAGGAACTCGCAGCTGGGTGTTATTACATCCAACTACTTCGCTCATAGTCTTCTTTAACTGTCGGCGTCATCAATTTTAATCTAAACCCCAAATAATCCTTCGCAAGATAATATTACTTAACACCATTTTATTATAACGTTTCATAAGAATATAGGAGAGCTGATTTTCTGGATTTAAGCAAGCGTCTGCCACTCGTCTTGATAACGAACGCTCGGTCGGGGGTTGGGTTGCTAAATTTCTCCGTTGATCCGTTCCCACGGGCAATTTCACACGCATTTATAACAACTCTTTTTTGTTAAGTTCTGCCGATTCTGCCATCAGAATGAAAAAATCAAACATCTGAGCAGATTAAAATTAAGATTCCGAATTACAGATTAAATACAAACATGGAATTTTGTCGCCGTGAGAGAATCTACCACCAACGACAACAGTCCTCAGTTTTTCACGAAAAGGGACCTAATATATAGGTTTTATTATTTTTTGCCGTGAAAGGAGAATTATTCCTACATATACTTTCATATTTATTCTAAACACGAACTGCTGAAAAACACGATAGCAATTTTAATCGGAAGGTAAGAGGTAATTGACGTTATTACTGCTTTAAATATAATTAATCTCAAAAAGGAGAACGTCTTAAAGTAATTGCATTTTTTAAAAATTGATAATTAAGAATATTTTTATGGAATATATGAGATCAACATCAGGCATAACATACATATACATCCTATTGGTTAGGCATGACAATTTTTTTGGTAAAACATATCATGCGGAGTTATTCATATCGAATTTGAAAAATATTTTGAAGGAAAAAACAAATTTTAATTTTATCGGTATATTAGTCACCTATTCCTAAACTCCATCTTTTAAAATGTTCACCAAAATGTTTCAAAAACTTCACAAAACATCATACAAATATTATAAAATCAGATAAACCAAATTAATATCATTATAATTTTTACCACAACTACCGAGTATTCACGTTATTATTATCGAATGGTGGTCGATATACGAGTACTATGGCACAAGTATCACTATATTCGATATAGTGTGATATTACATTGATAAATGGTTATTTTCCTCACTAGACGATACGCGGCGTCTTGTAAGCTCGCGTGCGCTCACCTACCGCGTGTTTGGCGCCCAGTTTCACGCGCGACTCGGCGAAACCCATTCCTCCCCCGCGGCCGCCATCGCCAATTTATTCTCTCGCGAGCTCGTTCCCGTTTTTTCTTCCTCCTCTCACGAAAACTACAGTCGAGGGCCGACTCGATCACTTTCACCCAGAGCGATATATTTTTTTTTAATAACTGCGAGCGACGGTTGCGTGAGAGATCACGAAGAGAGAGAGAGATGGGGGGAATGAATGGGGGGAGGAATGAAAGGGGGGTCCTTCCGGCTGGATGGCGCCCATGGGCAACGGAGAAGGAGCGCTGGAAAACGCAGGAGCGATGACGGAAGGCTTGATCATCTCCGCGGGCATCACGCATATCTCACGAACGGCGGAAGGCTCATCCCACGCCGCCTGCGCTATGGATTACGCACGCCGTTCATCTTTTATTCACCAACCTGGATACTTAATTGCGAGGAAAGTCGGGAGCGTGTGAACGCGATGGGGTGGAAAGCTCAGCATCGTCCGTGGAGAAAATACGGAGGGCTACGCTCAACCTTTTTGACTGTTTACAGTCGGCCAGGACGTACGATATTACTCCTAAGGCTTCCAACGGGCTTAAGTGAATTCCGCCCCTAGCTATCTCTGAGCTTTGGATTTCGGTCTCATGGATTTCAGCATTCAGCTGGTCGCTCGACTTTCTCCTTTCTTACAGGCGGCAGCATTAACATGTGTCCATAATTGGCACATCTAAAGGTCCGCGCCTTATGGCTAGTTTCTACGCAATGCCCGTCCTTTTTTCGATATTAGGCAAGGCTTTTCGTTCAAAGTTTCTTCAACTGACCCAATAAAATACGTTGTACCATTAAATTTCATGGGGAAATAATGAAACGCTATTCTCATGTTTTAGAATTACGTGGCAGCAGAAGGCCACGTAATTCTAAAACATAAGAATAACGTTTCATTTGTTTCAAAGTTTAAATGATCCTAAATAGTTGGGATGGAGTATTCTGAACACAAAACCCAGCGCAAAGGGTTCAGCAAAAAGTAAAAAAAAACGAAGGGCATAACGGGATGATCTTTGCTTATTCATTCCATTAGAGCCAAATCCGACCACCGGTCGAATTTCGTCTTCTATTTTAACCGAGAATCTTTAATATCTAGATCCGATTATTAACAGAGGATTTATTCCTCCCAACCAAAGACAACAGACTCTGATGCTACCAAAAAAGTAACCTTCTACGGCAATATGATTATTTTTATCGATCGTTTGTAGGTATTCAATCAAAGGCCACAAGGAATTACTTCAAATAAATTCATCAAACAAAACTCTTACACATGTAAAACATTGAGGCCAATCTCTTTGTACGATCAATCAAAATGAAGCTTCAAGAGATTGAGGTCGCCTACAATTTTTTCTTCCCTTTACTCGTTCTCTCGTAAATATAAAATGAATTGAAATGCCACTAAAACCTCCTCGGACAGAACTCGGCACAAGGGCAAATTTTGGTTTATCTCTCTCTCTCCCTCTCGAGAGGGAGAGAGAGAGAAAATCGATTCGACTAATTCCCTCTTCACCGTGGCCACATGAAAGAAAATTTTCATTTCGCCAGAAAGCGGTGAAACTCAAAAGGAATATTGAATCCGAAGAAACAGTCCTGCCATCCTTTTTGAGAGAGCCGCGATATTAAACACAGCGAGAATAGATTTTCCCGAACCCATGAGAAACTCGTGATATCTCTTTTGATGTTTTTTTTTGGGAATCGGGGTGTTTCCTTAGAGCCGTGATCGTGACCGGGCGTGAAACCTCTAGACAGACTAACGCAGCCACAACACTGGAACAAACCGATACACAAAAAGAAAATACGGAACAAGAGGAAGAGGGGGGTTGGTAAGGCAATATCCCGCGATCACGTGACGATCATGGACCGCCAATGCGCGCTCCGAGTGGCGAAGAGCTCGCGCGCGCGTTAACCTAATCTGACGAATCACTCTTCCCTCTGTACCATTTTGGCGCCCTCACGACGCTATATGCGACGACTCGAAGAACCAATTCCCTCGCTCCGTTTTGGCGCGTTCGTGAGTCAAGCGAACGAATAGGAGGTGGAAGGAGAGAAAAAGTAAAACAAAAAGAAGTTCGACTCTCCCCTGTTCCCTTTTATATCCCTCCCCTTTCCTCACTCCAAGGACAGCGACTGCACGGCCGACGCCGTCGACTACCCACGCTCTCTTTATCCAGCGCTCTGGAAGAGGGCGAGACGTCTTTTCATCCGAACAACCTTTGTTTTTTCTCTTGGGAGGAAGGCACCGTCGCGACGGCGGGGTTAACCTGCAAGTAAGCCGCCAAGGAAAACGACCCCCACGTCCCGTCGAAAGGTTTAGTCTCCGGCCTCAGGGTCACTTACTTATTCTCTGTAAGTTTCATCCACAGGGATGATTTAAGTTTTGGGCTTCCTGGACTAATTTTAGCATTATTCTTCCTTAAAGTTGGCGCTTTTAACACGAACTCTTGCGGGCTGCACTCTTAAGCTAGCACCCAAAAAAAAACGTTCATTTGAAAGCGCTAATATATTTCGGATTCAAAGGAAAAGTAATTTTAAAAAACTTCACCTTTTTTATTCAATTTAATGCAAAAATATGCGCATCATCAGTAGTCGGTTTTGCAGGTACTTAATTTAGAAGAACTGAACTTTCGTCACCAGGTGAAAATTCTGCCACTGTTCCAAAAGCAAGATTTTATTGTGGACAGAGGGTGAGCAAATTAAAACAAAATAAGGCAAAATTTATTGAAAACCATATGAAATTTGATCATTTGAAATAAAATACGTCACAGTTAATATCTACAATTAATATAATGCCGATTTCTTCCAAATAAACGAAATAAACCCCAAGAGGAGCTTCAAATCAAGTGAGGACCTTACGCAGGTACATCATATCACGACGATCATGAATCAATAACCATTACGGCAGTGGAACGCCTGTCCCAATAACTCAGACGTGATAATTACTTAATTTTTAACATTTATTTTTTTACGACTTTTATCGGGACGAGATTGAGATTCAATAGTCACTTCTTCCGTCTAACCCCTTTTTTACATACAAACAGAAGAAGAGACAATTACAAACACCCAAGCCCTAGGTGAAAGAAAACCCACCTTTGAGGGAATCGAACCCGGGACCTCTTGAGTTGGCGGCGAAGGCGTTATCCCACCGCCGCCGGGGCAAGCAATAGTTCATAGTAGGTGAACAAAAATGGTTGGCCAAGTCACGTAGTCAAACCAGAACTACCTTAAGCGAAGTCTGGCGAAGATGATCCATTTATAAGAAAGTAAATCACCGGTTTTGGGAGAAATCCTTCTGACGACTCACCCAGGTGTTCAGTTCCGTCCCATGCAAGTTATTCCCGAGGAAAATGAACAAGTCTGCACCAAAACCTTTATTAAGCAAGGTTGGAGCGTAACTTGCATGCCTGCCAAATGGACCGCCGACGCAACCTACCTAGTTGGGGGGGAGCACCCACGGTTGGTTAATCCTATTTTATAGTCCAGTATGGAAATAAGGGGGGGGGGATTATAATTCAACGATCGATAATATCGTGTTCCATTTTGCAGGGGCGTCACAAATCCTCCGGGTTTCTACATGATTGCTCGTGAAGATATTAAAAATATCCACTTTTACCTGAGAGCTATGTTTGGCAAAACTAGTTTCCCTGATTTCTGTCACGAGTGCTCCAGACGTTATTTATTTCCAATTCGGATAAGATTAATTCCAGCCTTCGGACGACATGCAAACAATGAATCCACCGTTTAGCGATGACGTGCACTTTTCGCTCGATTTTCAAAAATATACTCTTCTAGACTCCTGGTGACACTTATCTTTGAAAGTCAAATTAAGCCAAGGCAAATATCTAACACTTTAACAAAAGAGAGAGTTGTCGTCGGAGCGGAGTCAAATATCTGTCACGAAGCCGAATTATAGGTCTATTTTTATCAAATTGTATTGAGAAAAATCATTAAGTACAAATTTCAATGATAAAATATGGATAGCTAACTAAGATAAACTACGAATGCAGCTAAGTAGGTTCATTTTAGCCATAAACTTCATCGGAAATCAATTTTCACGCCGTACATAATAGGAAACTTGCATAAAACAATGCCCTTGAAGAAATCCTGCAGCTCATTTTTCATAAATTTTAATTAGCTCTTATTCAATATCAGAGAAAAAATGAATTCGGATAGAATAGTTAGAGAGACCATTGGCAAATTATACCAAGCAAAGACTAAAAAGCAAGCGATCCGGAAAATCCATAAATCACTATGGTTACAACCATAGTTCACTTCCAGTAAAAGAACTTAGAGCTACTTTTCGAAAGCTGACCGTTACATTTCAGATTCCTCATGCGAACTCTTCGCTCTTCGAATCTCCCGCTTCGTGCTAATAAACGTGGCAAAGGCTCTCGCATAGGCAGACACATTACCGATAATAGGAAGCTAAATGTCAAGTTTTCATAAAACACTATGAGGCCACCAGCATTACATCCTTTTAACATGAAATGTCGCTTAATATTTTTTTTAACTCCATTAAACAATGGATCCACCATCGGATGTAAAGAGACCTTTGGACCCTTAAATATGGCTCAAACGTATACTGACTGCGGGCACCCGTTCGACCGTACCTTTTTATTAGACACACCGACCCTCGGCGAAGGGAATTGGGCAACCCCACATTTGGGTTTCGCGGGAATGAAGGGCGTGTCCAACTTTCCGACGCGTGCTTTTCCAAAAGCTCCCAAACAAAAGCGGAGGTGAGAAAGAGTTCGAAAATAAAAAAATAAACAAAAACAGTAGAGACACAGAGAGAGAAAGGGGGAGAAAGAGGGAAAGAGAGGGAGGTAAGGCCCCATCCCACTCACCTGGACGGCACTGTTGAGGAAGCAATTGTTCTGGCCGGGGGCGTTGAGCAGACCTTTGGCGCCGGACGGGGTCGGCGTGGTGGCCGCCGAGGTCACGGGAGACGTCCCGGCAGTCGCCGCCGTCGTCCCCCCATCCCCCTGGGGGCGC
Organism: Hetaerina titia; assembly: GCA_037158775.1. Lineage (NCBI taxonomy): Eukaryota > Metazoa > Arthropoda > Insecta > Odonata > Calopterygidae > Hetaerina > Hetaerina titia. Next base: position 38,307,749 of record CM073774.1, read on the forward strand.
CGGTTGACGCCGCCACCGAGTATGGGATGGCCCCCGCCGCCGACCACGACGTCCGACTGCGCCCATGGCGCCTCGTCCCTCGGGCGACGCAGGAGGGAGCCCGGCGCGGATTCCGTGGTGCACTGTGCCATGGTACGCGCCCACGCCTACCGTTTCGTGTGGGCTGTAAAGAGAGGGAGGAGACCAGTCAGAAGGGTGCTGTCAATTCCACGCCTTCGTGTCAACTTTCCTAATCGCCTTAAGAGCCCGAAATGGGTCGTCTTCAAGTAAGGCGGGGACGATCCCGTCACCTTTCATGGGAGGGTTGCTTCGAATCCCGTCTACCTCAACATTTTCGAGGTCACGAGCGTACCAAGGGAGGGTGAAATATCTCCACTACCGAGGACATCATTAGGGTGCAAAATGACTCCCAAAAAGGTTGCCACAGTAAATTACTAATGGCGGTCGAAAGATTTCATGTTTTGCGTGGTTTCAAAGGGGAAGGCACTAACCAATCACGGAAATATGTTGGATTAAAAAAACATCGCCACATGGGGATCACAACTTTAAAATTCCAAGGTTTTTGTGAGTCAATACTAGGAAGAGAATGGCCAAAAAATCCGCCAGTTTCAAACTCATGGATTTCCGATCTCATGCAATCCGCCGGAATCAAATAGTGAGGCACAAGAGTATAACTTGACGCAGTTCTTCCACCATAATGAAGATATAGGAAATAAACTAATCCCGTGGTTTCCATGAGATTACTTTTTTGGCTCGCGTTGCCCCTGAAGCCATGATATACTATGGTTCAAAGCACAAACATCGTGTAACAACCTACATATTCACTAATTCCGTTTTTGTAACCATTTTTTTGCACTGCATTGAATTTTGAATGTAAAAGGAAACCTTATTAAAATTACATAAAATAGTCAATTGTGTGAATCTGGGTCGCGGTAGTCCAGGGGTAGGGCGCTGTACTACTGACTGCGCGGTCCGGGTTCGATTCCCGGTACACCTCTCTGGGCACCGTCAGCTCCACCCATGTTGAGTGATTTTTCGGGCACCAGATCTTCCTGGAAAACCATAACCGGCACAGGGAAAGGAACTGGCCCCCCTACCCTGATGTGTGTTTCACACGCCGTCGGGCTAAGTACTGCGTGACCTGTTAAATCTATCTTCTACCAAACCGACCTTCTAGTTGATTACTGTGTTTATGTTTTTTCACTGTATGAATTTTTATTCAACAGATTCATAACATTCAACAGATTCAGGCGAGATGCAGCGGAAGTTCGTCATTATAAGAAAAATAAATTTGCACTTTTTTCACAAGTTTATTGGTGACCTACTACGCGTTTCGGTTCTCTGAAACATCACCAGGTACAAGACCCTAGTTTTGTACTTCGGTAATTATAATAGGTGATTAATAATAAGGACACCATAAGGACTATATACATTTACAAAGGGAATACCTATGGTGAATGCGTAATTGTAGTCGCTAGTCATTAGGTAAATTTGGTAATAATTTCAATAAAAATATTCCAACATGTAAAAATGGAAGTAATGACATAAAAATTAGGCATTAAAATGCGTTTTCAAAGTAATTACAAAAGGTGATCAGTTATTATTCACGAAGGGAAGTGAAGGAGAAAACCTATTCGACTCTTTAGAGTACTTGAGAGCTGATCACCGTCAAAGATCCGAGGGATATAGTCCTTTCGCCTTACCAGAACCACATTTTCCTCCAAGTCGATTTCGGAACTAAATAATATGCATTTAAGTGCACACAAACGCAAAAAATATTAAGGTTGAGCCATAATCTCTCTTATATTTTTTTAAGCAGCGGCCCCCGTGCCAGAATGACAGAATCGAAATAGGTAGCGTTCAAAAGCAGGAGGCAATTTCGTTAATAAACCAACTGGAGCTATCGTCCGATCAACAATGGGATGGGAGAGAGGTAAATGTTGTCCTTTCACACGAACGCCCACTTCCACGATCGACTGCCGGTCTTAATTGTTCGTCTCCAGTGAGAAGAGGATTGCGAGCCGATTCAAAAGGGAAAAAAAGACGACGGTTTCCTTCCGACTGCGAAACATTTACTATGGGTCAATGCTCTTCCGGGGAGTGAGGGGGCCAGAGGGGGGGGGGATTGCGTTTCCACGCATTAAATCTGGCAGTTTCCACATCACACATGTTATTACAATAGCGATCCCTACACCAATATACACCAAGTGGGGTCAAAGTACGGGAGAGTAGTGAATACTGTGTGACTTGTTGAGAAAATAAAACTAAAGTCTGAAAGAAAACAAGCCTGAGGCTTCCTTAGTCACACCGCAGAAGAGGACTTTGATGGGAAAGTGGCAAAACCGCATTCAAGGTAGCGGCTGATATAGAAAAACTATAACAGACTATTTCCATGTTGAACAAAAGTAATTTTATCATGATTTTCCTTCAAATAAAGCTGAAAACCATGTTAAATCACACTGATTTAGAGACCGCAAATCTTTCTACGGCAGATCATTTGATGCTCGGGGACAAAAGCTATTCAAAAATAGTGAAAGGCATATACGTACTTTAAATATTTAATTTTATCAGTGCAATAAAGAAAACAGTTTCTGGCGTAACTTGGTGGAAAATCTTCATATTGAAATTAGAAAATTAAGCAACTTGGCTTTTCCACTTAAAATTTTGTTTTTCTCACGACCTAGGTTTCGTTATAGCATAACATCATGTTATGCTACAACAAAACCTAAGTCGTGAGAATAAAAAAATGTTAAGGGGAAAAGCCAAGTTGTTTAATTTTCAAATGTCACTAGTGCAACAATATTCTATTCCATAATATTCCCCCCTCTATATATCCTCGTGGTGTTTAATATTTAAGCACCATTTATGTCGGAGTAATGTTTATTTTTATCTAAGGTTTATTTTGGGCACCATAAAACAAACTAACACGTAAACAGAAATAACATGATATTAAAGAATTACTTTCATTATTAAAAGGACAATTCATTTTGATATTTAAACCAACCTTTCTGGGCGAATACATTATAAGGAAGATAGTCTGAGGTATGTTCCACAGTCTTAAGCAAGTTTAATGGGTCAGAAAATCGTAGTTGCACCAAGTGTCGTCACGTGACTCCAAAATATTCCACATTTAAAAGTGATAACTCGAACCTTAACACGCCCTATTGCTGTTGGAATTTGTCCGAATGTCGAAAAAAACGCCTTTATTTGCCCGGTCGCACACGGGAATGTGGGATCGGGCGTTTCTGCTCTCCGATTAAACCTGTCTCGAAGCTGAGTTTTTGATTGGGATACGGATTAATTACGGGGCTGCGGACTCGTACCAAGCTCCTAATAACACCTCTTTGAATCACCCACCTCTCAGATCATCACGCCCCATCCCGCAAAGGCAGAATTTTCTCACAGTGCCCCCTACCCACCGGCGGGAGGAGCCCGTCCCGGAGGGGAGATGTTGGGTGAACGCAGCGCTTCGGACGCCGAGGGCAGACGCACACGCGAGCGCCCAAACGAGAAGAAGAATATCGTGGAACGGCAGGAGGGTGACGAGATACGGTTTTCGAGCAACACAGGTCGATTTTGGTGGATTCATAAATGGGCTTCGATGCAATTTCACTATCGATCTTTGTGATTATTTATTGTGAATATTTATTTGTTAAATTTGAAGATTTTTGTAATGTATCACTGCGAAAAACCAGCCTTCGCGTACATGAACTTGTCGACGTATTTAGTTCCATTTATGTAGCTTATCTGTTTCTTTTCTCCCTCCGTGATTGACTTAGGGTAGCTACACAAAAATGCCATTATTCTTTACTAACTCAAACTATAAATCACGAAAACACGCCCATTATCACTCCCGAACTTCGAAGCTTTCCTAATTTTCCGAAGACATTAGAATGTTAAGCGTTTAGTTTGCGGTCTGGTCATTATCAAGGCATTGGCTACTTAAAGCCACCTCAAAGGCAGTAAAGGCAATATTTGATATTTGTTCCCTTAATAGAGAACACTGATCGAAGAATTGTATGGCCGTAATACTAAAAAAAAGGTATTATTGAAACTCCATCTCAGATCATAGGGGTATTTTAAAATTTTCATCCAGCCAATCAGGTGTTACATCCCCTGGGGTAGGTTTAACTATCCCTGGGGGGTGTGACGGAGAAGCGTTCTCTGAGGGGGGAACGACCCCCGATGTTTGGGGAGTCGGTGCGCGATGGAGAGTGCTGGGGAGGAGGACCGCGTGGAAGCCTGCCAAAATCCACTCTCGTTTGTACGCACGGAACGCGTGTATCGGTCGTCATCAATCCACCGACGCGTTGCCCGCCCTCCTCCCCCAACTGACTCCCACACTCCCCTCTTCCTCCTTCTCGTTCAATGACGCGCGATGCACGTGTTCGCGGAAAAAGCAAGAGCTTAGAGTGGACGCGGTGTTGCCTCGATCCGAGCCACACCGACGCTTCCTCCCCAGCGACAAACCTCCATCCCCCCTCGGAATCAAACAGTTCCTCAACCTTAATGCCCTCTCGTAAGTTTGACGTTCTTGAACAGTTAATATTTTACAGGTTGCTAGGAAACAAATTAATATTTCTTGTAGCAGCTAAAGTAATAAATATGGTAGTACCACAGTGGCACTATTTTTGCACTTGTGATCTGCAAGATACCGCCTTCCTCACCTCTCCTGTGTTCGTCCTTTATTTGTGTTCCTATCCCTTTTCCTCATATCTATTTCCATGTGAATGAATACGTGTTCGCCGTATCGCGGGATTTCAAAGCAATCAACTCATTTGCTTCTCAAATACAATGCATTCTAGGTCAGATGTAAGCGTTCTACGATTGCAGATCAGTTCAACCATGTGTTAATTCTGAAAAAAAATCATTTCCTTCTGAAAACAACTTGTTTTTTATTTGATTAGCGTGGGGATACACAAAGTAAATCGAAAAAATATTTTGCAACTTTAATTTATGGCTAAATAACTTAGTCTAAAACGAGTTTAATTAGTAAGAATTTGTACGTCTTCTTCGGCGCTTAAGGATAAATAAAATGCTTTCCTCAATTGCAATTGCTGAAACGCAATGACAAATCTAAAGTAAGAGTCCTTCTTAAACCTCAACCACCCTTGTGAGGAACGCAATTAAATGACAGAACACCCCCAAAAGTCTTAAGTAATTGAAGTACATCCCCGGGGTCTGCCATTGACGCTGTGCTGAGTGTCCGTTTTCGCCCTAAAAATACTATCTATGAAGCACCATGCTCCGTATAGCCTAATGTGGAACCGAGGCTATTGCCAAGCGCATCTCTCAAATTCACCATCATAATTTCTATTTCGGGCCAGTTCGGAAGGAAGGATGGGGTGGCGTAGGGTTTCGCGACGATCGTGCCCATAGCTCCCATCATTCACTCGGACGGGTCTCAAAGTATCGCTTTACTCCCTTCGAATAAACGCTTCGAAGAGATTTAGCAAGCGGGGCAGCGAAGCGAATGATTGCAAAGCCGTAGAAATAAAAGAGGTGAACGGAAATGATTGCTTGTGTGCGACCGTTCGCAAAATACCTCCGCTTCCCTTAAGACGATGAGATCGAAAATGCATTGCATGTCGTTCAACGGACATACAAAAAAAGTTCTAACGCCAAAGAAACAAGACGGTGAAAAACACTTATGAAGTAGCGAAATCACAAAATAGTCAGGACTCGTGAATGGCTGAATTTGACCGAAGTTACTCTGAAGGCAAGGAAAATTTCAAAAATTCTTCGGAAAAGGAGATCACGCACATAAAAATATTTTTATGTGACAGAAGTAAAAAAAGTACATAAGGGATTGGGAGTATGGAAAAATTAGTAGTTGACATAACTAAAACTCAGGCGTCTATCCACAAGAGGACTTACGTAATGGGTAAGAATATATGTAAACAATAGCATATGTGAACGTCAAACTATACTTGTTCCTTGATAACAATTCGCATTCATTAAAAATCTATCCCTAATCCTTCTTCTCTGTAGGAATTGGTAAATGTGCTAAGACATTGTATCTGGCATTGAAAGCGGCCGAATAGAAAATACAAGCAAAATACAGCTTGAAATTGGTAAACTTAAAGTGCCATCTACTGACGGAATTGTGACTAAAACAGTAACTAATGGGCCTGTAATTAAATTCTTAAAATTCGAAAATGCACGTGCGCATTGAAACTCGTCAAAGGAAAGAAGAATTTACATGAAAAGTAAATCTATCGAAGCAAGAGATATCAGAATCCTGATTCACAATGGTCGTGTGATACTCAGTAAAAAGAAATTTGAAACTTCGATACAGAGCGCATTTTCCGTAGCATTTCGTGTTTCATTTTAATCGGTGAAAGGTGACCTAAACGTTTTAAGAGCAATAACGGTGTCAAACTCGACTATTGATTGCCCTGAACTGCTCTCTCTCTCTCTTCAACCTCAGGGTACTGACTAGATCCACCCGCACCCACTCCCTGCTCCATCTACCTATTCCTAGAATATCTCTCACTAAGCGCTCACCTTTATTTCGCCTCTCCTCCCTTCTAAATCCACTCCCTCACACTGTTGATCCTTTTAATTTATCATGTAACAATTTCACCACCCAAACTTTATCCCACCTTTCAACAAATTAAATTTTTCCCCGGCCCATGCTCGGTTCTCGTTGTTATTGTTATTATGTCATTGTCTTTTTGTCCTCTTTTATGTTTGTTATATTTTCACTGTAAATTGGCGCTACTGCTGTATGAGAATAATGCATTAAAAATAAAATTTGTGCATTTTGGAATCACGTACGCCTTTCTCAGAACTGTAGTTTGAAAAAGGAAATGTTACTTAAATTCTAAAAATATTGGTTTTATGAACGTTTGAATGACAACAAAAATAACCATGCCATTTTTTTATTAACAGCTGAGGATGGATGAATCAATACCATGCCTACATGATGTATTACAATAATCCGCGGCCGTTAAATCACAATCACCAGGCAGGCCAAACCTCATATGTTACAAGAAGACATGTTTTTGATGAACAGGCGAACACTAATTTTGCCGAATTCCTTAAAACAAAATTAAACTAACAGTAACAAAAAAAATAACAATTACACTAATTTAATTATTATTGCTGTCAATTAAAAATTAACTCTTTGTCTTTATCTCTGAATTTCAGCTATGATAAACAATTTTAACGCTCAAAGCACCGGTTTTGAAACTCGACAATCTAGTACAATTAAAATGTCGGAACAGTATATTCCTCCTGATGGATTTTTGTCTCGAATAACTTTTCATCTTACACCTAATCCTCGCCCGATGCGAAATATCACCGATCGCAAAAAATACGCCGACCTTTTCTCGCTTACAAGTAAAGGCAAGTAAATCGACCACCGTTAGGCTGGGGAGTGTCTCAAACGTTACTGTTCGTTTTGTCACCACGTCAGGACGGCCAAAAGCGGTCGCATCGTGCGTCCCGGAGGACGCAAGGATCACAAATAAGTGAAGAAAGTCGAATTTTGAAAAATGGGAGAATGGGAGGACGGGGAGAAAAAAACACGCCCACACGTCAACTTCCACCCCGTGGGATCGCCTGGCGAACGGGATACTTTTCCCATCACCTTGGAAATCGACCACCATTCAGCCGCGTCAGGACTCCTCTCCACCTGCCCAGGGCCCCTTTTTCCCTGCGAAACTCCCACTCCTCCCACGGCCGAAGGACCCTTGGAAAGAGCGTTGGGAGAGAGGGTTGTGGAGTGGGGGTAGGAGAAGGCCTTCGAGGCAGAAGAGAAGTCCACGGGACAATGCACAGGTAATACACTTCAAGTCTGATGGACGGGAATGGCTTAGAGTCGGAGGAAAATGGGGGTGGCGGGTTGGTCGTAGGAAGGAAGGTTGGCGCAAGTCGTGGGTGCACCTCAGGGGTGCGAGCTAGGACTCCTGTGAGCGTACCTTTGGCCCCGCAGGACTGGGAAAGTGTCCGTCCGACCAGTCTGCCAATGAGCAGGTGGGCCAAGCCAAAGATTAAGGGCCAAGGATGAGACAGGGAGCCCACGGGATCGAAATCGGGACTGAGCTACCTAAATGGGAAGAACGAAAAAATCCGGGACAACTAGACACGCGAACGGGCCGAAAACGGGACAGGGACACAGCCCTCCCAAACTACAATATCAAAGGAAACTCGAAACGGAAACTATGACGATATACATTGATGCCTCTTAGCACGAGAAACAATTAAGCTATTGAATACGTGAAAAAAATACCTTCTTTCGTAACTAGAAAATCAAAATTCTCGAACTTAGACTCGAACACATCAAAAAGTGAATGGTGTAGAGAGGCTATAGTAGAAGGAGTAATATTAGAGGAGAGGTTATACTAGAAGGAGTGGGAAAGGAACAAAAACACTGCGTTCCCACGTTCAAATACATTTTTCACGGCCATGATATCTTTTGCTGAAACGCAGTTCTTTCCGTTGATTTTTCCTCGTCTTTCCAACTCCGCCAACCTGAATGGACATGATAAGGGCGAATTTCATTTAATTCCCACCACATTATTTGACTTCACAACGAAACTGTGTAATATACAGTTTTGACGTTTTAAAAGTTGACGCAGTTTTTGTTCATTTATCACGAATAATATAAACCTAATGGAGGGAAAACTCTTGTGCGCAATATATTTTACTTTTGAAAAGTGTCATCAAACGCCTACACCCGTTTTCCGCGATCTTCAGACTAAAACAACGCGATTTATATAGCGGTTGACTTCTTAAATTCTCCTTGAACGATTTAATTTAGGAATATTTATATAAACTGAACGGTGTTTACTGCCCACCTAATTAATGTTTTTGTAATAACAGTTCTTAAGTCACGAACTTCGCTTCCACAGGTCTTTATCCCTAGCTATAATATAATTTATAAAACGTCCAACGTTAATTATAAAATATTCCCATTTTTTAATTAACGTTCTTGAAAATTAGGGGTTGAAATTTAAATCCCAACAGAGTAAATATAATTTTCTTCCTTTTCATCGCAAGTTTTTCCCACCGGGCTTGAGATTTCCATTGTTTCCTGGCACGGAGGTCACCCGCGAATCATCTAATATCAGGGGTAGGAGAATCATACTTGAACAATGTGGTTGCAAAATAGAATTTTTGAGTTGTCGTACTATATTTAAAATGGAAGAATGTGTTCTCGTATACTATCGGAACATTCGACGCTAAAAATTTGGGAGATTAAACGTGCTTCCCATGCAAACTGTTCCCACCCACCTAATTCAAACGTATTAACTAGTCTATTGGCCAAATCTCCCCCCCATTACTTTCATACTCCCGCAGAACAGAATGCATACAATAATTACGTGATACACGAATTCTTTTCCTACAAATTTTGAATGCTTTTTTCTGATCTAACTATGACTATTTTTGGTACCACATAAACGGGGAGGTTTGTTGGCAAAACAGACAGAATCCCCTTAGATTTTACCGCAACAGTAATTTGTCCCCTTTACCCTGCCTTTTGATCCACAAGGCTTCGAATTACGTGGCGTTTCAGGGGCGCCAATACACCGTGAAGACCCAAGAGGGACGAGCACAAGGGAAGAACAGAAATCCTGGAAGCAGGACGCGTCTGGAAGCCCCCTCTCTCCCCCCCCCCTTCCGACTGGAAGGCTAATGGTGAGGGGGAGAGAGGAAGGATAGAGGGAGAGTTTTGAGAGAGGCAGTGTGGGGTGGGGTGTTGTTGTCGCTGGGCGAGGAGGGGCCGAGGGGGAGGTTTGGTGGAGTACTACAGAGTTGACGGAGAGGAGTGGTGTGCGGCGGTCGGAAGAAAAGACGCTGCCTGCTGGGAGAAGAAGGGGACGACCGCTGGGAAGAGGTTGGCGGAGGAGGAGGGGGGGTCAAGCCACGTTGCCAGGTCTCAGGGGCGATGCGTGCCCAGCCATCCACCTGAAGGCTCGGAGCTCAGGTGAGAGAGGGAGGGAGGGGACCGAAACACACGCTCCGAGGAAAGGGGAGGCAAGCAAGCAGGGGGAGGAGACCTCAAAAGGGTGGGCCCTGGGACACCACGCTGCACACTCCCATTGTTGATGATGGCCCACCTTCATTTTCACCTGTGCCGCAGGGGGACCTCTCACGGCTTATCCCATTCGCTACGCCCAATCTTAGTCGAGTGCGATCAAGGGGAGGCGTGAGTTTTCTTTAGGGTTTCCCCGGAGCGGATTTAAGGCAAAGGACTCGTTAAACAATGGATGACTGCAATTTCGCGGAAGGTTCTTTTCCCCAAACTCATCTATGGCCGGGTAGTTTTATACGCACGTTTCCCAGGGATTCGGAGGGGTACGGGACGCGATTCATAAGGGTACGGAAAGAGAAGATTCTCGGAAGGGAGGGGGAAGTAAACGGGGTGAGCACCCTGGAAAATAATTTTTAAAACCTACGGGACGAGACGGCGTCACGCGCGGCCCACCGGCGGAGAGTCCCTGTAATAGGTCGGCGACACAAACTACCTTTTACTGCTTAAGAAAGACTAGTACTTTTTCTCCACAAGCACGAAACCCGAGACTGAAAAATAAAGCGGGTTTTCCAGAAACTCGAACATCCAACAAGATATATGTGAAGGAAAGGTTTTACTATGAAAATTAACTTGTTTTCTGAAGACACAATAACTATCAGGGAGACTTCAACAATTCCTTCAACCGGTTATTTAAAAATCTTTGGCCACATGAAGGATTTATTTTGGATTTTCGGAAAATGTATCTCAATGACTATCTGGACTAATAGGAGTCGTTTACGCGCGTGGGTGGAGGAGATTTTACAGTTTCGAGTCTGTACTGACGGAATGTTTTCCGACACTCGACCCTCTACCTTACTTAAAACACTGTTAACCGTAAAAAAATTTCGATGCGTGTTAACCGGCAGGGTTGCAGCGTCCACTCAATAAGCTCAATTGTCTGTCTCGAAAACTGTCGAATGGAAATAGGAAACGCCCCCCACCCTGTTCATATGATACACCATTGGCTCCATAGAATATTGCGTGGGCCCACGAATCAGACATAACACCACTTGGAAACGAGTCACGACCTCGGAAACCTATGGTCAACTTTTCGATATGGTTTACAAACCCTTGGCGCCTACCACTTAAGAAAGACAGTTATGCAGCAACGGTTTTGGAGAATGCGATGAAGTGAGCGGATATAATATCTACTCTTACAGAAAAGTCTTGTGGAAATTCTGTCATAATGTTGGCTGCTAACAGTAACGAGTGGGTACATCTCTGAAAACTTCATAGTGGTCACGGAAACAGCTACTGACTTCTGGAAAGGAGATCAGAGTGAGCTCCCGGCATTCGACCCATTACGGGAAAAATAATGTGTGTGGCGATGGGTGCAGTGATCCCCGCCTAGAGGACCCGGGTTACGACCCCTGCGAACGCGAATTTATCAAAGATATTATGATCCTTAATTAGATGCCATATCGATAGCACTACGGAGAACATGGAGGTACTCTAATCCGCCACTAGATAATACAAAAGAGTTTCTTACTAAACTTCCTTTGATCCCTACGTAAAATTCGAACGAAACTCTTAATTTATCAAGATCTCCTTAATGTTGAGAGTGACTTGTCAGAAGCAACTGTCACCCATTCCTGCTAAAGCCGGCTACTAGATAAACCTGTAACTGTAAATGCCTTGAATAGGTTTAATACGCTGATTGAGAATAATTGCACATAAATTCATGTTTTCGACGAACAAAATTTTCACAGGCAACATCATCTACATCATATGATTTTATCAAAACGTTTTTTTATTAACTGATTAATCATAAAGGATAGTCGTTTAAAAATTCGAGTACTAAAACTTTGTACATAAAATACTTTGTTTTTCTGTAAATTTTTTAATCGAAATATTTATTATTAGAGAATATCTGTAAAATGGAGTGCATTTAGTTTCAGGAATGACATCATTTTTGCTTCAGCTTCGCTCCGCATCTCTCTTCGAGTCAAACCCTTACGCCCTTGGAAAAAAAGCAAAAAAAAAACATTCACTCAGAAAAGATTCTTGGATGATAGAAAAACTACTTCCGTGTAGAAAAAGTGCAGCAGTTCCCGAAGGAATGAGGTAAACTAGTACGTAAATAGTGGCCAAACGTGTTCTTTGCGGAGCGAGAGAATAATACCCCCGGAGTGCAGAGCTTACCATAACGGCCCACATTATACGACACACCAACACACTTGTCGTCTGCGTTCGACATTAACATTAATACGGGGAACAAATATTTGTCGGAATTCTACCAGAGACTGTCTCTCTCGTCTCGGCGTAATTGATTGCAACTTTCCCCAGCAATGAATAGAGTCGCAGACATCTTAGCCAATTATAATTGGGGTTCGAACGAATTCGTTATATTCTTCAATATTCTTGTTGCATTGTAATGCTACACGTAGCGGATGACTCCGTTAAAAGTTACTGTTGCGGCATCTCTCACAGTTTCTTGAAACTTGTTGGCAAATGTTAACAATATTTAGGAGGTCCTTAGTAATCGGGAAAGAGACAAAAGGCAGAACTCTGAAAATACGAAATATTTGCCAACTTTGAGATTATGAATACGGAAAATAATTCGGATACGTGCGCCTGATGTGCGACACATGTACACATATCATGCATTCATCTTATATTGTGATTCTTGCGCAACCGCCAAGAAATATGGACATTTTGAGCAATGAAGGACATGTATATTCACGTTAAGGATATTTTTCGAAAAATATAGAACACGTGGACGAATTTATATACCTGGGATTAATGCTCAGCAAATATGACACATTAGAAGGCAGAAATCAAAAGATCGGAGACTATAAATAGGTATCCACTTTTATACGCACAAACACACATATACATATATATGTGTGTGTATATATATATATATATATATATATATATATATATATATATATATATATATATATATATATATATATATATATATATATATATATATCGATGATGCGGAAGTACTCACGAGAGCAATATAACTTTTGGACGGCACAATAGAACACAGAATAAAACAGATAACACGTAAAATTACGTTACGTTACGTGTTATCTGTTTTATTCTGTGTTCTATTGTGCCGTCCAAAAGTTATATATATATATATATATATATATATATATATATATATATATATATATATATATAATAAATAGAGAGAGAGAGATGATTTTTTCGAAGTAACACACTGAAGTATTCAATTAAAAAAACTTGGACAGCAACAAACAACATTAGAACACATAAAAAGAACACTCACACGTTATTTATTAATAATTTCGACGGAATTTAGCTCCGCCTTCCTCAGAAGAAACAGTATTATCTCAGTGCTACTGTTTCTTCTGAAGAAGACGGAGTTAAATTCCGTCGAAATTATTAATATGAGGATACATAAGCATGTGCAAACGACGGTTAACAGTGAAAATATCAATAATGTGGACAGTATACAACGTCCTACTTATGTAAATGTCTCAAAATGAAATCGTTCCACGAATCATTTATTAGTCAACTTGTCTTAGTATTATTAAAAATTGGCAATTTTCCACAAAAATAATTTTATTTTGTGGAAATTGCTATTTTTTATTACTCATTATATTCCAACATATCACGCCTGAAACGTCTTTTTTTATTGTCTTAGTATGCTGATGCATGGATGAAGATCGCGGGAAATGGATGCAGGTGCTTGATGACACTCCTCAAAGTTAAAGTATAATGAGCCAAAGCCATGCATGACTCATTTCATGTACGTGAGTGAGGGTAAATCTTAGCGCGGGAGACTTCGTCACTGTATGCAAATAAAACATTTCGGTGGCGTAAGCACCCATTAAGACCTCCAGATGTTACGTAAATGCGACGGGCTAAGGTTAAACACGCTGAAATACGACGGCCTGAATACAGCAGTATTAAAAATGGCTGCCAAACTTTTGTTTGGTCTCGTACTTGCGTTTTTCATTCCGGGTGGTCAGCGAAACCAATCGCAATATTCCCTCACTTTTTCCAGGTTTGTGTAAGACTTAAAAACGACCAATAAATGCTCGCAAATACTATTGTTTTCTATCTTGTTCATTTTGCTATCATTCATAAGAGCAGCATAAACTGGTTTTTCACTCATGTGGTGGAATAAGTAGGTTTTTCGATGTTCAGTTTGTGATATTATATAACAATGAGGGCGTGCCTCATCGAAGTAGCAGAAATGACAAATGAAAAGGACATGAAACCTCCTTGAAAGTATAAACAGCTTCCAAAAACAATCTTTGTTTTCTCACAGTTTGAGCTAATATTAAAATTATTACTTTAAAATAAAGTTAAACGAAAGTACATCTTAATTGTAAATGAAGATAAATGATAAAATAAAATGACTTCTGATTGATAATGCTACCATTTTTATTCAACATGATAACTTTCATGAGCCACACAACGCCATACTCCTTCAAAAAACGTTATTCTTTATAGTTTTCGTTTTTAACAATAGGAAAACAATTGATAAACGAAATACATTTCAAAACAATTTTTTTTTCATATCTCTATAAATATTTCCCTAATTTCCACAAAATTCCCTTACTTTTCTTTCTTTGGAAGGGAAAGAATCCTTTCGACTCCTCGTAAATCGGATTTCTAAGGTTTTCCCGGTCGTTGGCTACCCCGGAATTCCATATTTTTAAACGGCATACTCTTCAGAGATTTTGTATAATTTGTAATCCTTTTTGTGGTTTTAATATCATTCGTCGTGCTAATCCTCAATCACGCGGAGTGGTACGTTGGCCAAAAGTTAAAACAACGGCAGGACATTTCTCGGAGGATGCATAATCACAAATGGTCCAAAAGGCGTCAATTTTGAAATTAGCGATTACCAGTCTGTGGGAACTGCTAGGGCATCTGAATATCCACCACCGAGCCTAATTTAGTCCATTAAGATTCGAAGCGAAGAGCGCAGGGGCACGAGATAAAAAAAAATCACCAGCTACCATAAGCAGACGGCTTATAGAGCGAAAAAGAAATACATCGAGCATTCACGAGTGACTGTGTGCTAGTCACGTTTTTTGAAGGCCAGGGTTTCTGCAATATCTTAAACATGTAATTGATACCCCAGTCAGATTGTTCCCGAATCCAAAAAAGGAACAAATGAGAAAAAAATAAATGAAACTTCACCGCGCGCTACGGGAGCTACGCATTTTCCTCGCCGTGTTTTGTTTTTTTTTTACTCTACCACTCGAAAGAGCAGAGGCAATTTCGACGCAACAGATCAAGAGTGTGATAATCGACACTTCACTTCGCACCCCCACGTCCCCAAACCACCCTAAGCCCACCCCCTACCCCTCAACTATCTCCTTCCCGCCGCCTCCTCCCTCATCTTAGCCTCTCGACTTTGCCCACTGCCTCCGACACACCGCGCGAGTCGTGAGCTAAACACAAATAAAGCGACCACGCCCACACATGCATTATGGCGACCAAGGCAATAGTCAAAACAGATATATTCATGCGGAGAGGGAGGTGTGCCAGCAGCGGAAAGGAGTCGAAGGATTTCTCCCCCCCCTAACTCCCCTCTCTTTAACCCGTTTTAAGCCGGGACACGCCCGTTTACGCACGGGGAAAGTGCGTGCGTCGGGCGAGGATCGGTCGGTGGGAGGGATTTTCAACCGCGGCATACGGGTTGTCGGATGCTAATTTCCGACGATGCATTTCCATTTTCGCCGGCGGACATCCTCATTGTTCGCCATCCTCATTCCTCCACCCACTCTCCCTCAGGGCTCACTCCTTCCGCCAGGGGCTAAGAACGGTCGGGGTCGCAGAGGAAGGAACTCCACGGCCCGATTGGCGTTAGGCTCCTAAGGCGGTGCTCCTAGTCATGCTCCCGTCGCTTTGCCAATTCGACTACGCATTCCTTGCCGAATTGTATAGAACGGAGTCGCAATGTTTAAATTCGTTACGATAACAAAAGACCGCCGTCTCCTCCAAGGCACCAAGCATTGGGACTTGGGCGTAAAACGCCATGCAAAAAATTTGTTAATCCCACATAATAAAATCCAAAACAGAGTCCTCACTGTCGATAATAAATTTTAGAGGAAATCGACAATTTTTAACCATCAAATGAAAATGTTAATGACGCCCAACAATAATGGTGTAAACTTACGTAACAATGCTCTCTGGACGCATGCGCACTAGCCTATCGTTTCGAATGAACGAATCATTTTTTTCCATTCGCACAAGAGTTTAATTTCTCCCCACAAAACTGATTTGCAGACCGTAAGGACTCAAAGTATGAACGGGTATCAGCGCAGTGGTGATAATACTGCCCCTTTCCTAATAAAATCCTCCACCGGTTAAATAGGTGCATATTTGAGTAAATATTCCTCCTATCAAAACCGTATCCTCTTAAAAGTAACTTAAAAAATTATATCTCCGAACCAAACACGTGAGGAAACTTTGGCATTTGTCCGTGAAATCGAACGGTAGAGTATGAAAGCCTATGAAAATGTAATTGACAAGGGGGGAAAGTAAATTTATAATTCGGGAAAACGAAGCCGCGAATGTATTCTGCACAAAACAATCATTATCCTCAAGATATTTCTTTATCTGCGCAAACCTTTGGCCATACTTTCGAACTTCATTTACTGAGCAGCATGGTATAGAAACGTGTCCACATGTAATCAAGATTTTTAGAAAAAAATGTAGACATATTGCTTCGCCGGAAATATTATTCCATACGCCTACAGGAAACTCGAACAAGGATCGGAGGTATCCCAGAATAGGAGTGTGCCCCTCCCCCTTTGGAATAAGATAATCGGTTAGCTAAAAAAAAGCGGACATTCTGCCAACCGAGAACTAAAGCACGACATAAGAGTGTATCATTGAAATAACATGGTCTGATCATTTTGAAAATACGTGCATACGGACCATAATTAAATCTTTCACACCCGCGTGAGTTAATCGCTCCCCTTTGAAGGTTTCGGATATTACATTTCTCAATTTAAGAATCCATTATCTCCGAAGACGTATAAATAGAAAACCAATCAATTAAAATACGGTGATCCTATCTTTAATAACTAGGATTTATATGGTAAACAATAATGACAACCTCTTCCCTCGAACCCATGACTTTCAAATAAGGCAACTTCTTCTATACATGAAGATGAAACATTACAAATATAAGCAATACTCTAGAAATAAAAAAAGAAAACGGCACATGTTGTTGTCAAAGGTAAACACATGGAAAAAAACAGCAAACAGCTTTAGTGGTCTAATTTTTATCAAGAGGATTTTGCAAAAACAACTCCATATGAATTCGTAAAGGAAAAATAATACAAAGCTCTGAACTGGTTACTTGCATGAAGTGTATCCAAACATCTAAATTCATAAACAAAACAATGAGATCTTCCAACGCACCTAAAGGAGGAAACGAGCATGATTAAAGAAAACTAAAATTAATGTATCAAAGGAAGTGATAACTTTCTGTAGTTTTGTTTTGCAGTTTTTTTAGAAGAGGGACGTGCAGACAGTCCAGATGATTCATTGATAAGCAAGCTCTATACGCACTAGTCATAGAAATAATAACGCTTATTTAAGGGCTAATGCCCTTTTTTCCCAAATGAAAAATACATTTTAATACATACGAGTAGGTACCGATACAAATATGGTATGTAGTGAAACGAGCATAAATTAGCTGTTAATCATTTCCATGGATACAGTAGTTGTATTTATAACAAACATTCATTTATAAGAACATATGTACACATGGCGAGGTGTGAAACTAGAAATTAAATTGATAACAACAGTAATTTTAAATCTAAGCTAAATAATCATTACACAATAACATTAAAGAATATTAAACAAGATCCAGATGCAAGAATAAATATCTCGTTTAAATGGCAGAGAGGATAATAGGTAATAATAGATAAGAAAGTAAATATTGCAAAACGGAATACAATAAAGGAATAAGATACACAGGTATCCCCTGAAAACATTCATAGGAACAAAATTTTACACTTGGAAATATTTCAGAAACGAACGAATTCCAAGTATGTCTGTGACAGAATAATCTTACGGAAACTTAGCTCCGTCCTTCCTCATAGCAAAAACGCTAAAATATCCATAGGTTGTTAACAATAAGTTTAACCTATTGCGCAAATGTGGCGCAATGAAATATATACCTCACTCCCTTTTCCGTAGAATTTCGTTGAATGGAATCATTGCAAAGCACAAATGTTTTGGTAAACGGACTCGTCTGCTATGGCGATGTTAATGTTTTCAGAAAACTGACATGGCTCAGTCTTAAAGAACGAAAACAGTCACTCCCAAAATATGGTTTTAAAAAAATCATTGTACAAACCTTAGAGGAACGGTACTATCCCGTCATTCCGCCGCGGGGCAGCCACGGCGAAGCAAGGGGCACCCTTTCAAAAACTCGGGAAGAAAGCCACATATCCACGGAAAGCCAAACACATGAAATTAAGTCTGATTTGTCCCGGATCATACGAGCCTAGAGGCCCTGGACGACACCTCGGACGCTGGAAGTAGTCACTCACTCTCGTCGATTGTTTACAACTGGTATATTGAAGGCCGATAAACAAAGGAGTCACACAGGACACCTCCCACACGCTTACTCACAGAAAGCAACTCGTGTTCTGAGCGAGCTCTGCAGTCAGCAGGTGGGGAGAGAGAGCTGCTGCTGGCCGGAGAGGGGGTGGAGGGGAAGACGTTGGGTGGTGGGGGCTGGAAAGAAGTTGGTTAGAGCAGGAGGGGAAGGAGTTAGTCGGGGAGATAGAGGGGAGGGGGAGATGGCGAGGAGACGAGAGGAGTGGTGATGAAGAAGCGGGGTAATAGAGGCGGGATTTTCAAAAGCCAATACAGGTTTTCGTTGACTTGCTGTCCTCATTATTTATTATTAGGTAATCTACCGATTAAGGTGGGTTTTTGATGGACCCAACTAACAAATCAATAATTTGTCACTCCTAACAAAACACAACCCAATATCCTATTCCACAACAAGTCCCTTTTCATCCCTTTGTATTTCCTTCCTCCCTTCAACCCGTCCAACATCCCTATTCTATTCATCCCTGCCCTTTCCTCGTTTGCCTAGCAATTTCCACTCTATCACAGTCTTCAACATCCCACTTCCAATCAATATGCCCTTCATCCAATTTTCTTGATTCCTAATGATTTCTCCCGACAATCCCTTCTCCTCGCTCACCATACCTGGCTGCCGGGCGGGGTAGCGTCCTCACCTGGCAACCCAGAGGTCGTGGGTTCGATTCCCGCCTACGTGGTTTTACCTCCTCCCAGGGCTTGGGTGTTCGTAATCGTCTTACATGTAATGTGCAAGTGTTAGGCAGAAGAAGGGACTATAAAATCTCAATCTCGCCCCAATCAAAGTTAATAAATAAATAAATACCTATGCACTTCCTCATTTGTTTTCCTTTCGGTCCATTTCACCTTCTCCATTCTTCTCCACACCCACATTTCAAAAGCCTCCAATCTACTTCTATCATCCTGCTTCAGTGACCATGTTTCCGCGCCGTACATAACTTCGATCCATATCAGAGTTTTGACGAGCCTTTTCTTAACCTCCCTACTCAACGTCCCCGTCATCAATTCCCTTCTCCTTGAGAAAGCCTCCTTGCCTAGCGCAATTCTTCTCCTTACGTCCCTACTACTTTGACAGTATTGGTCCAAAATACTTCCGAGATATGTAAACTGTTCTACCTGCTCTATTTTTTCCCCTCCTATTTTAATATTTAGCTTAGCCCTTTTTCTTTCTGGAAAATCGCATAGCCTTTGTTTTATTAATATTGATTCTCATCCCATATCTATCGCATTGAATGTCCATTTTAATCAGCAATGCTTGCAACCCCTTGGCTGACTGAGGAACTAATGCTTGGTCATCAGCAAACCTAACCGATTTTACGAATTCCCCTCCGACTTTCATTCCTACCTCCAGTTCTTCTCATGCCTCTTTAATCATTTTCTTTCTATCCAGTATTGGTCGCAAACGAATTCGAATATAATTGGATATATATCATATGGGTACGTATGTGTAGGTAGTCCTTAAAGGTAGTTAAAGGAGTAGAGCACTGGACTTCTGACCTGAGGGTCTGGGATCGATTCACGGGGACGCCTCTAGGCACTCTAAGCTTCACCCAAGCGATGTGATTTCTTGAGAACCCAGATCTTTCTGGGAAACCACAGGTGTCACAGGGAAAGATTACTGGCCCCCTACCCTGATGTATGAATTTAAAAAGCCGTTGGACTTAGCACTAGGAGAGCTCTGCCAACATTCGGATTGATAACTGTGGTGGTGATAATATTGATTTTAGAGTAACAAAACGAGGAAAAAATGAAACTACGGAATGGTTTTTTATTTTTTCACTTCCATAACTATCGTTTTTTATCAATATAATGGGTTCTTCTCCAATAGTCCTCGACTTTTAAAGTACTTTTCCTTCTGTCACTTCCACATCTATCAATATTTCTGCAACCTTGCTTCTTTTGTTCTTCAACCACGAAAATAAGAAGCTCATGATTTGATTCGTTATGCCCCAAAATCCTAGGCCAAAGCGCCGGCATATTTTTTCTATGCTTGGAGTTTCGTATTTAAAACAAAAGCTAGGTTTTCCTATTGGCTGAGCCAGGGAACAATTCAACGGTGTGTATATGCGCTGTGTGCGCGGGTGGGTGCGCGTGCACACACACGAGCGCACGTGTTCACACATTCTGATGGAAAAACTTACAAATGAAAATATAAATCGCTATCGTTTGCCCTTGGAAAAATTAACAATACTAAGTGTGAAAGGCACTTTTTGACCGTTTGATCGAAATAGGTTTTTTTTAAGAAATATATAAAAACAGTTGCGACTTCCTTTAACAGCATTTGATCCATCTTTTGTGCATCACACCTGTGTTTCTTTGGTGCTTCTATCACGACCAATGTTTCTACGTCCTTTTCCTGCCTATGTTTAATATACTTCTGCATGAAAACTATCAGGAAAAGTGATGTTTAATACGACTGTGGGCCAACCTACCGTCCAGGTACCAATGGTGGCCAGTCTGCCAACCCAAATCCCGTTGGCGACGGGATTGTGTAACTCAGGCATTTTCATACCCTCAGGAACCGAAGGCATGCCAAATATAGACTCATCGGAATCACAGTGGGTGAACGTCCCAACATTAGCGCTAGAAAAGAAGCAAGTACCCAAACATGTCCATATTCTGTGCATGTAAGCTCTTCTCGGAAAGTGGAAAGTTGAGATTTTCTTTATTCACACCGTCCCCTATTTCTTCTTTTCTGGAAAACGTCATGAACTCAAATTCGGGTATGAATAAATGGATTCGTATTTTCCCCTCTTATTGTGCGATTCGTTGTTCGTTAAGTAATTCTTAGGGACGAGGAACTAGGATTTCTATGAGTAATGCCTAAAACGCCTTTCGCTCTTCATTTGCACGAAGCGTTCAATTATCATGTTTCATATTCCATTCTCGTTTAAAGGAATCCTTCGGCTTTCGCTAATCGGTTTAGGATTCAATTCAATCCATTTCGTTGGAGATTCCTCAAATTCGTACACATGCATTTTGGCGAGCTACCTATGTACTTTGGTGAGGTAAAAGATGTGTCATCTTTTTTCCCCCTAAATTTTGAGTTCGGCAGGGCAATTACTGGTTATCCTGAACCTTATTTAAATGCTGTATGAAAGAATTTCAGAGGCACTGCACTGCTCATTAGACTTCTTACTAAGGTGAAATTAATTCAATGTGCAAACTCTCGCAGAAAGTTCCGATTCAATTTCTTGGAAGTAACGTTTTTCAGTGAAATTGTGTTCCCTATTTCGATGTCGTGAGTTATCAATTCCAACGCTTTCAGGACACGGAGCGTCGATTGAGAACTTGTGGACGAGATGGTCTTTCCTTACCTTTTAAACCAAAATAACCTTCACTGTTCCCAACCGATCGAGAGATTTATTTAGTATTAGTTAGAAAACAGCATATTTTGGCCTTTACATCGGACTATTAACAGTGATAACAATGGCCACAATTACAAACACCCAAGCCCTAGGTGGAGGGAAACCCACACATGCGAGAAGCAAACCCACGATCTTGTGGGTTGGCAGACGAGGACGTTACCCCGCCGCCACCAGGGCCAGCAGATATTAAGAGACACGTCAACTCGACTGAAAATATTTGACTTTCATTGAATCATCTCAAAATATATCACCAGAATTTCACACGACATTTGATACGACTTAATGCACATTTCTTCGAGCAGGAGTTCACAATCTTAACAAAACTCTCGAATCCGCTCGTGTTACAAAAATAGTTGGAGAGTCCTGGTTCAAAGTAAGCTCAAAGGGTCTTTTCTTAGTTTTCCTTCGAGAAAGCCTTGCAATATTTTAAAGACAGTTTTGATGAGTAGCATTAAGAATACAAGACTTATTTAGAGCATAACTACCACCATAAAAATTGTTCACTCTAGTTTCACATAGACATGGTACAGTGGAATTCAACGTTAGGGTGTGTGGCAGGGGGTGAATACATACCAAACTACTTTTGAGACAAAACAATTTTCCCCCATAACTTTTTCGGTCAACGTCATTCTGATCCCTCAATGTTGGTGGGAGAAATGACATCTTAACCATACTACAAGGAAGGTACAAAAGAACAGAGATTGTCACAGAAATGTTGGATATACTGAAATGGGAGAGTTTGAAAAATAGAAGAGAAAGGAGTAGGTTAGGCGCGATGCATAGAATTGTTAAAAATGACGAAGCGTGGGAAGATTTATGGAAAGAGATAGAAAACTCAAACTTCCAAAGGGAAATAAACGACCAGTCTTAAAATAAAAATAAGAACGCAAAAGACAAATTAGAAAAAATACTCCTTTTTAAAAAGAATTATTTTTGACTGGAACCAGCCGCCTGGAGGTTTTTTTGAGCCCTTTCCATCCAATTTTAGGAGTTTTAAGAATAAGCGTTCCCAATCTTCGGGAACCTTGTGATCTACTAGCGATTTCTTAAATATGATTTCTAGATACGGCGTAGTTTCCGACACTTGTTCCTTAAATATAAGAGTGGGTATTTATTTGATCGGGCCCGTAGGAATTAGGGTTAATATTCTTCAGCAAATATTCCATTCCACTATATGAGATTTCAATTTTGGGCATCAATTGGTAAACTATCGGAGACATTCGGTGAGACACTGGTGAATACGCTTTAAAAGAAGAAATTCAATATGTTGGTCTTTGTCAAACTACTGGTTACTCTTTAACCTTTATCATTTTAGAGTGAATGATCTGTAGACTTATTTCCCAGAACCTCTCTTATATACTAGAGAAGGAATTTGTCATAATGTCATGCAATCAAGGTTTTCTTCCCATCAGATGAGACAATATTTTTGTCATTATTTAATTTTAATGTCATTCATATGAGTACTTGTATATGGTGCACAATGATTGACGGACGTGAAACCTGGTCTTTGAGGGCAGTAGATAGGCTTTAGAGATATTATTATGACGAAGAATTGAGATATGTTGGAAAGAGAGAAAGACAAACGCTGGGGTTTTGAATTGGGTGGGAGAAGAGAGGAAGTTACTGGAGAAATCAGAAAAAGGCAGAGAGGGTGGATGGAGGAAATATTGAAAGGCGGTGGCATATTGAAGGCAGTGATGGAAGGGACAACGCTAAGGCGTAAGCGGGGTAGAAGAAGGAAAATAGTTGCCTCTTTAGACGACACGAAGGCAGGTAGGAAGTTTCGAAGAAATAAATAATAGAGAGAAAACAAGAGGAAGTTCTCTTGAAATGTGGAAATTAATAGCCATTAGGGATTTTCCAAAACCCACCTCGAGAACGTTACTTAAGGAATACGTCTAAATAAAGAGCAACTAGAATCAATCTGATAGAATAATTCAAAGGGTTCATTGTATTCAACCAGGAAAATCTTCCGAAAGGTTTAAGTTTGAGCGAGCCAATCTTTAAAAAATATCTTCACGGTCAGGTGGTTAATATTTGATTTTCCACTAAAGTCTGATCCAACCCTTTTCTTGATACTATGCCTACCACAAGGCCAACAAAAGTTTAGGGCGAAAGTCATAAAACCTTGCCGTTAAGTATGAAATTGTCGCCGCGATCATAACCCTGCATTTTCATAAGCAGGAGTAATCATTGGTTTGGAATAGCTCCATTCCCTCCCAGCTCCTTGCACCTATGTTTTTTATTACCTTCTTATCATAGCTCATATTTGGGCATCCTCTGTAATTTAAACCTCACATAAATAAATAATTTTAAGGGGGCATTAACTTTAACTTGGTAATGGTAAAAATTGGAGAAGAAACAGTCAAAAAATAAAAGGACGCACAGTCTTCTAGGGACATCCCTGAAGTGCTACGTCCAAAAAAAATTAAAATATTGCACTGTGCGAGAGTTAGAGGCTTATGATATACGATCTGGCCACTTGAGATACTTTCGAACTTATTTCATAAACTGCATCTCCTGTATCTATTGGAATAATTCTGCCGAAGAACTGCCAAGTTTCCCCAAAAGAGTATCCTATTCCTAATTTCGCCCATTTATGCCACCAATGTCCTTAATTTTAAAATTCCCGAGAGTGGACAATCGTCTGAACACCTTGGGTTTCATTCGTCACTTTCTCATTGAAAGTTGCATTTTTAATCGTGAAGAAATTTACTTAGTAAAATGCTCACTAGAAAAAACAAAAGTGTGCAGCATATATACGAGTACAATATCGATTCGATACTTTCTAGGTTTCACGAATTCAACTGACTCAATATATATATTAAAGTACTTCGATAAACTTTCAATATTCATACTAATAATTAAAGAGAGTATTTTACTAATCACACTAATACAATATGATCAATCACTTTGAGACACTATTTGTTTTCAACCAGACAACTTTGATACTAAGGCACATGTTTGGCTAAACAGAAGTTCAATTGTGTCGTTAAACAAAAAAAGAGGGGCTGAAAGACGACTGTGCGCAATCGGTTCCATGTGACTATGGCTCTATGACGCCCTCTATATTCGGAGGGATAAGACGAATATCGAACCAATGAAAAATGCTTGGGAGTCCCACAATCAATAGAACTATCATAGGGAAAGCACATTAGGAAGGTCTTTGGAGCTGCATTAAGAAAACTAGGATTTTGCAAACGAAAAGTGAAGAAATACTCAAATGAAAAAGTTAGGGGTGTTAAGAAAACTAAGATCTAGCAAACGAAAAGTGAAGAAATACTCAAATGAAAAAGTTAAGGAGATGTGTTATATCGCGCTAGTTAGACCCCACCTTGAATACCCGCCCTGTGTTTTGGGGCTCTTCGTCGAAGGATCATATTAAGGATTAAACAGGACACAGAAAACCTACCCCTTTCGTGAAGAATGGTGATGAATGGACATAAAGTGTTACAATTTTTTTGGAAGAACTTGGTGGGGATACGTTGAAAATACGAAGATTACAGAAGCCACTTCAAGTTTTACAAGAGTAGAAATCTATCGACTTTTTATCGCTGACACGGAAGTACCACACGAAACTGTGAAATGCAGTGGTAAGCGAGACGACGATAGTGATAGTCACGAGGAATCATTATTCCCTCGTATCATTCGTGACCAAATCATTAGGGAAAAAACGAACGAGATTTTGAACATCCCGAATGCCATTAATAGCCTATTACTCTAATGGCTGTAACCCAACACCTCATGCCCCACGTCCTCATGGTGGCTTTCACTGTGGGATTTAGATGTCGGCAGCAGATTCCAACTCTCAAAGTATCCTAAAAAAATCCATTTAGAGATGTGCTCCTAATTTTTTCTTCTGGTGAATCTTAACGTTTTCCCCTTTATTATTTAGCTTTGCTTTAGACAAGTGTTTTAATGTTCCCATCTGATAATGTTGATAACGATACCCGGGTCGTAAAGTACGTGTACTGTGGAAAACCAGCCGGTATGGTCTGGAGTGCCGAAGACGAGTCTCGCTCGAATTCAGGTAGTTCAGAATACTGCACTGCGGTGCATATTGGGTCGAGGCCGCTACGACCTCGTGTCGCACATGCACCGCGACGGGAACTTGGATACGCTCGACGAAATTCTCCCGAGGACAGTATAGGATTTTTTCGGAAAAGGAGCAGAGTCCGACTTTGTTACTATTCGAAGAGTCTCAGAGGTGCAAGTCTGGCCTTGGAATCGCCACAAGCGACTCATTGCCAGTCTTGATCTACCATTAGCTCTTCCGCAAATGAAGAAGCCGAAGCCATGAGAAAAACAAAGACGACAACTATGCGTCTTAAAAGACGAAAACCGTCTGGAAAGACCACAAGGGTGCCTTAGCACAGGAGAGGGCGCCTCAAAGAAGGGAGTTCACTGAGTTTTCCATTAATTTGATTTATCTTTGCAATGAAAAGTTTACGGATTAACGTGACATGGGGAATTAAATATCGTAATCGCAAAACAGCTGCCACCTGCTATGTGAGCTGCTAATTAAGAGCTTTGACTGACGCGCCTTTGCCTGTGGTGGCGGCACTAGTCAGTGGGTGAACTCTTTTTCACTCCGCCTCTAATGCAAAGGGCGACCTTATGGCAACACACAGGCCTATGTTTGTGATGTCTTGTTAAATTAAATCGTTAGCTGGAGGGGAAGTTCCGATTTTATTAGTAATTCAAACAGCTCATATCTGAACGCGATCATGCCTACTGTAGTAACCCTATCTATCTTAAGTGCTCAAAACTCGATCATTCTAACCGACGCGACGGTTTGGAATTATTTGGCGATTACAAAACAAATGTTTGGCCTTATCCGGAGCTCTAAGTTAACAATAATGATACATTATAAAACTGAGGTTAGAAAATCAGAGAAAATAGCAAGGGAATTCCACAGTTTTGACAAATACGAAGAAAATATTCACTATATCGCTGTAGACTATCCATTCGCTGGTGGCGAAAGCTACTTTCTTCAGTATCGGATGGTGACAAAAAAGAGGATGTGGTGCGATGTATTATTTGAAGGGGTTTCGAGGTTGCTGTGAGATATCGATAGTTCTAGGTGGTTCTTCATACTTTCCGGATAAAACTCAGCTTTTAATGAGTTCTAGAAGAAAGTATTTTTCGTCTCCACAGAAATGGATGGGTAACTTTCGCCTGCTCAAACTGTCCAGAATGATCTACAAAGAGACTTTTGATTATCTCGTAACAATGGTCTCTTCTACTCTCGCCTATAGGTTGTCTCGTCTAAAATGTCCGACATTTCCCTTTATTTTACTTTAATCTATCGTATCTAGCGCACAAGCTTAGTTTCTGAAATGTTGCGCTAAAATTAAGGGAATGTTCCCGTAAATATAAGAACAAAATTCATTAACTATGAACATGGTTCTGACTGACGCTATGAAAATTTAAGAGAGCATTCTAATTGTAAAATTCGTCGGCAACGAAGATTTTTAGAAACGTTTTTGTGACTCGGATAGGCTGAAAGCGTTACATTCCAACGATCACCTACATGTGACGCCGTACAATAAACTGACCAATCGTGTGCGAAATAAATATGAAAGAAGAAACGTGAATCCGTTGGGATTCCCTCTAACACAAAACCAGAAGCAGGTTACGGAGACAAAAAAAGACCCTCCCGCCCATCAAACCACCCTTTTACTGCGCATTGAGTTCCTATCGTAAATGATTTCGGGGAGAGAAAAAGCATAACGGAATGCACATTTGTGAAAAAAAAGAGATCCTCATTAAAGGTTATCAATCCAATGGTTTTTCTGTGGGAGCTCTCCCAGCCATCTTGTTCCCTTCACTCCCACGTCATTCCTTGCGCTTGACGTCAATCAGAGGTAGCAGCTATAAGGAGAGACGACCAATAGCTTAGGTCATTTGCGTCATTAGAAATGGCTAGTATTTGATCGATGTACGATTTTCAGGGAATGGAGGAAGGGTGTAGAAAAACCCGGCGTAGACACTGCCACTTGTTACTCAAATGCGTCCAGGGGACCACAGTTACTATATGCTATTTCATACTAGATATGTCACCCTGAAAGCCACCGCTGGGGTGTATGGCGGGGGATGATTACACGCCAAAGTAGTATAGACACAAAATACTTTCCCCCCGTAACGTAGTCAGATAATGTTATTCTGATCGTTCGTGGGAAAAATGACATCTAAAAACCTATCTGAATAACATTTAATCTTTCTAATTTTATTTAAATCAACTCTCCTGTTGTAATAAGCCGACGATACATTTTCAACTCCATCGCTAAAGAGACCTCCAAATTCATGCAAGAGTTGCAAAGTGAAAGTATTAAATTCAAAGAACTGCGGGAGATGTTGTGGTGGTAACTTTTAGCAGAGTAATCCGCTAATATGCATTAAAATGCAATTTTCAAAACATCTTGTTCCTTTAAAGCCCCCAAAATTTCGGAATGTAAAAGAACACATCAGTAAAACTGAATAATACAATAGACTTAACAATAGAGTCAACAGTATCTGGCTTGATCTCGTGGAACATTATCATCACTTTTTTAAAGTGAGATTTTTTTAAAGCGCACACAACTGCTCTCAACAAAGCACTCCAAAAGGGGATTGGGACATAATTGAAAAATGCTGCCACCTCCAGGATACGAACGCAGGCCCTAAGGGTGCTATGTGCCACCCAGAGGGCCCAGTGTATTAGCCACCGCCCGATCACGATCCACTCATCCATCAATTGCATGCAGAAATTCTTTCTTATCTCCCTCTATTTTTCTTCCCTATTTTGAGCGAAAGTATATCAGGAGGAAATAATATGACTGAACTTCTATATAATCCGGGGCGACAAACTACAAAAGGACAGATAAACTTCAACGAAGGAAGTATTGAATTAGATTTTTGTAGATAGTAGGGAGTGAATTATACAATAAACTTATTTGCAGAATCAACAGTATCTGACGTGATTTCGTGGAGCATAATTTTTTTTAAGCCAAAGCGACACCAATGGTTTAAAGGCTCCTACTCTTTAAGTTTTTAATGGATGTTATGCTGGGTACGTCCCGTCGTCAGAGTTTGATGGCGAAATTCACCATTTCTTGAAAAATCGAAGGAAACCTGTTCTGAACAATTTTCTTCTATATCAACCGTCGTGATTGACTGAACCCGTGGCAATCCTGAGTGTGTGCGAAAGACGCTCTGAAACACTTTATACCGTACGTGCTGACGTCTCGCGGCTTTTGCTTCGATAGTTAAGTAGCCGCGAATGGTGAAAAAAGGTGGTTTCGCAAAATAATTTCGGAAGCAAGGTAATTTGATGAAAACTGCGCGGATAATCACGAACTGGTAAAATTGACGACCAAAACGTGGGTTTGTGTGCAAATGGGAAGCTGTTCTCAAACCCAAATGGTTAAAAATGTCCTAAAAACTGGCACTGCGTAGAGGGACGCAGCGTGTCCAACGGCTGGGTCTACCACTGAATACGAATCACAAGCCATTCCATGATTTTATTCAGCGCAACCAGAATTTTGTATTCCATGACACACTGTACAAGTAGGCAGATCATTTTTCCGTATGCCATGATTCTTAGGTATACATTTAAGTGGGAAGCTACGTGAAAAAATTAAGAGATATACTAAGAAGAAATTGGCCTAAAACGTCCTGGTCAGAAACAAAGCTAATGCATATGCGAGGTGGAAGTTGTGACGGCGCGAGAACGACATTTTTTGCAGTTATATAGTCAGTTTGAGCATTTTATAAGGTTGTTTAAACAAGCCAGTAATATGTGTAACTCAGAATTAGAGTATGCTGCTACGTAGTATATGGGATTTTCATGAAGATGGATTGATTGCTGAATTAGATCGTGTGCAGCATAGTGGAGCAAGATTTGTAAACCGTTATGGCAAACTGAGTAACGAATCAACATTATTAGAGGAGCTAGGAAGTAAATCACTAACGGACCGAAGGGTAAATTACAGATTAAATCTCTTGCGCTAATTGGAAGGAGGTCTCTTTAGCAATGACGGTGAAATTATAGTACTCCATCGCACTAAAGTAAGAGAGATTAAGTAAATAGAATGTGAAAGAGATTAAGTGCAGAACAAATAAATTTAAGATGCCGTTTTTCCCACGAAAGATAAGGGATCAGAATAACGTTGTCTGACCACGCTAGGGGGAAAAGTATTTTCTACCAAAATTGGTCTGGTGTGTAATATCCCCCTGCCAACACCCTAGCGATGGCTTGCAGGGTAGCGTATATGCGTGTGATATATTGTTCAGACTCGAGGAACATAAAGGGTTTTCTCCATGTTATGAAGTGGCCTTAGCGTATAATGAATATATATATATATATATATATATATATATATATATATATATATAATTGAGTCCTGGCAACTGCGGGACTCGGCCCAATGGGCCGTGTGTCGTGCCCGGCAGCGGGGGAGGCAAGGCTTCCGCGGTCGTCATCCCACGAAATCCTTGCGGGGGAGAAATAACAGCAGCAGGACAGAAGATGCAGAAGACGACGAAAGTAGTTAGAATAGGAACCTGGAACGCCAGGACAATGTTGAGGAGAGGCAAATTAGAAAATATTAAGAGAGAGATGGAAAGAGGTAATATAGATGTTTTAGGTCTCTGCGAGGTGAGATGGAAGGATAGCGGGGATTACTGGAGTGACAATTATAGAGTGATATACAGCGGCGGGGGCGAGAGCCAACGAGGGGTTGCCGTAATTTTAAATAAAGTGGTAGGAAGAAGCGTAGTCAACATAGAGCAAGCGACTGATAGAATTTTACTCGTAGAGATTAAAGCAGAGCCGACGAACTTGGTCATTGTTCAGGTATACATGCCACCGAGCAACCACAAGGAGGAAGAAGTCGATAGGATGTACGATGTGTTAGAGGATATCATCGCGAGTGTTCCTGCAGGGAAACATTTGATAGTGATGGGGGATTGGAATGCGACGGTAGGCGAAGGAAGAGATGGGGGTGAGGTGGGGGACTATGGGTTAGGCACGAGGAATGAACGCGGGGAGAAAGCAATTGAATTCTGCAGGAGAAAGGGGTTAGTCATCACCAACACATGGTTTAGACACCACAAAAGGCGTAGGTATACATGGAAAATGCCAGGTGACTCAGAAAGGTATCAGTTAGATTATATTATGGTTAGGCACAGGTTTAGGAACAGTGTGATAAATTCGCACAGTTTCCCAGGAGCTGATGCGGACTCAGACCACAATTTAGTTGTTATGAAATGTTCCGTCCATTTAAAAAAGATAAGGCAGGGGCGGTGGGTTAGGACATGGAATATAGAAGCATTAAATGGATTAACGAGGAAGGAGTATCAGCAGGCTGTAGAGAAAATAATGGATGACGATAAACAACTGAGTACTGTCGAAGAAAAATGGGAATGTATCAAGAAAGGGATATTGGAAGCCGCTAAAGAGCCTATAGGAACCGTTAACAGGAAAAGGATAAGGAAACCTTGGGTAACGGATGAGATGATTGCAAAGATGGATGAGAGGAGAAGATGGAAAAATGTAAACACAGAGTTAGGCAAAATGAAGTACAAAGAGTTAAACAATAAATTGAGAAGGGCCACAAATAAAGCCAAAGAAGAATGGTGGAAAACGCAATGCGAGGATATGGAAAGTTTACAGAAGAAGGGTGAAATTGGTGCTCTATACAGCAAGGTTAAGTTATTATCGGGAAGTAAGAAGGCAAGATCTGTGCTAACGTTAGAAAGATAAGTGGGGTAAGATAATAGTTGAACCAGGAAAAATCCAAGAGAGATGGAAGGAATATATAGAAACACTGTATGGTAAAGAACTTAGGCCGACAGGGTTAGACATAGAAAAGGAACATGACGTAGAAGAAGATAGCTTAGGTCCAGGCATACTCGACGATGAAATAGAAAGGGCATTAAAGGAGATGAAAGCAAATAAGGCTGTGGGGGTGGACAACATTCCCGTAGAAATGTTGAAATGGTTAGGAAAAGGTGGGAATAAGGCCATATATGGACTGATTCGTAGTATCTATGAGGAAGGAATCTGGCCGGAAGATTTTGTGAGATCAGTGTTAGTTCCTATTCCAAAAAAGGCAAAGGCTACGTCATGTGAGGATTACAGAACAATAAGTTTGATATCCCACGCAGCAAAAGTTATTCTCAGGATCATCAACAAAAGGATAGAGAGTAAGGCAAATGATTACTTATGGGAGGATCAGTTTGGGTTTAGGAAAGGAAGAGGTACGCGTGACGCCATTGCAGTAATGAGATCACTAATCGAGAGGAATATAGAATACAATCAGGACGTTTTTGCCTGTTTTGTAGATTTCGAAAAAGCGTTTGATAGAGTGAATTGGGAAAAATTAATGCGTGTATTGCAGAAAATAGGAATGGATTGGAGGGACAGGAGACTGATCCGCAACCTGTACATGTCTCAGACTGCTCAAGTGCGAGTGGGGAACGGAGAGTCCAGATGGGCAGTGTTAGGAAGAGGTGTAAGGCAGGGTTGCCCATTGTCACCGGTTCTGTTAAACGTATATGTAGAGGAAATGATTAAAGAGGCATGGGAAGAACTGGAGGTAGGAATGAAAGTCGGAGGGGAATTTGTAAAATCGGTTAGGTTTGCTGATGACCAAGCATTGGTTGCTCAGTCAGCCAAGGGGTTGCAAGCATTGCTGAGTGAATTGGAGGTTCAGTGCGATAAATATGGGATGAGAATCAATATTAATAAAACAAAGGTTATGCGATTTTCCATAAAGAAAAAGGCTAAGCTAAATATTAAAATAGGCGGGGAAAAAATAGAGCAGGTAGAGCAGTTTACATATCTCGGAAGTGTTTTGGACCAATACGGTCAAAGTGGTAGGGACGTAAGGAGAAGAATTGTGCTAGGCAAGGAGGCTTTCTCAAGAAGGAGGGAGTTGATGACGGGGACGTTGAGTAGAGATGTTAAGACAAGACTCGTAAAAACTCTGATATGGAGCGTAGCTATGTATGGTGCGGAAACGTGGTCACTGAAGCAGGAGGATAGACGTAGATTGGAGGCTTTTGAAATGTGGGTGTGGAGAAGAATGGAGAAGGTGAAATGGACCGAAAGGAAAACAAATGAGGAAGTACTGGAGATGGTGGGTGAGGAGAGGGGTTTGTTGAGAGAAATCCTATGGAGGCAGGAAAAATGGATGAAAGGCGTATTGAGCGGTAGTGGAATGTTGAAGAAGGTAATAGAGGGGAGAATGTTGGGCAAGCGAGGAAAGGGTAGGAACAGGATAGGGATGTTGGATGGGATGAAGGGAGGGAAGAAGTACACAGAGATGAAGAGGGACCTGATGTAGTTTAGGTTGCTGGATTGGGTTTTGTTTGGAGTTACAAAATATGTATTTGATAGTTGGGTCCATCCAAAAACCTACCTTAACTGGTAGATTACCTAATAATAATAGTATGTATATATATATTTATATATACATGTATATACATATTTTTATTTATGTATATATATCGCAGGTCAGGGTGGTCTAGTGGGTAGAGCGTTGGACTACTGACCGGAGGGTTCGATTCCCAGGCAAGGCACTTTGAGCACCTGAAGCTCCACCCAAGCTAGTTGATTTTTCGGGTACCAGATCTTCCTAGGAAACCATAACCGGCATAGGGAAAGGAACTGGCCCCCCTACCCTGATGTGTGAATATTCACATGCCGTCGGGCTTGGTACATGGGTTAGCTCTACCATCACCTACTTAACCGACCTTCGCGTTGATTACTGTGTTTATGGTTTTTATTATATATCCCGGATAAAAAAATATTTTTACATTTGTGATCTGCTCAAATCTGCCTTCCCCACCTTTCCTGTGTTCGTCTTTTATGTGTTTTCCTATCCCCTTTCCTTATATCTATCTCAAAATGTGAAATAATATATATATATATATATATATATATTATATGTATAGCCAACTTATTACCCCAAATTCTAATGGCATGAAACCTAAGTTAGATTAGCGTAGGGTGGTTCGGAAATTAAAACATTTTTTTGTTCTAGAAATAAAAAAAATTACATAATAAATATTAGTAATGTGTAAGGTTTCTCTACCCAGACACCTTGGGATTTATACATCATACTGGTATGTCATGTGATGGAATAGGTGCAATTAGTATAAAGGTTACCTATTAAGGCCTTCCTATGATGGGTCTTCTTGAGTCTTGTAGCTAAATTCTCGGGAATTATGGAACATGAATATGAGTAGGTTGGAATACGATGTAGTTTCTACTGTTATTTTGTGGAAGCGATCTATAAATTCAAAGAATATGCTTTGTACCCGTTGATGTCACAAATTGGTTGAACCTCATTGGCTATAAAGGCAAGTGTCATAGTCAAAGAACAGTTGTTAGATTTAGAAAACGAACACAAGATTGGAATATCATAGAAAACACAAATTGCACAACTAAACAGGAAAAAGTTTTTTAATAGCAGCCCTGCAGAAATTCTAGCTTCTCTGAGAAACCTAGGATACGCTGTTTTCTTTGGCTGAACCCTGAATTTAGCCAGTATGGCCCACTAACCTTGTTCCTAATTTATGCTATCCACAGAGTACATGTATACTCCATAAGGAAACACAGTTTGTGTTGAGTGCATGAGTACAAGGGACAACCCAGTCGCTAAAAGTCTCATCTTTGGAAGTTTTCAAGGTGATACTAAGTCCTACTTCTACTAATGGAATCTTTAGAGGAAAACCTCTACTCTTGCTTCGTCAAGTCATTGCCTCTCTAGACATCTGAAAATCCTGAATCCATTTATTTTTTCATGATATCCAGCAACAACTGTTTTTTATCTTGAAGTCTTATTTCACTAGAATCGCTGAGATCTGGCTTTTTACCAATCCAAATGTCTTGCTCTATAAGGATATACTCTCTTGCCTTTCAGTGCACTGTTTGGTAATATATGCTTCATATTTATTGCTGGACTAGCTGCTCCATTATCCCTTAAAACATACATCTAATAACACTGATTTTTTCCTAAATAATGGTGTAATTGCCCCTAATGGTATCCCATTTGTGTGTGTGCATTAGATCACAGTTTGATATTGTACTCCTCCATTTAAAAATATCTCCTAAGGGACTCTTTACGATCACCATCTTTTATACCTTCTCCTCCATACTATTCTCAACTTCAGCTTTGAACAGCTGCTATTCTTTTTAGATTTCAATCTTCTGCCTATCTACCTGAAGAATAGTTATAGCTTTCTGGCAGTCCTCTTTGTCAGGGTGTCTCTTGGTGATAATGGTTTCTCCAGCTATTCTGCTGGTGTCTTCACATTGGAAACCTCAAATTCCAATCTACCTGATGATTAATTTAGATGGATGAGGCTAGAGTTTATCCGGAAATAAGGCTTAAGGTTCATTCCCAACACCGAATGCATGGATTTTCATGAATTCGGTGTTGGGAACCTGTTTCTTTCAAGGTCACCTTTGGTTTCCCATTGACTTCTAGTTATGTACCAGAAAATGACAATGCTTGGATATCAGATGGAGTTGACCAAATGCATCATCTGGGATTTGGACCCTGCAGTCAGAACTTGGCTTTCATAATGAAAATGTAATGCATCCAAATGCCTTTCTTGAACTGCCACTGACTGGTATGATGGGATAGC
This sequence comes from Hetaerina titia, assembly GCA_037158775.1. Lineage (NCBI taxonomy): Eukaryota > Metazoa > Arthropoda > Insecta > Odonata > Calopterygidae > Hetaerina > Hetaerina titia. The sequence goes on from CM073774.1 coordinate 38,343,344, forward strand.
TTGACTTATTTCCACCCCAAGAATGTGCACTCATAGGACAACATTCATCATCCTGGTCATGTCCTAGAACCTTCTTCATTCCTTAGGTATTTGTTGTATCACTGCTGTTGAATGGAAATGCTAACATTTTGCCATTTATGCAGATAATAAATGCCTGCTTTTGGGAGTCATTGAAATAAATGCCAATTCACATGATCTGATACCCTCTTTAATTATTTCACATTTTATTGGATAACTGTATCATCTACTCCTCCCCCTTTGTGGGCATAATCTTCAAAATCCAAAAGAGGATTATATGTATTATGTGCAAAGTTCCTTGCGATACACCATGTAAACCTCTCTTCAAAAGACTTGGTTTATTACCTGTACCTTGCATATATATATTTATTGTCATCTTGCATGCAAAGGGTAATATTTCTCAATACAAGTCCAACCACCATTACCACAGTCACTATACAAGGACCTGCAATGACCTGCACCAACCGTATGTCAGGACTCACAATACTGCTTATGGGCCCAAAGTAATGGGCTTAAGGTTATTCAATAAACTTCCCCATGAAATAAAATATGAAACAAAAGTACCTGTTTTCAAGAAAAAACTATTTAAACTATTAAAAAATCATATGTTCTATTCTGTAAATGAATATATGGAATTGCCACTCTACTAGTGTATTGGTATGTATTGTAGTGTATATGTATTGTATTATGACGTGTCCTTATTTGTGTATGGATATGCAACAAATCTCCGGACAAATAAAGGTATTATTATTATTCAAAAGTTGACTCTTGAAAGTTGTTTTTCTGCACAACTGCTACCAAATAATCAAAAATATTTTCATTGTCATTCTCTCAAGATATAATGTGACAGACCATTACGACTTAGCATCCTAATCAGATCACTATCTCTATTAATGAGTTCATGGCTTTAAATAGCTGCATATTAAACATAATGCTTGCTTGATAAGTATTCCTCCATTCTTGAGTGATTTTTCCAATCCCTCGTCATTAAATGCTTTTTTGATGTTGTCCTATCCTTTGTCCTTTCACTTATTTCTTGACTTATCTAAGATGCTCAGAAATTCCAGCAACGAAATTTAAAATTTTCAGGTCCTTTCTTTTTGAGGCCTTATTAAAATTAAAACCTACCTTAACTGGTAGATAACCATAATAATAATGATTATTTATGTAAGGATAGCATTTGAAGGCACATATGAAGGAGTAGGGGTATTAATTAGGTTGAGCATTTTTTAGTTCGATCATGGTGCTCTGAGGAATAAGACGAACAATGAAAACACTCAGAAAACTCTATAAGACATATGGCACATATAAGGTCCAATGAAATAACCTTATTTGAAAGAGTACATATAAGACATTTTTAAGATGTAAAAAGAATGAAGCGAGCTACGTTAATAAATGTAAAACAAGATCTAATTTATATTTGTGAACAAAGGTGAAGTAAAAATTATATATCAAATCCATAGAACCGCAGAAGATGCTGAGACAGTAATTTTAACAGAGTCATCCACTAATGTGTATTAAAATGCCTTGGTTTCAAAGGGTAAAAATCAGACGAATGATTTTTACATTTGAAAATTGTTGCATTTTAAAAATCAAATACCTTCTCTTCATAGAAACTAGTTTGTTCATAGGGTGTTGAGCTACAAGAGTTTTAAATGACTAAATTAAAAGGAGGGAAACAGGGGTAGGGAATCACAGCAGGGAAGATTGGGGATATTTCATAATCGCCTGTGAGGAATGGATGTTATATCCTGAGTAAAATGTGTGGTAAATATATTAAATGCCATATACATGGCCTTTGTAACTGCCTGTTGTGTTTGTTTAGGCACCCACATAGCTTGGTTACCCATACAAGTGGTCAATTGGTGAAAATCATTTCAACACACAAAGAAGCTTTGCTTCCCTATCAATTCCCCTAAATTGTTGTCATACAATTCCTATGAAAACGTTATTGATACCTAACTAAATGACCGTTTGTTGAGATACTTATGCTTCCCAAATTTAAAGGCCTTGATATATCCTATTATGTATTAGAAATTACACAAAAAAATTTTAGATCCTGATGTTGTAGATATAGGTATGTATGCCACTTACACAAATGAAATTAATATAAAAAGCAACACAAATATTTCATACGTCTGATACGCTAATTCTAGCATCAAACCTTATTTCTGTAATTCAACTTCTTTAGGGACATATTTATGTCTAACTACTGAAAAATAAACTAGGCATCTATGCTTAACACTTTTAGTACTATTGATTTCACACGAGATAGAAAATAAGAGGTTAATGGAAATATGAACTTAGACCCATATGCTTATATTGTTGATAGCTTTAATTAGGTATACCTATTCCTCGTGCTTAGAAATTATGGGCTTTATGAGCTAGCAGTTAAAACAAATGGAATCTACAGATGGGGCCAATCAAGAAGACATCATGAAGAAAAATTTGTTCTCACCCAAGATGATACTTCAGCCTCAAAATATTTGTGCAGGTGGTGATCATTTTTGGGACCCGTTCATATGGGTCCTTCGGAGAATATATAATATTCTAATCCGTAAGATCAGCATACGTCTAATTTCTTGGCTGAGAAGAAAAGATTAAAAATGGAACTGACTTATTAAGCGGCACATAAAAAATATAAAATTCTATATGCTACAATAAAAATTTAAAAAATAGCTCCAGCTGAAAAAGTAAAAAATATCAAACCCCAGGATTTTGCCAAACTCAAATTCATATGCGAACCAAAAAAGTTATTGACATACGAAAATGCGCATGGCATTAGGAGAAGCACAAGTCGCCGGGGAGAGGGCGCATGCGAAGCCTGTATGAAAAGAAAATACGTGAATTACGTTTGCTAGTTTTTCGTCGATAATGTTTGGAATTATTAGTAAAAGGCAGTTACCAAGGCAAGATGTTGTTTCTTAAATTCTCATGGAATTTTCTCTTTGAGTGATACTCTAATTTGTCATTCATATTTTAGTAACTCTTGGGAGAAATCTTTTCTCCTAGCTTTAGCTCTGAGGAGATTCAAAGTAGCAAGTTTTATCCGAAGTAAAGATGGTGAAAACTCTGAAGATGATGCCAAAGTCAGTGAAAACACAAAAAATGTTAATGAGGCCAGCGCCAAAGAGAAATTAAGCGAACTTTTAAAATTAATGACAAAGGTTAGTTTTGAACAGAATCGCCTGTGAGGTTCTTTTACCATTGCAGTACTGAAGTGTTTTTTATAGGACGGACCATTGGTTAAATCGAAAGAAGAAGGCCTTAAACTAGCGCAGCCAAAGAAGAAAGAAAAACCCAAGCCTGTTATGAAAGTAAAAGATGGCCTTGTATTATCTGAAGAAATGGGTAAAATATTTGTTTTATCCTTCAGCTAAATATGTTGAACAGAATATAGAGTGATTCTCGTTTCTGTGGTTACTTTTTTGCTATAGATCGACAGCTCGTCGAAGCAACCAAAAAAGTTGCCGAAAGCATGGGAGGAGATGTTAAAGAAACAGAATCAGAACTTTTGCAAAAGCTCTTATCCCCGAAAGGTCCTTCCAATTTAAGGTAACTAGTAAAAAAAATGGCTGTATTCAATTATTGGTAAAACTTCTCGCCAATTCGGGTTAATATTGAAGTGTGTTCTCACCAATTATATAGAAAGCTTCTTTACTAAATATTTATAGCATATGCGTATCATTCATACTTCTATTACCATGCATTTTAAATGCTTATTCTATTCACTTGACTTTTATTAGTTGAGCATATGCAAGTAATTTTTGTAATATCGTTCATGGAACATCCTAGTGAACTCATTGGTGGAATGCAGATAGAGCCTAGCGAAAAGTCAAAAACCAGGAGAGAAATGCCCAAAGATTGGAATGAAATCAGACGAGAGACTGCACAAATGAAGAAACCTCCTCGGCCAATATTTAAAGGAGGACAAAGAGAACGTTTCAGAAAAGGGTATCTTAATTTTTATGAAGCTATTGCCACATGTTAATTGTTTAGGAATTTTCCTTCTGAAATTTGACAATTTTTAAATTGATAATTAGTGTGCCTGTATAATTTTGATTCCAACAACATTTACTCTTTTCCTGATACAAATTTCGGCACTTTTTTATGGGCCCTCTTGTCTTTCAGAGACCTGGAACCCGTTGATCTCTTTGGCGGACCCAGATTAGGTATTTTCGGTAAGGAAATTTCCAAGGATTTTACTTCTCCAGAGAGCCTTAAAGTTTGGGAAAGTCAAGAAGAAAGAGAAATTAGATTGGCGACAGCACACCCTCCAAGAAACTACTATCAACATATGATACTTTGGACTGAGCAAGGAAAACTCTGGAAATTTCCCATTGATAATGAGCAAGGTAGTATTAACCTGTAATGTATAGCCATAGATAATTGACTACCTCAGCATCTGTAAATCAGCTCAAAAACATTTTTGTTTCAACATACAATTGTCAATGCTTAACAATGACACTCCTCAGTTATTCAAAATCTCTGTTTGAATGATGATTAAACTGTTATGTTATTTAATGATATTTTAATATAATCACACTGGAACTCTTGATACATAAATATTTTTTTGTTAAATACACAGGTATTAATTAATTGGTAACACTTAAGCAGCCATTACCATCATTGTTTAGTTAATTATTCATATCTCTCTTTTAGGTTTAGATGAAGAGAAAAAAGTATTTTTCACGGAACATGTATTTTTGGAGCCACATTTAGATCCTTGGTGTCCCAAAAAAGGGCCTGTTCGACACTTCATGGAATTGGTGTGCATAGGACTTTCTAAGAATCCATACATGTCTGTGCAAGAGAAGAAAGACACCATACATTGGTATGCAGAATATTTTGAAGGAAAGAAGGACATTCTAAAAGAAGCAGGAGCGCTACCACTTTAGCATTGATGTGCTTAATTTAACTTAGGTCATATTGAGAGAAATTTATTGTCAATGATGTATTGTTCGTGGCACTTATTAAAGATGTTTTTTTTACATTTTTCTATATTTATTTATCATTCCTTTTGAAGAGAAAAAAAATTGAAAATTTTTGTTTACCTGTAATCTTATAGTTAGTTTATTTATTCCATATAATTCTGAACACGTGAACAAAACCAAAGCTATGCAGTTTTCAAGAAAGAGGAAAGCTTAGTTGAACATTAAAATTGGATCTCATAGTCCTGAGCAGGTGGTGTAATTTATCAATCTCTGAAGTGTCTGGCCCAAGGTGGTAAGGTCATACGAAGACCACTTGTGTTAAGTAATGAAGCTTCCCTAGGAGGAAGGAATCGACGACGGGGACATTGAGTATGGATTTTAAGGAAAATCTCATCAATACTTTGTTATGGAGAATGGTTTTCTACCGCTCAGTAGTACAGTCATTGAGACAAGATAATATGAATACATTGAGGGCTTTTGAAATGTAGGTATGGAGAAGGATTTAAAAGGTGGAATGGACTGAAAGGAAAATGAATGAGGGAGTGCTAAGTACGGTGGGGGTGGGGAGGGGATTGTTGGGAGAAATACAAAGGAGGCAGGATAGATGGATGCAGAGTATTTAGATTCGCAATGGGATATTGAAGACGGTGTAATAGAGGGGTAAAGATGAGCAAACGAGGATATAGGAAGGGATGTTGGACAGAAGGAAGTGTGCTGAGCTGAAGAGGGTTTTGTGTAGTGTCAGGTCAGGTTGTGCTTTGTGGGAGAGTCAAGGGAATTATCGTTGTACAGTTGTGTATCATATGTCCATTCAAAACCTATCTAAACTAATAAAACACAGTAATCAACCCGAAGGTAGGTTTAGTAGGTGATGGTAGAGCTCACCCATGTGCCAAGCCCGACGGCATGTGAATATTCACACATCAGGGTAGGGGGGCCAGTTCCTTTCCCTGTGCCGGTTATGGTTTCCCAGGAAGATCTGGTACCCGAAAAATCAACTAGCTTGGGTGGAGCTGCAGGTGCCCAGAGTGCCTTGCCCGGGAATCGAACCCGGGACCCTCCAGTCAGTAGTCCAACGCTCTACCCACTAGGCCACCGCGACCCATACATCTAAACTAATAGATAACCAATAATAATAGTTATGAATAATTATTCTTTTCAGAACTTGATTTTGATGGCATCAACATATTTAAAAATAACCCTTCAATTTATAATTTTGAATGAATATTACAAACATCAATATTTCTAGAATAAAATCGATATGGCACATAGCCATATCTTATGATGATCATGTCAGATGAATCAATTGTGTAACAATTAGTAGCATTCACAAATTGGTTAAAATATAAACCATACAAACTGTTAATAACTGCTACAACTGGTTTTCATAATTACACCATATTCAAGCAGCTTGCAATATGATTAGGACAATGTATTTGGTGAACTGGAATGGGTGGTCTCTATGTTAATCAGGAGTGATGGCTGAATGAGTACATTTGTGTTACAACAAAGAGCTGTGCTTTTTAGAATATTATAAAATTTCATGAAATTTATATTCCCTTCTCCGTCTGTGAAAATATTTGTCCAACAAAATCAATAATTTTGGAGAATACCAGGGCATACATATTCAACATTATTATTAATACAGTTTAATATTATCACCCAATTATTAATACAGTTTCATCCATAATTTTATGCATGGACTCTTGACCAACTTGGAATGTACATTATTGAAGATAGTTTATTGATACATAGTGCAAGAGGGTCACCTGTACATAGTGCAAGAGGGTCACCAATATTAGAATGGGATGATGCTTCCTGACATTTCCCCACAAAAATCCTAAAAAATATTGATCGAAATCACTACATAAAAACAAGACTGTTGATATCTTTATTGCCATTTACCAAAAAGTTCTTTCTCTTGCAGAATTTGTTTGTTGCTAGCACTACTTCATAAATCAAATTTGCATTACTTGCTTCATTTTTATGGAGCAATGGTATTGTCATACCTCTTCATTAGATTCACATTATGCTCCCTTGATTTCAACAGAAAATTTAGCTTTATTGTAAAGGGCCATAACTTCATTCTTCACATTTTCTAAATTATGAATATGATTCCAACTTATAACATTTTTAACTCATTGCTATTATATCATAGATAAACTATTTCTTCAATTGGTACTACAAAATGCTTAACCCGAAAACAACTTGGTTAAAAATACCTATAAAGAAAGAAATTCATTGAAGCCATCCTGTGTACTTGGGTTACATGGTCTGATCAGGGTAGGTTACCAGAAAAATGAACGAAAGCATTCAATTTTCATCATTAACATGTCAGATGAAATTGCAATCCCATTTTCATGATTGACGTAGGTATTACCAACTATAATTACCATTAAGAAACCACTATGATCAGACAATCTTAACCTGTATTAGTCGCTGCTAATATTTGTAACAATATTACCTAGATCTGACCAGTAAGTTTAAATTAGTATACTCAAGAACAAATGAATTAAGTAGGTTCAGCTTATTATTAGCCCCCTTAGTATAGCTTATCCATTGTAACATTGATATATGACATTAATGCTAAAACCTTCACAGATATATAATATTGAATTATTATAAATAATTGCCACAGCATTTCTTCAATACCCATTTAAAAGTTTTACATCACCATTGGATGATAAGTGCAGAGGATATACCACCAGTTGAATGGCAACAAAATCACGGCAAAGATAAATATGGCAGGTCAGCATTAATTACTGGGTACTTTAGTTCACTAAAGACAAATGAAAATGTTTAAGATCTATTGGACTCTAGCCTTGAGGATTTGATTACACCACATTGTTTAAGTACTGCCACTACTATTGATTAAAATACATACTTTTAATTTGCAATGATCACCAAGAATTTAGAATTAAACTGTAAATTTTCTTTGGGATTTAGATTCCAAAAAGTTCTCAAATAATTATTTATGAAGAGTTATTGAAACCAAAATGTCTCTTAATTCAAATTCATTAAATCATTGATGCCTCATATTTAAAGTCATTCAAATTTATGAAGAGTGATGATTCCTAAAGGCAATTTTTTGCAATTTATTATTGTTAATGGTAACTCACCAGTTAAGGTAGGTTCTGGATTGACACAACTACCAATTAATTCTCTTGTTTCTCCTTACAAAACACAACCCAACATCCTATTCCACACTAATTCCTACTTGATGTCTGTGTACTTCCTTCATCCCGTCCAACATCCCTATCCTATTCCTGCCCTGTTTGCCTAACATTCTCCCCTCTATCACAGTCTTCAACATTCCAATGTTGATCAAAATGCTCTTCATCAATTATTCCTGCCTTCATATGATTTCTCCCAAAAATCTCCTCTCCTCATCCACCATACTTAGCATCTCATTTGTTTTCCTTTCTGTCCACCTCATATTCTCCACACCACCACTTCAAAAGCCTCCAATCTATGTCTATCATGCTGCTTCAATGACAATGTTTCCATACTATACCTAACCATGTTCCATATCAAAGCTTCAACGTCTTTTCTTAACATACTCAACATCCCTGTCATCAATTCTTTCCACCGTGAGAAATATTCTTTGACAAATGCAATTCTTCTCCTCAATATTCTCCTACTACTTTGACCACTTTGATCCAAAATATTTCATTGTCAGGTAAACTGTTCTACCTACTCAAGTTTATGAACTTTAATATTTAACCTAGCCTTTTTCTTTTTGGAAAACTGCATAACCTTCATTTTGTTTACATTTATTCTCATTGTATGCTTCCCATTTCTTTTAATTTGCCTCCCCTGCCTTATCTTTTTAATCAGATGTTACCCTTCATTATTACTAAATTATGGTCCGAGTCTGCATCCGCTCTCAGGAAACTGTGAAATTATTATGCTGTTCCAAAATCTACACCTAACCATAATATAATCAAACTGATATTTTTCTTGAAACCCCAGGCATTTTCCATTTATGCCCATGCCTCCTGCTGTCCAGCCCATGTATTCATTATAATTAACCCGTCTCCTGCAGGACTCAATTGCTTTCTCCTCACAGCTAACCTGAAGCATTTATATTTCCTCTCTCCATCTCTCGCTTCATATTCTCTAATTTTCATGCCTTCAACATTCTCTTAACATTCCAAGTCCCTATTCTAACTAATTCAGTCTTCTCTTTTGGTACTACTGTCAATGTCTACTTGCAATGATTTTGTGAAATGACGGCCAGGGAAGACTCGTCTTCCTACTGCTGGGAACGACATTGCTGATTGGGTGGAGTCCTATAATTGCCAGGACTCATTTTCATTATGATCTTGGGATAAGTAATAGAGGTGGTTTCCCATTGCTTTCTTCAATAGTGTTTTTAACTCGACACCTGGCTCAGTGGCCACCCAACTGGGGTCGGATACCTTTGAAGTTACTAAGTAAAAGACTCCTTACAGATTACCATTTAACTGGCTCCTACCCTTCAACTTAACTCGCATGGGTGACCTCCCACCAGCACGGCTCTACAGGTTATCAGAATGCATAAGCCCTTCCATCACTTCAAGGTTTCAGTCCATGGGGAGGGTTTCTTGCATTATATAGTTTAAAAAAAAATGTTCAAAATATCACAGAAGAAACAGGTATTCTGAGTTGATTATTTTATTATAAGAGTTATAAAAGTGCACATCTGCCTTACTGAGTGCATAATAACAATGGAGTATATTACCAATTATAATATGCTTCACAACTAATTATGAAAGTTTCAAAAACCAACTTTGCAGATTAAAACATTAGGTACAACAAGTAATTAAGGTAACACGAATTTTTACAAATATTTCAGAATGAATATCCAACAATAATAAAAGTGCAGTGCAAGGATATTCTGTCAATTTACATAACTATTATAATAGCTTTTTAATAGAGCAAAATTTGACTGTAAACATTTGTTTCGCATGACTAAATACCTAGATTGAAAAATGTTATTAATTAGACATTTATAATCCGAAAGGGGAATTTGTAGTAAACACTTTTCATATAATTTTCAAAAAATGACTAGATAGCTACACATTTTCTTAATGTGCAAAACATTCATTTATAAAATAAATAAAGATCAAGTCATAAAAAAATGCACACACCTTGAATCAGTATTATAAAAATATATGAACATCTATAACACTTTGGTCAATTAAATGCATTATAAAACAATGATGTGCATTGATTTTATCACAGTCTTGAAAATGTACGTTTCTTAATCTTGCATACCAAGTGAAATACCTGATGACAAAATATAAAAATAATATTCAACTTGATATTAAATGAAATGGAAAAATATTTTCTCATTAGGAAAATTACCAAAAAAAGCCAAAAATATCAAGTATTTCAGATAAAATTGGCCAAAGAAAATGATTCAACCCACTTCAATGTGCGCCCTTTTACGTTGCCATCCCTATGACACTTTTAAGTCAAACTAACATCATTGGAAGTGCTCACATCATACATACTGAGTGAATTTCAATGTAGTGGTTGGGACAAACTTCACAAAACTTTGGAAATGACTAGAAAAACATTAACTTCCTCTATGGGTACCTCCCAAATGAAAGGCATTGATTATGCATTTCACTCCTTTAGATGTACAGGCTTCATAGCAAATGGATACGTCATCAATGGCTTAGAATCCCAAGAATCAACCCTTCATGGTTTGAAATGTACCACTCCTCATCCCTGTAAACTCCTCAAGCTCCACAGTATTTTCTGGAAAAAAATTTAGTTGAGCTTTACATGAGAATGAGACAACTTTAAAATAATACACAAGCACTTTTATGGATATATAAGAGGACATATGGGCTTCAATATTGCCATACCTGCCAAAGACATTAACAAGTAATATGAATACAGATAACTGAAACAATTGTGACTAAACATTTTTCCATAAAATATGTATCACATTGCTACAAATTTAAGAAAGCAATGAGAATATAAAATGATTCAGGTTTTGTGTGGTCATTTTAAGAATAATGTTTGATCCAAAGGAGTGGTAAGGAAAGTATGCAGTATATTTGCTTTGAAATTCATTGCTTCATTTAACAAGTAAATTAAGTAATAAATAAAATAAAGAAGGAAAATTATATGTTTAATGCACGTATTACTAGGTATTAAAAACACTACAGTTATCAAATAGAACATTGGTTTGATAAGTGAAGAGGTCACCTAGAGCTAAACCCATCAGCATGTGAAATTCACAATCAGGGTAGGGGGTTTTCACAGATTGCACAGTTTTCCGATGTTAACTAAATATTAAACTTGGGACTGCATAAGCATAAATTTCGTAGTGATAAAATATTTCCTCTTCAAACAACATTGCTCTTAAGCCTCTGAAAATGGTATTTTAAATGTCATTTATACTGGCCCACTGAGAATTGATTTCTCATTGCACTGCACCCACAGAATGTTCTCCTCTATACAATAAATATCACTAGAACCATTTTCAAACCATGATCAAACATGAATATTTTTAGCCATTTTCGATTATTTTTTTGTGAGGGTGCCTCACACAAATATTTGCTTCCTTACTCTTTATTTTACCAGGAGGGAACAAATTAAAATGGTTAAATAACTGCTCAGAGAATATTATCCTCCACGCAAAAGTTTGTATTGACATATATCCGAGTTATCCTTTTAAGGATAAATTTTTTTAAACTTCCTCAATTTAAGTTTCTCAAATGCAAGGGTTACTTCACTAATTTAAAAGGAAATAAAATGACATATCATGTTAATGTACTTAAATCCAGTCCCTTTCTTAAGTTAGATAAGAGATGTAATATTATGCGGTCTGTCTGGAAAGTATCCAGCCATGCAATACTTAGAGAAAAATAGCCTACCTGGAATAATGAGACCTTAGTCCTCTTACAAGTACTCTCCTTGGGACCTTGCATAATTAGCCCAGCATTTCTCCCACTTTTCAAAATAATCGGCAAAGTCCTTTTTCGGAATGGTCACCAGGTGCCTCGTCACATTCACCTTCATCTCACCAACTGACTGTTGGGAAGACTGGGCTTTTTTACAGGGTTATATCTGTAGGTTGGGAGCAAGTCCCCTGCAACTGCAGCACGCAATTCTTGGCATTGACGAAATAAAAGAGAATGCAACAAGGCAGCTGATGACCTTTCTGAAAATGGACTTTGCAAATTTTTTTGAAAAGTGGAAGACCTGGGATAAGTGTTTGAGATCCCAAGGGGAGTACTTCAATGGGGACTAAGGCCTCATTGTTCTAGGTAGGCTATTTTTCTCAAAATATTGTACGGCTGGATCCTATCCGGACAGACATCACAAAGGGCAAAAAAGTTATACAAAAATGTATAACAGAGAACATTAGTATTATAGCATCAATAGTGAAAATGACGGAGATTCTCAAGATTCCTATGGGATCACAAACTCTATCACCGAGCATATTTTGTCAACAGCAAAGTGAATCCCAACTTGGCCATTCTCATGTCATTGTAATATCAATTCAGGAAAAAATCATGAGTTCTCTGTGGTCATATGCATTGGTGAATAGGGCTCTGACATAATGACTCCCTTCAGCCCATTTGGAGTGAAATTTTACCTTTTAGGGTTACGGACTTGCAAGGGTGATTGTTGGCAATATGATTTCACTGGTTGCAGTAGGGGTGATAATAATTACAGATGCCATGCTATGCCTAACTTTTATAATTATGATGTTTTTCAATTCTAATATGGTGGGTTTAAGATTATTGGCATAACCATAATAAATAAGTAGCCATGCATCACACAGATGCTGTGCAGGCAGCACTAATTTTGTTACCTGCTCAAAAATGCGAGTTGAGATTTTCAAGTCCCTGCAAGAGGAAATTATTTCCCTCTTATATCTAAATGGCACTGACATGTGACCTTCAACATCTTAAGTTGAAAATATCAAATGTTTTCTTGATATTTTAAGTTTTGCTAATTCACATAAAATGGTTTAAATGATGCCTACAGATTGTTATATTCTGCAGAAAACAAGTACATATAACCCAAAAGGATCTTACGGTGTACTCTCACTCACAACCACATCTGAGACCTCACCCACACCTAAAAAAATCATACACAAACAAGCATTTGAAAGGTAAATGCCTGATACCACAGATGTTCAAAGATTTGGCAACATCCAGGTGAAATCATATGCAAGTATGAATGAAGAGCAAATCTATTTGCTATCCAAAACATATCTCACACATATTGAAAAATTGTGCTGCAAAGGAAAATTATATTCATGCTAGTGATTGTGATTTCATGTAAAAACGAAGTATTGACTAAACTGATATGAAAAAGAAGAAAAATAATTGGATATTTTATGTGTAGCAGCAAGTTCACTGACATCTGCAGCACAAACATCTGTAGAAAGGTAAGAAAGAAAAATTGAGGAAGGCCAAAATATGAGGATTACACATTACGAACAAAAAAATCATAGAAAAGAAATGGGAGGAGCTGTGAGGAAGAAAATAAAAAAGACGCATTTTGAAGGGCCGGTGAAAAATGACTATCAAATACTTATTTACGATGCTGATTAGAGATCCAATAAATGAACATTTACACTTAAATTATGTGCTATATTGTTGTGCTGGTAAGCAGTTAAATTGCTAAAGTTATCCTATAAATATTTTGATGACAGTTGTACATAGGAATAAATTTTCCATCATTCTGAATCTGCATATAATTCTGAAACTGTATGCCATCTCAGTGCCTATATTAAAGCACATAATGTGGCATGGAAAAATGAAAATAAAATATGCCAGATCAAACACTTGACCATGAATTTGGAAACATTGGTGAGTGAAAAAATGCTAATCAAAAACCAATTCTTCAGCTATAGAGTATCCTAAAGTGGAATGATTGAACCAAGTAATGCTGTAATATTAGAGAACTCACCTTGTGGGGGAGAAACAGTAAAGGCTTCCGGTATGTTGACAATTCCATTTCCCTCCCTGGAATGAGCACTGGAAGGTAACCGTATGGCCCAAACTTGTTCAGAACTTTCCCTGTTTCCATCTCCACAGTCAGCTGAAATTAGGGGCCCTGTTTTGTTGTTCCTCCGTACATTGAATGACCTCGCTGATGTATGTTTAGGACCTAATGGAAAAATCAATAGCACCAAATTGGATATCGTTCACTATGATTTAGGTCAGGATTCATCAATCACTCAACATTTTGCCAGCCCAAAAAAGGAGTTCATTTCTCCACAATACAAGGGTAATTTAAAAAGCCATGGGAAGAGCTATTTTCAGTTACCAGGGAGAAATAAAATCAATGAAATATTTCAAACACATTCATACAAGCTGTATAAAAAGCACATGACAGTTTGTCATTCCACGGTAACCATTTCATTTTACGAAAAAGGCAAAAGCAGAAAAACATGACTTTTCGCAAAAATTCAGATAAATGCCTAAATATATTAATAAATCATAAAAATTATGTATTGATAGCCTGCAAAAACGTTTTATCAACACATGGACAAATAGAAGGTTTCTGTCTGTGAACATTAATGAAATGGAAATGGAATTTTATTAAATAACCATTTGGAACCCAAGAAAAACACTATCCACATTCAAAGAACCGCAAAAGATCCCGCAACAGGAACTTTTAACAGAATCATCCACTAACATGCATTAAAATGCAGAAATTTCAATGTGTAAAAATATTTCACCTCGAAGAGAATCCTGGTTAAGGTGAATGAGTTTTACACTCTGAAATTTTTGCATCCTATTCAGAATTTTGTTTTTCATGCAGTGTGCTTTCACAGGACTATGCAATTTCAAGGAATATAACATTTGAGCTGTGTGGGGAGTTACTTAGCGATGTGAATTTAAAGTTACAGAGATGCTAGCATCGAGAGGAAGCTGGACCTGGATTATCCTCACATTTTAAGAGTATCTTTGGCAATAAATCCTATTCCATGAAATAAATGGCTGCTTCAAAAATGGGAGTTGGGGTAGCCTTAAGGCTTCACTTAGTCCACATGCAGCCCAAAGGTACTTTTCTACACAACAAGACAGTGTCATCCTTTGGGAGGGTTCAGTTTAAAGAATTATAAAGGGATCATATGTTTCAACCATACTACATCTGGTTGGTAGGTTGTCTGGAATATTTAGTAGCATTCATGATTGATGTCATATCCCACCATAAACTCCATACAAAAAAATCCATTTCATGGCAATGTAACAACCACAGTAGGATTTTAACATTGCAGGAGGATCTTAGCCAAAAACAAACTGGGTCAGCCCTCCAACCTATTTTATAGGCTACACAAAAGGCAGAAAAACTTACTCTTGAGAAGATTGGCCTTGCTGCTCCCACTGGAATCATTACAGCAACAATTAAACATATCCCTTCCTCTAGGAGGCATACAACCTACTTCTTCACTAATACCATTCTGCCTATGGAGTCGTTTCTTTCTGGAGCCTGTACTCCTATCAGCATCTAATGAATTTGGAAAATTAGTTGCTGCATCACCTCCTTCACTGTTCCTTGGAATCTCACTTTGGCCATTCTAGAAGAGAGATTATGCATTGTCTAAGAAGCAAAGGCCTTAAAATTGTATTCACAGGAATTTACTCACATAATTTTATTACTTGACATTGACTTGACTTTTGATACTTGACTTTGTAAATGCTATTTCATCATACGTGTTAAATTTTTTAGATAAAAATAAAATATTATAATTCAATGATGCTGCTAGGATATCCCAAGACCTCATAAGATATGCAGTGCAAGCATACAATAAAAAAAAGGGGGACAGAGAAGAGTTTCTGCATCCTTTTTCCATATGATAAATTTAAATACACTTTTTTCATAACTTGGTTCCAGAGTTTTGAATCTGAAAAATCTTAGTATCAGCAATCAATATAGCATACTTAAGTTGGACTTTGCTATAAAAGCAAGGTTCAAATTATTTCATGAGACACACAAGCTTTGGATGTGATTCACTTCTTTAAACTAGTTAGACTGTTAATAATACCTTGTATAATGTTTACCTAAAATAAAAACATTGAATAATGTAATAACTTAAAACCATTAGCATTACTTATTTAGATAAAGTGGTACTGATTACAATTTTTGAAACTAGGTATAAATACCTAAGAAGAAGCAAACTGTCTCACCTTATAGACCCCAGTATCTTTTTCAACCAAAAAACTATGTTTATCACAAACTAAAATTATTTCTCCGAAAACCATTTTACTATTGTTTGTTTTGGACATGGTCCATATTAACCGGGCTACAGTACTTTGCCGTAAAAACTATTAGCTTACAAATCTCATAATTTTTTAAAATTGAAGCAATGTAATGCATTTTTAAATTATATATTAAAAAATAATAAATTTTATTAAACAAAACTTAATTTAATTTTTTAAATAATGCAACATATGTTTAATGTTATTTCATGGGTCAAGTGTCAAGAAAAACTGATAACAAATTTTTTGTCAAGTACAATGCTTTTTCCACTTACCAGAATTTCATTAATTGGCTTGAATGGACTAGTATGATTGCCTTGTCTAATTTCATCATTTTCAAGGTGAGGCAAATCTTCACCACCATCCTCTTCAATGCCTTCTCGACTCAACCTTGCTTCCTTAACACGCTTGAGCTTTTCATTGAAATCAGCCTGATCTTTTTCCTTTTGATTAAGCATGTCTCTCTCCACACGACTGTTGAGGCCATCATAATCTCTCTCAATTAAGCTTAAGAGCCACCTGCCGGTTTAAAAAAATAGGAACTGGATCAATGGATGAAATGAGATCAAGTTCCTCCCCACCACATATTTTACCAAAATAAAATTAGTTGGAACCTCATTATTGTTCATTGCTTAGTTCTAATTTACTTAGAATGGTTAAATAAATACGATACAGAAAAGATCAATTATCCTGATGTCAGATCTTATCAATGAAATAGGAATAAAGTACGCAGTAATTATATACAAAACTAGTGACAACCACCCATTAAGAAAAGAATTGAAATTATTACAAATTAAGTCAAAAGTTAAGGATGGGACACTCAATGTCCCAATAACCTTGACAGTTTACGTATTGAGTATTAAGCAAGTGCTGCCAAATTCTTATTAGAATCAAGGAATGAACACCATAAAGACAATAATAATCTCATCATATTTTGTTGATTTAATTATCTTCAATATCTTTTATGACTGCATTCACAATTTCTATAACTCACATTTCCCTGAACTGAGTTACATTATTCATATACATTTAGTTTTTGGTTTATTTTGGAATTTTTGTTAGGTATTCTTTGGAATCTATTACCAACAAAAAATCACTACCTTTTGTAATTTGGCACCCTCTTACACCATCTGATAATGTTAACCCTGAAGTGAACCTTCCCATAGTGAATTTAATTGAAAAAACACTTGCATATTCAATTTTCATTGAAAAAACAATATATCTTTGGCTCATAAGAAACAGATTTCAGAACTACTTCTAATGATACACATTATATGCTCTTACCAGATAACAAAACAAGTAATTTGGGCTGTAATATCACCTGAACTGAATGAAAATAAAACAAAATCAGCAATGAATTTCCTCCAAAAGCCATTTTCCATCTTTCTCTCCTCAACTCAAGCTGAAGTACTCTCAAGTTCACTCACATGGTGTTGGAATACAATACAGAAGTATCTCAATAGATTGCATCCATTTGCAGACTGCTCCAATGATACTCCTCATTTCCCTCAAATACAAATCTTTCATTTAACGTTCATCTTTACTGAACTCCAGTTCTGTGAGAA
This sequence comes from Hetaerina titia, assembly GCA_037158775.1. Classification (NCBI taxonomy): domain Eukaryota; kingdom Metazoa; phylum Arthropoda; class Insecta; order Odonata; family Calopterygidae; genus Hetaerina; species Hetaerina titia. The sequence continues at coordinate 38,361,086 of CM073774.1, forward strand.
GGAATTTATTCACATTCCTTAACTCACATTGAGGTGCATAATCATTTTGGTGTGGACAATATTGACAAATCTTAGCAATATATACTTTCTAACACTCATTGAGGTTGTTTTGACGCTCACTTCCACAAAAATCGTAATTAATAATTAGGTATCATTATTTATTCTGACAATGCAATACTGTGCACTCACTCAAGCACTCAGCTTCACTTATTTCCATCAAGAAGATCCCCCAAAAGCTAAAGCCAAGTAGTAGGATAGGAGAGTTGGGAAATTCAAAAAATATACGTGGGTAAAAATTAATTACTTGAATCCCTATGTCAGTTGATCTTGGTACTTGGTCTTTTACTGCTTACCTGATTCCTATTTACTTTGAAGACTACAATCCCATATTTACAAAATAATTTTGGTCTGGGGATAAAATTCAACAGGAAATAGCAACTCCATTAACTAAAAACGTACTTGAATGAATTCTGGATGACCTGATCTTCTTTGAAGTGTGACTTTGTGAGTGTTATAGCAGAGCATGTTTCAACTAATGTTGGACATTTTTGCTGATTTACTAGATCTTCCAAATGTAGCATCTCCACAAGGTCAATCTCATCTAAGGCACCTTCAACATCCTGTTTGTTACCCAAACTATGAAACAACAAAGGCAATATTAAGTCAAATATAACGGCAAATTTTCATTCACAAACACTTAATTAAGATTGACTTTTAATAATCAAACCACTTTACTTTTCCACATAAACTTTTTAATTTTTACAACCCAGGTTTCGTTATAGCATAACATCATCAGGTGATGATGTTATGCTATAACAAAACCTGGGTTGTAAAAATTAAAAAGTTTATGTGGAAAAGTAAAGTGGTTTGATTATTAAAAGTCAGTATGAAGATTTTCCACCAAGTTACGCTAGAAACTGTTTTACTTAATTAAGATATTTTAAATTACATTAAGCATGAATATTTAAAGGAACCCCCATTACATGACTTCTTAAATAATTGAAAAATATTTTTTGCAGTTCCAAGCAATCAAGTTTTTAGGAAATGACTAATAACACAACTGACAGCAGTTGAGTGACTTTTTATACTATAGTCATAATTGTATATAATCCTATAGTTCGATTGGATGCATTCAGCTGAAATGAGTATTCAACATATAAATGAGCAAGGAATTAAATCACACACCAAGCTATTCCTAAGAACAAACAGTTTCTATGAATATGACTCTCCTGAGTGGTCTTGATTTATGAGCAAGCGTAACCTTTACGTTCAATTGAATTAAATCACAAGTTTAAATACCAAAACAAATCGAGTGCATATTAAACAATTCTATAATAAGATAAGAATAAGGGACATAGTACTCACACCAATACAGGCTTCCCAGATAGCTTGTCATCTGATAATAAATTTTTCAAAATTTCTCTACATTCTTTAACTTTTTCTATGTCGCTTGAATCCAATACAAATATTAAACCATGAGCCTGTAAATGGAATAAATTAATTCCAAATATTTTGAGAGTGATGAATGGATAAATCAACAGATGCAATTAATGTAAATGATGAATAAATCGCTACTTAAACTGTGAATGTAGCATAACACACACAACATTCAAAAACTGGTGGTCTTTTTAATTGTGGAAATCACTTCTAAATCTCTTATAGCATATATCCATGGTTAATTGCATATATTAAACAGAATATTACATGTATAGTAAAAAAACATGTACCCCTACCACTTTCTTCTCTATGTTGTATCAATATTTCAATTATCATTGCCAGATGCCTTTGAGGTAATAGCATGTATTTGCTCATCTGAACCACCTCTTAAGTTTAGCCGTGAAAATTTTAGGATAGGGCCAACCTTTAACATCTCTCTCAGCCTTTAAAGTCTGCCCAATGGAGATTCCAATGTACTTTAATGGGAGTCAAGACCGTCACAGATTAAGTTATAGTGAAATTAACTGATATTTGGAACTAAAACAATATTTCGGCTAATAATTAAGTTAAAACTATTGAAGAGAAAATGCGCGCTTGCCCGAGTCGTGATAGGGGAGTAAAGATATTTTAATGGATTGAAAAAAGTTGAACGGATAAATATCAGCCGTTCTGCACTGCCTTTTTTTTATTTATTCAAGTGTTTCCGTGCTATGAATTTTCACTGAATTTAAAGTTTGGGATCTTTGTAAATAAAATACCTTGGGGATATCAGTGTGATGTAAAATGAAGCTTTTGCCAAAGAATAACTTGACAGTAGAGTGTTAATTATTATTGATTATCTACCCGTTAAGGTAGGTTTTCGAGGGACAGGGGGCACACAAAGATATCATGATTATGCCCTTAGCTCTACCACACTACATTAAGCCCCTCTTTAGTTCAGCAACCATTTTTTAGGAAAACAAAAATTAAATGAATACTCACATCTACAAAATACCTCTGCCAAATAGGCCTTATCCCTGGACCTCCACCCAAGTCATACAGGACAACTGTAATTTTTTTATATTCCAAGGTCACAGAAGAAAACCCCACAGTTGGAACAACTCCGTTTTCCAGCTCTATAAAAAGGAGTGGGGTATTACGACCATATTATTACGATTAACTTAATTAATATCGAATCATCATTATATTACCATGTGCAAGTCCTTTCGCCACGGTAGTTTTACCGGCATTTTCTAGGCCCAAGAGCAATAAAACTACTTTCCTGCTAAGGAATATAAAGGATAAGTAACAAGAGGTAAGGCACAATGGAAAGACAAAGCAGAAAAAACAGCACACTTACTTCTGAGACGGGCGACTGATGTACCTACTGATGCAGTCATATATACCAGAGCAATTACCCATTTTCTTTTAAAACGTCATTGTAGTGTGGCTACTGTATGATATAAGTGGCGACTAACGAAACGAAATAGCAGAACATCGTCTGTTGCAAATGACCGTAATAAGTCAACATGTTTAGATCCCATCAGCTTTTTGGTTTTTCCAGAATCTGGTAGTACGCCTGCTATGACTAATAGCACAGAAAGAAGTGAATATGAACGATTCGTTGAAGCTTCAGTCCATTTAAACAATGAGCCAAATTACCTTAATTAGAGCTAACTTAATGGTTATCGAAGATGGAGTGGCGGTTAAATAATTAAGTTCCGTCAATTCAACAATAAGCCCTTGTTTTACTCTGACATAATCAATATTTTGTTTTGGTGAACTTTAACCAAATATTACCTAGCAACTCCCACTTTGTCTTCACTAGCGCCGCCTAAGGTCGTCACATTATATTTATAAAAAAACAGCAGACATCGCTACGTGAACACAGCATAACAGTGAGCAAATCAATTGATTAAATTGATATCAGACCGAAGAAGCGCTGATTGTATAATGAATTAAAATGTCAACAAAGGCAACTATTTCAGAATAAGGGCAAGATAAATTATTTTATTTCGCAGCCTTCCGAGGTAATGGTGATCGCAGAAGTACAAGTAAAAATGTTACAGTCATTGATAACACGTTAACTCGACTTGTCTTGACTGTTTCATTATTTCCACCTGGATTCTCGGAAGTGCTTTTTACATGTCATTTTCTTTTGATAAATTATGACGTATAGGCGTTTCACAATTCCTTATGTATCGTGTTCAAGTTAGGCAAGATTTTGTTATGGGAACCAGCTGTTAAGTTTAATGGTACCTGGCATTTCAGTCGTTTGAAAATTGGGCCCTTTAAAAAAACATTAATTGTAAGTAGTGCTTTTACTCAAGTCTATGGGTGTGGTTTCGCCTACTCTCTTGATACGTACGTTTCCCAAGTAGGTAATGAACCTTTGTACACTTTATGCACCACTTCTCAAACGTAAATGAAAGCATACATGCTATTTTCAAGAATTTTTAATGGAAAGGCAAGCTTTGTTTGCATGAAATGGAAGCAATCGTCTCCATAGGGTCATTGATTTCATCTTTGGTGGAAGTCGCAATTGGACCGCGCACAAAGGAATTAGTTTTGCGGATGACTAAAAAAAGTGAAAGCCTTTCTATTCCTAATGCTTGTAGATTCTCATCCATTTGATCATCGGGGAAAATGTTAAAACTCCATTAAAATACCCTAGTTATATGAATTAAACTGGGATCTGTTGGTCGACGTTATTGTAATTCAACCGCAGTAACTGAACATGGAAATACATTTAAAAAATATATTTTCCCCAAGCGCAGGTTCAAGTGGAAGTGAATAGCTAAATTGGAGATGTGGAAGTACAAGTCCCTATTACGTGGGTATTGCAATCCTAAACAATTGCGGTTGCAAAGTTCTGGACCTACAAATGAAGGAAGCAAACTGCCATCGAGTCACACAATCCAAAATGAAACCGCCAACTTGAAAGTCAGTAAGTAAATTTTTGATGGGAACTACTCTATGATAGTGGCATATTTATTCATGCATCATCTCAATGGGTGGGCGTGGAAGAAGTACCTTTTTACATGAAGTACTGTATGGCAAAACAAGAGTATAATGGAAGACCATGGTTCTTCTATTGTGGTTTTGTTTTTAAGGCGCAGAAAATATTCAGGGCTAAGTGCTGCAAATGGTTAAATACGCCACTAATTATTCATCAAATAGTTATAAGAAGAATAATTTTACATTTAATCCATTTTAGCGGCAATGCACAAACCAAACAAAATTGATAAATGGTTGCTAGTATGGGACAAGAAATACAAGACCTTTGAGGAAGTTCCTAACTTTGTTTCGTAAGTAAATAACGATTAAGATATAATTATATGGCGATTCAAAATGTCATTGAAGCACAGTTGATAATAAGCATTTCTAAATTTTAATAATCGGAAGGTCAAGAGTTACAAGAGTAGTTTTCATCATTCATATAAGTTTGACATTTTAGAGTCATGTATTGAAATTCAACTACTTGTTTGATATTTTATTAGAGATATTTGGTGTACTAGTTTAAAAGTTAGAAAGGATTTACTATTATCCTAGTGGATAAGTTTATAATTAAATCTAATTAAAGTTTCTTATTTAACCTGATCAGATGTAATTATTATCGATGGTAGTCTACTGTTTAAGTTATGTTTTGTATGGGCGTGGATGGACGACTATATTTCTAATCCTCACCTAACAACTCAATGTGACTCACTACAATAAACCCTTCTTCTGCATAAATTTTGCCTCCCTTTGTTCCCTCCAACTTTATTCTTTTCCTCAAATCATATTAATCAATAACCAACACCATTCCAAATGGCTTGCAATTATTTCTCTTTTCATTTTCTCCCAACAGCTCTTCCCTTATCATGCCAAGTACATCCTCCTCTGTTTTTCTTTCCATGTTTTGATGTAATCAGATCAGATGTATCTTCACAACTAACCCAAAATGAAGCTGGTATTTTAAGGGAGAAATACATTACTATAGATTTCCATGAAGTGCCATGGAACTGGCAGCTTTTGAATAATTTTTTGTCATACCTGTTTCACTACATCAGTGTTACTTTATAGCTTCTCTTTACAATTTCAATGCAAGAAGTTTTCATGAATGAAAATAATGGAGAAGTGATGTTGGAAAGTACAGGGTTTTGTGTAAGAAGGTAATATATGATACTGAGATTGGTTTCTTTGTAATTTACTGTTACTATGGGGCTAAGTTTAACAGATAACACCCCTCTGGTTTGTCAAATCAGCTGTGACCTGTCTAATCTGACATGCCTGATCAGGTTAGTTAGATCAGGAAATCCTGTCTCAGCAACCTTCTACACTGAAGGGTGTGTTTTCTCAGTCTACTCACACTTATACAGCAATAATAGGACATAAAACACACAACAAAGCAGTCTAGGTCAAACATTTATGATAGTTGTCAGTAATTATAAGTCCTCAAATAATAGTTATCATATAACATTGGATATGATAGTTTCTTTGAGATAGGTTTTGCTACTCAATTAAAGAATAAGTTCTGGAGAAAGTTTTTTATCTGAAGTAAAATCTTGTTACCATTAATTACCAGAACCTTTAATTATTTTAAATTTCCCATTTTGCCTATTCAAATTTTTACTATGCTGTTACTTCTCCATGGAAATTTGACGTTTTCTATGAACACCACTTGTCATAGGCATAATGATGCCCATTGGTTTTGTCATTGAGACCATTTCATACAGAGTCATGCATATTTTGGCCAAACCTTCTTAAGTCGGCTACCTCTTTGATTGGGTGTTTTAAAACTGCCTTGATTAACTTTGATGTGTTAAGAATAATAAAATTCAAGGTGTTGAAGACTCAAGTTAATTATTGATTAATTAAGAAAGTAGTCTTTATATCTTGCTAAATCATTAAAATCAAAACATGCTACACGTATGGAGAAACTATGTGCAGGTCACAACTGGATATTGTATTTCACAGACTTATTAGTTTATATTGATTCCATAATCATGACCCAATGGTTTTAGGACATCTTCAGGAAAAGCATTTTATCTGGTAACAGTTGGTCTGAATTTTTCTTAGGAAATAATTTCTGTTAAAATCAGGTTTAAGATTATTTCATTACCCAATCATCAACACTGACAGTTACACTCTTCGAGAGACATCATCCAATGATACCCAGGGAGAGATATAGTCAAAGCATGACTGAAGGCTTTAACATTCCTCTAATTTGCTAGCAGCATAACTCATATGTTTATTATTTAGGTGGTTATTCCATTCAAATGAATAATTGTTCATATTCATTTTATACCCACTACCTAATATTTGTTATTTGATGGTACAGGAGAATTTATGATTTATTGCAGCTAGCAAATGAGTCTGTTGGATGCCAACCAGTGTTTCTTTTATTATAACCTTTGTAATTCCAGTCTATTATATTGTGTATTTTTCACAACAAGTTTCATTGTGGTGCAACACTTACCTTTCACCTGCCATATTAGGTATGTTCAAGTTAAAAGTTCAATGAACTATTTTCATAGTGGGAGTGGATAGAAAGATGCAGTTGAACTTAAATTACATGAGAATTCTTTATGCATACAAAGCATAGATGGCTGTACCATACAGTGCACATGAAGTGAGAGATGGAAAGACAGCAGGAATTACTGGAGTGACAGTTAAAACCATAAACACAGTATTCAACCCTAAGGTCGGTTTGGTAGGTGATAGTAGAGTTCACCCAGTACTAAGCCCGACGGCATGTGAAATTCACACATCAGGGTAGGGGGGCAGTTCCTTCCCCTGTGCCGGTTATGGTTTCCCAGGAAGACCTGGTATCCAAAAAATTACATAGCTTGGGTGGAGCTGCAGGTGCCCAGAGTGCCTTGCCCAGGACTCGAACCCAGGCCCTCTGGTCAGTAGTCCAACACTCTACCCCCTAGACTACTGCGACCCACGGAGTGATAGTTATTGAGTAATATACAGTGGAGGGGACTAGAGCCAATGAGAGGTTGTCATTATATTGAATAAAAGGGATGGAAGAAGCACAGTTAACATAGAGCAAGCAAGGGAAAGAATATTACTAGCAGAGGTAAAAGCAGAATTGATCAACTTGATCATTGTTCAGGTATACATGCCACCAAGCAATCATATGGTGGAACAAGTTGATGGGGTATACAGTTAGAGGAGATTAAACGCATGCGTTCCTGCTGGAAAACATTTGATAGTAATGGGGGATTGGAATACGATGGTAGGCAAAGGAAGACATGGTGATAAGGTGGGGAACTACGGTTTAGGCACAAGAAATGACCATGGAGAGAAAGCAATTGAGTTCTACAGGAGATAGGGGCTAGTCATCACCAACACTTGGTTTAGACACCACAAAAGATGTAGGTACACATGGAAAATGTCAGGAGACTCAGAAAGGTATCCGTTAGATCATATTATGGTTAGGCAAAGATTTAGGAACAGCACGATCAATTCACAGTTTCCCATGAGTGGATGTGGACTCTGATCACAATTTAGTGCTCATGAAGAGTAGCATCCAATTCAAAAAGTACCTGCATGAACTTTACTACCAGAGTGACTTTGTCTGAGAGGTACTCCACCATGAGAATAAAGGACTCTGACTAGGTATCTTAGAACAGTTAGCAATTGTTCAGTGTGTTTAATTCATCAACTGTACAGTTTTCAGTTTATTATGTATTGCACCTTTTTCTCCTATTTGAACTTCTCGATACTGACCGAAAATCAGACCCTTCATTTCCCCATCTACCACATAATTAAACCCCATCTAGTAAGGCCCCAATGACACAAAACCCTCCCTCTACCCATCACTCCTTACCCACCCAACAAGTAAGCTGCACCTCAATATTCCAACCTCGAGCTATATGTTTTCTCAGCACCACACCCTATGATGCATCATGCATAACCCAGTATGGCAATTTTCCTTCCCTCATCTATCATCTCCTCAACCAACTGCTATTTTATAGCTGGGTAAAATGTGAATTTTGCTCTACCACAAAACTTAGGTCTTACAAAACAGAGAGTATTGCATAGTGGAATTTCTAAGTGTTTCTGTTGTATATTTATGAAGCACTTCCCAAAGTCATGCCCAAAACATTATCTATCATGTTTGATGCAAATGGTACTAAGTATACGAGTACCTCATATCATTGCTTGGGTACTTTGCTATATTTCGTGTGGTAGGATTGGATAATCTTCCTTTTCTTGTGCATTTCTCACATTTTGTGTATGTTATAGACGTTGAAAAAAATTTGATGCAATCAAATGGACACTAGAGTTAAACTCTATAGTATTTTCATCCATGTTAATAATTTTTGCTATCATCATCAGCACCATATTAAGCATCTCTTTTGCATTAACTGTACATCTATTGGTAATACAATCAATGGCAAGATCAATCAAAACTGAATCATAATGCACATACTTGTTATGTCCATACCAAATGTAACCCTTTCATTTTCCAGATGCGATAAAATGGAAAAGGCACGCAACTGGGCAAGAATTAAGATCAGCACATACCTAATGATTGGAACAGTACTTGGCTGCATTGTTATGATATACAGTGGTAAGCAAGCTGCAGCCAGAGGAGAAAGTGTGACAAAAGCCAATCTTGAAATGCACAGGCGATATCAAGAAGAAATGAAGGCTCAAGCTAATCAACCAAAATAATTTCTTTGTGAGATCTCTGTAGTTTCCTCTTCAAGCTCTGATTGTACAAGCTTACTTTTTGAATTATGTTTTAATAATACATTCTTGTTCCTATTAATTTAGCCCTCATGTCCATAACTATCATGTAAGACAGAATGATGTAAATAAGAGTACTGCATTCTTGATAAAATACTTGTAAAAGCAATAAAAATATTTTTGTACCCATATAATTCGACGTTTATCACAAGTCAGTACAAATATAACAAGTCTAATATTATATTTTATAAAAAAACATGTGCATAGCACATGACATGTAATTTTGTAACTATATTAATTTTCTTTCCATAAGAAAATGGTTCCATAACACATAAGGAGTACCTTATTTCTCAGCTCCTGCAAATCTAATTCGGCTCACTCCAGTCTGTGGAAAAACATGCCAATTTATAGCAGCAAGTTTTCACACGAGCACTACAAGTTGTTTCTGACTGGAACCACATTTCCATCACTTACACTTTGTCTGGAATTTTAAAAAATGATCTACAACGTTCATTGTACACTTTCAGACTCCTTTCTTTCACAACTTCCTCCACATTAAGTTCTCCTTGCAACAGTCGTAACTAAGGGAGAGCATAGTCATTAAAAAAAAATGAAAATTAGATGTCTAATATTTACAATGCCAAAGAATGTAAAAATTACCTTTGTTTGCTCTTTTCTCAGAATCTTCAAAAGACTAACATCATCTGGACTGCTCTCTCTCCTAGTTTTCATGTTTCGTACTTTATCAGCAACAACAGAAATGCACCTTTTAATAGACGATTCCCTGTGCTGATAGTTATTTTGCAACTGGAAAAGTTAAATTTGAAGTGACTAAATTGAGGTATGTTAATCATAAAAATGAGATGAGAGATTTGAAGCACTAATGTAACACCATAACCTCTCACAATTTTAATCATTCAGAAACAGACTAGTGACACTAACTTAAAAAAAAAGATTAGATAAAATGCACAAAGGACTAGAATTTTTACTGAATCAGAGTTGGCTAATTTTGCATCAGTGAGAATATTGTTACAGTCAACCTGCTATGAGGCAATACATGAAATTAGGGAAATAAAAAAGCTAATATAAGAATAACACATTATTTTAGAACAATATTTCAAGCATCCTAATTTGGCAAAATACATCATGGATATCTTTTATTGAACAACAATTGACCGTCACATTTACACAAGACCGAGTTGTTATTCCTAAAAAACCCTTATGTAGAATAGAAAGAAACTTAGACAATGATGAAAGAAGTCTGAATGAAGAAGTAAGCAGTTGTAATGCATCAAATTATATTTGATTAATAAGAAAGCACGAGTTTTTCTGTTTGTTGAGCAGTAAAGAAAAATAAAGTCAGGAAATCTCTTTATTTCAATATGAATTATGTCAAGAGGTGACCAGATGGAATATTGATCGATATCTCCGTCACCAATACATTCATGTATTACACTCACACTGTGGATTTCTATGCTTAGTGGCACCTCAAGCAAAATCCAAAATCACAGGAAATTTTGTGATAAGCCCAACCAAATATGAGAGTCTTCAAAACTTACACCCCCTTGGGTAAACTCTAAATACATTTGCCCGCCTTGGTGGTGACAGTTTACATCCTCACCGGCTGACTCAAGGGGGTTACATGCTTGATACCCTCCTAGGTGGGTCTCTTCCCACCAATGGCTTAGGAGTCAGTGATTGTTTATGTTATTTAATGTTTATAATAAAATGTAAATGGCCAAAACTAGGCTATTTCCTGATTAATGCTAAATAAAAAAAGAAAAAAAAATATTTGATTCCCACCCAGAGATTGAGGCAAATTTCTTAATAGATAAGATCCTCGGGTAATCTGGGACCACTACAACGTCCAAAAGAGCACATAATCAAAGAAAACTTCAGTTAAAAGAGGCCATTGGAAAAGTTTTAAAAAAACTAGTGCATTGATATTCATCATTGTATGCTTAAATTAATGTGTGATCCATGTTGTGATAATTAAATTTGTACATCTATAAGAATAATAATTAAATTTATTTTTAATAATATCATTAGCTCATGTTGTTGATTAACAAGCATGTAAACTCATAATTCATAATAGGGATGAATTATTCTGATAAACTCCTAGATACTCAACCAAATTTTGTAACCCCTCAGTAGTAAATTTTTACTTGTATGCTAAGCACTCAGGCATATTGAAAAGTTGATATTTCAAGGAATCACTAAAGAAATTAAATTAGAAATGGGGGAATTGAGTAAGAGTCTATACCCAAAAGGCTGTCCAATGATGTCATTTTTATGAGAATACCTTTGGTAGAAAAAAAAGTTGACCAAATAGAAAATGAACTAAATTCAAATGGAAACCATCTTTTAATTTTTTGTATGCTAGAGTTAACTTGGTGCAGGTTACTCATATAAAGATTCATGCAAACGGAGGGAGAGTGGCTATTTAAAAGCACGAACTGTGAAAAAAACAAGGAAAAATATTACCATAAAGACAACAACAAGGAGTCCAACTTGTGTGACAAAAAGCTACGTATTTCACTAGATTCATACCGTCCTCACAAAAAATACAAAAACAGCATTTTGCCGCTTAGAGAAATTCTTATTCACGAGGGAATGTTTCAGATTCATCCAATGGTGGAATTTTAAGTTTAATCGAGTCCAAGCAAATATTTCACGGAGACAAACAAAAATCTTGAAGATTGTTCGAATTAAATAAATATATTAAAGGATCTGAGATCCATGCATTGTATTAAAGTTGCAGATAATTTGTCACTTATATTATGATTTATCACCATTTTAGGACTATACAAGAAGTATTTTTGTTATATGATCCTTAGGCAAATAAAATTTATTATTATGCCACAAAATGTGGTAGATGATATATTGCTGTGGATAGTCATTGATTATTCCATCGATTGAAAATTCACTTTTATATGAGAAGACCTGACTGTATTCACCTATTTTATTTGGCTGATTGGGAAAGGTCATGAATTACACTAAAATTTTAAGCGAGGGTAAAAATACTACCCATTAATTTGGGGTCCGCAGGCACCATTGGCCTGCCAACCTACCGCCGATTCCTTTCATTTGCTTTAAAAAATAGGCAATGGTCTTATCAACAATGTAAATCACTATAACAGCACCCTAAGGCACACTAGCAGTGACATTGTTTAAAATCTAATCATGATCATCCGCGCCAGAAGCCGGTTTGATGCATTTTTCACTTCAAAGAAATTAAAATCTTCGAATATATCCATTTAAAGGCGTATTTACCTGTCCGTATAGATCTTTGCACGTTGCTGTAGCATCTACATTTGCCTTAAATGACTCGGTCGGTAATGATGTATTCAATGTGTAAATAATTTTATCATCTAATTCTCTCATTTTCTTTAGGGCCTCCTAAAATACAAAAGATACAATAGTTGTTAACGATTTAAGAAATTTTAGAGACCATGCATCTACCATTTACATTGTCGATAGTGGCTGTAAAATAATTAGGATAGTTCATTCACGTGAGGAAAAATATGAACGATGCGTCAGAGATATGTGAATAACTAACTAAATAATGAACCAAAGCATCTACAAAGTGCAGTTTTGCTAAGAGATCCAGTAGAAATAATTAATAATTATCTACATTCTAAAACAATACTTACTTGAAATTCCATAAAATCATCACATTCCGCGGCCGTGGGCGCTGCCATTTTTCTTATGTTCTCATCTCAGATCATTCGTCCGATTCGTCCCATGATTCCTTGTGAGAGGCCTTGAAGTTGAAAGTAGTTGCAAAATAAGTTTCTATGGAAATTTCGGCTTAAGTATTGCGCATACTAATACTATAAGGTATTTTTTAATACTTTTCATTATATACCTGCTCATTCTTAACAATACTAATGTCAGTGGTTTTTACAACTCGTTGACATGATTCCACCTTGCTTATAGGTCAATTCCCACGGTATTGTTCTTTTTACAATAAGGTAGTATATTGCAAATTGTACCCTAAATAACGAATTATGACCTATTTTTGGAGCGTCTTTTATGGTATAGTGAACTGCTAGTGATACAGTCACAATTGCCCTGGTTTAGACAGTTCCACCTTTCAATGGTCTTGTCTTGTAGTAGACGTGATCCATACGTAATAATTGAGATCAAAAATTAGATATTCCTTTGTGTGGTCCCACCACCCTCGTATTTCATTTTATTGTACGTTCATCCGAATCCTTTGAAATTTGTATTGTTTGGTAGTTTGATATTGATCTCGAACTCTTATTTTCTCATCGCACAGATGTCGGGTGCCACACACAAACATCGTTACAAAAATCCAGCTTTGGATTCGCAAGAATTGAGACGAAGAAGAGAAGAAGAAGGTGTGCAATTAAGAAAACAGAAAAGGGAGCAACAACTATTTAAGCGTAGAAATGTACATGTGCCAGAATTTCTTAAAGATGAAGAAAGTTCTGGATCAATGCAGGTAAGGAAATGAGCATGCAGTAACATCCTTTTGGAGGAAATTATACTGTTTTATTGATAGTGTTTCCTCCTACATTGACAGGAAGATCATAGCCAACCCTTAAACCAAAGTGGAATAACATCGGACATGGTCGAGGCCCTTTATAGTAACGATGTGGAGGAGCAGCTGGTTGCAACGCAGAAGTTCCGGAAACTTTTGTCACGGGAGCCAAATCCTCCAATTGATGAAGTCATACAAACTGGAATTGTGCCTCGAATTGTTCAGTTTTTAAAAAATGATCAACATTGCACCCTCCAGGTGATATATCCTGGTATAAAAGTAAACAGGCATAGTTTGGGCTTTCCTGTGATTTAATTTCGTAAAAAATTATATAAATTGTTGCAATATATGCACCATTAATATGTTTATTAAACATTGATGGTAATGTGAGCATGAGTGACCAGAGTGAACTGGCATATAAAATGTGTGAAAATTTAGGGTACGTTTTGGCAATGTGCAACCATGCGTCCATTATAATTCTCTTTCGTTTGAATAATAATCTCAAGCATATGTTTATCTGGGTATAACATTGGAGAGAGTCAATGAAAGTAAATTCATGGTTTCATGTGTCTAGAATACATATTCATGTTTACGAGGGTCTAACATTGGTGCCAATAGTCTTCCTTATATTTGTGTGTATGCCTAACATACACATGCACTATCAGCTAAGTCTGAATCATATAAATTTCAAATGAATTCAAGTATACAGTTTTTTACCTGGGGGCTCAACATGACCAAATTAGATTACTGTTCATTTGACACAAGACAGACATGTATTCAGCAAATACACATTTGCATCTGTGATCTTTGATTGTGTCATAGACAATTTCATAATTCTATTACATAGATACTGCTTGTTTAATATTCGACGGTTTTTATTAATGTTACTGGATTGAACTAATGCCAATCTTTGGTCATTTTCGTGAAGAATTATTTGTTTATAATTATTTCAACATTTTTGGTCAAAAAACATAAAAGTTAAATTGTTTTTAGTGTCACCACGCCAATACTTATAGATCAACTGAGGGGATACTTAAGCAAATTAAAAATTTGTTCTATGAAAATGGGTTGAAACCAAAATTTACAGTTTTTGTGTTTGCAATTTTCCATTGCTAAATTGGTTCCGTAGTAATCATGTCTCCATTTATTTCAAAGCACCTCTTGTCACCTTTCTGTGGAACAAACTTCAGGACCACTTAATGCATTCATCAGGTTCTGCTAATGCATTTTCTTGCATTCCCATTGATTGTAGTAAAAGTGTACTTAACATATGAAACTAATATGAAACTATTATAAATATGGCTATTTTACTGAGATGGAATTTTTAAGTTTTACTTCTCACTTGTGTATGGTTTATTATTATTCATGATTGCCTGATATTATCTTTGCATCACATGCCAGTTTGAAGCTGCTTGGGCTTTAACGAACATAGCTTCTGGAACTTCGGTGCAGACGCGTATGGTAATAGAAGGTGGTGCTGTTCCAATTTTTGTCAAACTACTAGAATCGAGGCATGAAGATGTTCAAGAGCAGGCAGTATGGGCATTAGGAAATATTGCTGGGGATTCACCAGAATGCCGTGACCATGTATTGGATCAAGGGATATTAGTACCGCTCCTTCAGTAAGTATTTTGTGAAGAAAGGCTTGAAAGTTCTATGTGTATTTTTGCATGATTTTCCATGTACATTAGCTAGCTTGAATAGTGTTATAAAACATGTACTTGGAAGACATTTTGAACCTTAATCATGCCTCCAGCGGCATAGGATGACGGTTGGGTCTAGTCTGAAAACTTTGCTAGTTCAACCCTTGTTTCAGGCATAAAGTAATGCATTTACAACCCCAATAATTGTGTGTGTCAGGCGAAGAAGATTTTGCATAGATGACCTCATTTGAAGATAAAATTTCATAGTAAAAATAGTTATCATAAAAACCATAAACACAGTAATCAACCAGAAGGTCAGTTTGGTAGGCAATAATAGTTTACCCAGTACTTTTACCAGGGGGGCCAGTTGCTTTCCCTCTGCCGGTTATGGTTTCCCAGGAAGATCTGGTACCCAAAAAATCATCCCAGCTTGGGTGAAGCTGAGGGTGCCCAGAAACCCTTGACCAGGAATCAAACCTGAGTCTCCGGTCAGTAATCCAATGCTCTACCCCTGGACTAACACATACCCCTGTTATAATACTACCTTGATCAAAAAGTTCCCGGAATAACCACCGTGTGGCGCTCCCATCGTTCTGATTTGAGTTCTGTTTTTTTTTGTTAAATTGGTACATCTGTTGTTGATATTCCCTTTAAATCTTAGTGTCATAACTTGACATTTGCAAAAGTTACATAGCCAAGAGTACATCTATCTCTGTGTGTGTTGGCGATTTTTTACAATTGCAGAAATGGATTTAAATTTGCAACAACGAACTTGTATTAAATTTTGCGTAAAAAACGGATTTAGTGACGCACGGGCGTTGGAAATGTTGGAAAAGTGTTTCGGCAACGATTCTCTAAAAAAACGGTCGTTTACCAGTGGCACGAGCGGTTCAGAAGTGGTCGTGAGTCAATCAAAGATGATGAACGCAGTGGCAGACCATCGACATCGAAAGTTGGTGAAAAAATTGATAAAGTAAAAGAAATGTTGGTCAATAACCGCTAATTAACCACCAGAGAAATAGCGGAGGACTTGAACATTGCCTATGGATCCGCCCAAGACATTGTGGTTAATGATTTGGGTTTCCGTCGTGTAGCAGCAAAGTGGGTGCCAAAAGACCTCAATTTCATGCAAAAAAGAGACCGTGTTGACGTCGCAAAAGACATGATTTGCGAGGCTGAATCCGATCCCACATTCATCAAAAGGATCATTACTGGAGACGAGACGTGGGTTTATGAGTACGACACGCAATCCAGACATCAGGCAAGTGAATGGCGTTCACCAAATGAGCCGAGACCAAAAAAACCACGTCGTTTTCAGTCAAAAAAGAAGGCAATGCTGACGGTTTTCATGGATTACAACGGTGTAGTGCATCATGAATTTTTGCCAGAAGGCCAGACAGTAAACAAAGAGTATTATTTGGGCGTTATGAGACGTTTGCGTGAAGCAATTCGCCGAAAGAGACCAGAAATCGTCGCACAGTGCGTCGAGACCGTCGCACAGTGCTATCATTATTCGTAATTTTTTGACGAAAAATGCAACAAATACCATCCAACAGCCACCGAATTCACCTGATTTGGCTCCCTGTGACTTCTTTCTGTTCAATCGAGTTAAAAAACCATTACGGGGAACGCGTTTTAGCAGCCGAGAGGAAGTAATGGAAAAATCGCAGGAAGCACTGATGGACATACCGAAAACCGAATATAAAAAATGTTTTGAGGATTGGATCAAGCGCTGGCATAAGTGTGTTGCAGTCGATGGGAATTCTTTGAAGGGGACAATATAGATTTAGATGAATAAACTTGTATTTTTAATTTTCTGAATGAATTCCGGGAACTTTTTGATCAAGGTAGTATATATAATAATTTATGTTGTATCTTACCAGTGAAGGCAGGTTTTGAGTGGACACAGCCTATACATTTCTCCTAACCAGAAAAACAACCTGGAATTGAGCACTACATTAAGGTCCCACTTCAATACTGCATACTTCTTTCCTCCCTTCATTCCACCCAAGAGTCCTATCTTATTTCTTCCCCTTCCTCATTTTCTCAATTTTCTCCCCTCTTATCACTGTCTTCAACATTTCATCGCCAAATAAAAATGCTCAAAATCCATCTTTCCTGCCTCCTTTTGTTCCAACAATCCTCTCTCCTGCCTCAATTGCCTACCACTTCCTCAATTGTTTTCCTTTCAGTCCACTTCACCTTCTCTGTCATTCTCCACACCCACATTTTAAAAGCCTCCAATCTATGCCTATCATCCTACTTCAATGACCATTATTTCTGCAATTTACTTAATGTCTCTATTATTTCCTTTCTCCTTGATCAAGCTTCTTTGCCTTACTTTGACCATTTTGGTCCAAAACACTTCCAAGATAGGTAAACTGTTCCATCTGCTCTAGTTTTTGCCCTCCTATTTTAATGTTTAACTTACCCTGTACCTTTCGTGAAATCCACATAACCTTCGTTTTATTTATATTTTTTTTATCCCATTTCTATTGCACTGAATTTCCAATTCACTCAGCATTGTTTGTAGCCCCTTGGCTGACTGACAAACTGAAGCTTGATCATCAGCAAACCTAACTGATTTTATGAATTCCCCACAGGCTTATATTCCAATCCAGTTCTTTCCATGCCACTTGAATCATTTCTTCCACATACATGTTGAACAGCACAGGTGAAAATGAACACACCTGCGTTACTCTTCTTCTGAACATTGCTCATCTGGACTCTCCATCCACTGCTTGCACCAGCTCAGTCTGTGACGTGTAGGTTGCAAATAAGTCTCCTATTTTCTGCAATGCCCATTCCATCCCATTCAATTCACTCTTCTCAAACTATATGAAACGGACAAATACATCCTGATTATATTCTATATTCCTCTCTATTAGTGTCCCTCATTACAGCTGTGGTATCACGTGTACCTTTCCTCTTGCTGAACCCAAAATGATCATTCCTTAATTATGATTTTTCTTACCAGAGATGGGTCTCAGAATGTGATAATTTGCCCATGCTATCTAGGAAATTGTTTTAAATTCTCATTTAGTGTAAACAGTCATTGGCAAAAGCACAAATGCAGAGAATCTATTTTCCTGAACTCATGGGGCCATTTTCCATTGGAAGCATCGCAAAGCTACCAGCTTTGATTTGAGCGACAACCATTCTACAAAACATATTTGTCTACGATCTGCTGAAGCTATAGAAATTTGTTCTACTATGTAAACCAGGCTCCTTTTATAGTAATATCTTTAATATATACTTATTTTTGATAGCATAATAAAATGAAAACATGATCCATTCAAATAATCATTGAAAGATATTAAAGGAAAATTTCCAACTGTTGCTAATAACTACTTTATTTTGCTTCCCTACAGGCTATTAAGTAAATCTTTGCGGCTCTCAATGACTCGAAATGCCGTATGGGCGCTGTCCAATCTGTGTCGAGGGAAGAATCCTCCTCCTAATTTTCCTAAAGTCAGTCCATGCCTTCCAGTTCTCTCGCGTTTACTATTCCATGGTGATCCAGATGTTTTGGCAGATGCATGTTGGGCATTGTCATACCTTTCCGATGGAACAAATGACAAGATCCAGGCTGTTGTAGATGCAGGTGTTTGCCGTAGGCTTGTTGAACTTCTAATGTAAGTATGGATCTGTAATTTTGGATTGGAATGCAAAATCCTTAGTAATTGTCCTAGAATGACTAAGAATGAATTTTGGGTATTAGTTTGTGAAATGCAGTAAAAGACATGTACACACACTAGGTTACATAATCCTTGAATTCCCATGATTACACAGGCCTACAAAAAAAAATTTTTTTTTGGTGCCGGGAATCTTTGTGATGATTTTAACTATATTTGTAGAGCTGAATCCCAATATGAAATCCATTTTTATTTAACAGCTCTACTTTTTTAGATATGGCACATCTTACGATTAGTTGTTTTAATATTTGATATATTCCGGAAAATAATTTTCAAAGTTAAATAAATCTATAAGGTAACTAATTTATAACCACTCTGTGGTGTTCCTTTTATTTTCAATAAACTGTCAATAAGTTTTATGTATATTTCTATATTGTAGGCCAATGAGATTAAAAAACAAAAATCGTTTGTATTGACTTCGGTAAAAGATGGCGAAATTAGTTCATAAGGTATCTGTTAGATGGCATCCACGTTTTCTGTTCTCTTGACAGCCATTTTTGTTTCATTAATTGCCCTTGGCTATTCGGAGCAGGTGGACGGACTTTACTTCTAAGTGTAACTTTTTGTAAAACATCATCTAAAAATGAGCTCAAGTCGAAGATGCTGTGTTAATGATCCTGATGTGTTTTGTTAAGTTTGTGGGGAATATATGGTAAAAGAAAATAGGAAAAATATTACAGACTTTGTGAAACGTGCATACTTGGGATATTTTGGTGTTAAGCTTAGTGACCAAGATAAAAATGGGCACCGCATTTTGTGTGTAAAACATGTACTGAACATCTGCGGCAATGGACAACAGGACAAAGGAAAAGTCTAAAATTTGGTGTGGAGTGAATCTGTGAACCATATTGACAACTGTTATTTTTGCATAGTAAATGTTTCGGGAATTAATCGAAAAAATCGCCACAAGTGGACATATCCAGATTTGCCTTCAGCTAGACGCCCGGTACCCCATTCAGAAGAAATACCGATCCCAATATTTCAGACGTTACCAGATATATCTAAGGAAGAATTTGAGTTATTTGAAAACATTTCTCATTCTATTGAAGATAGTGGCAGTGACTACAAGGGGGTATCAACAATTCCTCAACTATTTAATCAAGATGAACTAAGTGATCTTGCTAAAGAACTGAACTTATCAATGGAAGCATCCGAACTACTAGCATCAAGACTGCATGAAAAGAATTTACTGCAACCCGGTACAAAAATAAGTTTTTATCGCACAAGGGAAAAGGATATGCTACCCTTCTTTACTCAAGAAGACAATCTTACATTTTGTTTAGACGTTAAGCGTCTTTTGGAAAAAATGGGACTACTATCACAATATGATGCTAGTGATTGGCGTTTGTTTATTGATAGCTCCAAGTGTAGTTTAAAATGTGTACTTCTTCACAATGGTAACAGGTTTGGCGCAATATCAATCGCTCATTCAACTAAAATGAAAGAAGAATACGATACAATAGCATTGGTCTTACAGAAGATAAAATACCAGGAACATCGCTGGGTGATATGTGTAGATTTAAAAATGGTGAACTTTCTTCTTGGGCAGCAAAGTGGCTACACAAAATATCCTTGTTTCTTGTGCCTCTGGGATAGCAGGGACAGACAAAACCACTGGATTAAGAAGGAGTGGCCTAAGAGAGAAAACTTGGTTGTTGGGAAAGAAAACATCATTGCTGAATCTTTAGTTGAAAGAGAGAAAATCATCTTACCGCCTCTACATATTAAACTACGCCTAATGAAGCAATTTGTAAAGGCTCTTGACAAGGATGGACCATGCTTCGGCTACTTAAGACTAAAGATGCCCCATATAAGTATTGAAAAACTTAAAGCTGATATTTTTGAGGGGCCACAAATCAGACAACTTACAAAGGATCCTGCTTTTGTTGAGTCAATGAATGAGATTGAAAAAATTAGTTGGATGTCATTTGTTGAGGTCATAAAACATTTTCTAGGAAATCACAAAAGTGAAAATTATATTGAGCTGGTAAACATTATGCTCAGTAACTTCAAATCACTTGGATGCAATATGAGCACAAAAGTTCACTACCTACACAGCCACTTAGACAATTTTCTTGGAAATTTAGGAGACACAAGTGAAGAACAAGGTGAAATATTTTACCAGGATGTAAAAACAATGGAAGCTCGCTACCAAGGAAGATGGGATAACCATATGATGGCAGATTATTGAACAAAGTGCACTCAAGAAAATCGCGTAAAAGAAGCTTCTGATGTGTTGAGTGATGTTTTTATGTATTTTTTTCTTTTCAATTTGTTTTATTACAGTAAAAAATTTAAGTATTTGTGTTCAATTGTATTGTAAAATTCTGTTGTGTTTGTGGGTGATTTAACAGCCCTAGAAATAAATCAAGTCTTTATATTTAGTGGGTTGTATTATTAATATAATATTCCCATATCATCATGTAGAAGATTTTTTTACGTAAGTAACAACATATCTATATCTTGAAAACTATAGCTGATAGTGACTTTTAATAATCAAACCACTTTACTTTTCCGGAAAAGTAAAGTGGTTTGATTATTAAAAGTCAGTATGAAGATTTTCCACCAAGTTACGCCAGAAACTGTTTTATTTATAGCTGATAGGAAAAAACTAGTGTCATAATTGGATTCAGCACCCCAATTGTTCTTTAAATCATCATTAAAAGCTCCGGCACCAAAACCACTGTTGGCCTGTGTTATCTTAGCCAGTGAGGATTGGTCTCCATATAAATAAATGCGGTAAAAGCCTCATAATGTGTAATTTAATTAGATTTTTGAACCTCGAAGTTGTTAAATGCACTGCTCTGTGTTGATGTGATCTTTATTGCATTTTTCCTGGGTTATATCAATATATACTGTCACAAGGAGGAGGAAATCAATGTCACGGACTTTGGGTAAGGATGTCAAGAAAAGCTTTGTCAAAACCTTGATGTGGAGTGTGGTATTGTATGGTGCAGAAACATGGTCATTGAAGCAGGTTGATTGGTATAGAATAAAAGCTTCTGAAATGTGGTTGTGGTGAAGGTTAGAAAAGGTGAAGTGGACTGAAAGGGAAACAAATGAGGAAGTGTATTGGGAAGAGAGAGGATTGTTGGGTGAAAGCCGAAGGAAACAGGGAAGATGGATGAAAAGCATATTAAATTATTTATTAAATTGGTTATTAAGGCATTATATGATCAGCAGTTAAAATGATCATTTGAGAAGTTATTTGCTTGCACAATATCTCCCATAGTTTCTTTGAATTCATTCGCTGTAGTTGATTGAAGGGTTTAAGTGAGTTTAGACTTGTTTTTAAGTGGTAGACCAACATTTAAGTATGAATAACTGCCTTTTGTGATTTGTTTTTCATTGGCCACTCTTTCTGTATAGTCAAAACCATTGAAATGTCATCTACAAGGTTGTGTCATTCATGAAGGTGTATGCTTCTCCATCATAAGCAAAGTAGAAGATACTTAATAAGTTCATCTTTCAACCTCCTTGATCACAATGGGCAAAAATATAGATACAATTGTTTGTTTTGTATTGGATTGCATTTCTCATAGACCAGTGGGGATTGGGATGGTGCAGTGGCTAACGTACAGGCTACATTCGAACTCTAACCCTGGTTAATTGAGTCTTGAATAAAGTGCTATATTGCTTGAGGCTATCATCAGTCAAAAATATTACTTATTATCATAATAGAAATTAATTTCTCTCAAGAAAATATTACCTTGATACTTTTAAAAAATATGGCAGGGTTCACTACTTGATAACTGGTGTATCAAGAATATTATGTCACGAATCATCCCATTTCTGTGTAATTGTGTGGAATAGAATAAACTTGTGGAATGTATAAGTTCTGTTGTTATTGCTATGGAATTTTTTTCCTTATCCCGAAAATTCAGGCATCCTCAGCACAATGTGGTTTCAGCTGCTCTGCGAGCTGTTGGAAATATAGTTACTGGAGATGATGTTCAGACGCAAGTAATTCTTAATTGTACAGCTTTGCCGTGTCTTGTCCACCTTCTAACATCGTCATCAGAGTCTGTGAGAAAAGAGGCATGTTGGACCATATCAAACATTACTGCTGGAAATAGACAACAAATACAGGTATTTTACTGTTTTATTTTTTAACTTTACCTGTTGATGAGTTTTCTTCCTTTATGACAGTAATCTGTATTTTATTCCTTCTTATTCTACAGGCTGTTATTGATGCAAACATATTCCCAGTCCTAATTGATTTGCTATCTAAGGCTGAATTCAAAACAAGGAAGGAGTCAGCTTGGGCCATAACAAATGCCACTTCTGGAGGAACAGCAGACCAAATTCACTATTTAGTTGAACAGGTAAATCATTGCATATGTTCAATTATTGTTCAGCACTTTCATTTGAATGTGAAGTGGAAAAAACATTTTCTGTATGGTAAATGCCAGAAGACTTGTCATATTTACTCAAGTAGTTTCTTCATTGTATTTTAGTAGCAAAATTGCCTGAGAGAATATGAGCTAGCTATATGGATTTTAAAAAAATTAAAACTAATTATTTCAATATCTGCAGTAATAAACCCAGAATTTTCCTAGAAAATTCTTACAAATCACACTTCATCAATGTTAAAGACAGCTGATGAATATCAAAATCATTGCTGCTGTCGAGCTACCAGTGAATTTAGTAATGACATTTCCATTGATACCTACTGCATTACCAAATTCAATAACATGCTGCTGTTCATTGATGGCATAAATGGTAGATTTTTACCTGGTCCCTTTTGTTCATATTAGTACCAATATAGACTATCTCAGGCGATGGTACCAAGAAGTGCAAAATGATCTTCCTCTAATTTGTTAAACAGCATTGTGATGCATTTTACTTCATCCTGTTGAAAAATTCAATTCCTTTCTCTTCAATGTTTTTGATTACTTGTAGCTTTTCACTTTTGGTAAAATCCTGTCAATTTATTTTAGAATAATTACTGAACTTTATGCACATTATCCAATAAAGATTTTCATTTTTATTTAGGGCTGCATTCCTCCACTTTGTGGTCTCCTTACTGTAGTGGACACAAAGATAATTCAAGTGGCTCTAAATGGTTTGGAAAACATTTTGAGGTTAGGTGATCAAGATGCCAAGGCCTATGCTGGAGTCAACCCTTATGCAGTTCACATCGAGGAGTGTTATGGTAAGTTAGCAAAGGGCTAATCCATTTTGATTTTGTTCTCTATTTACGAGTGTAAGGCTATGAATACTGCAATTACTCATTAGGCTTCATCTCAAATGGAATCATTGACAAATGGCTTTGTGTATTCAAATGCATTTGTACAAATGTTGAACCAAATTTATCAGTACCGCCCCTATCCTTTCCCCTATCATATTTCATTTGCACCCTGCCTAAAACTCCTTCATAAGTAATTTTTCCTAATATTCCTATCGTTATTTTAATAAAAATAAACAGTAACAGAAATTCCATCAAAAATGAGTCTTACAACAACATGTTAATACAATTAGAGCACAATATTTCACAAAAACTGCAATAAATTATATTGAAAAAAAATTGAAAATAAGAAAAAAACTATATTTTTACTATACTTCATCAGAGGAATTTGGGTTGATAAAAAGGGGAGCTTAATCTAAATGACTGATAAAACATACTTGATTTATGAAGTAGGTTTAAGCATGATGACCACATGCAAATAAAAGAAGACCAAGCTAGCATAACTAATCATTGAAGTCACTACACTTGATCCATAGGGCACCTTATGTCCTAATGAAGGTGAAATCATTGCAGGGGTGCACTTATTTTATCAATCCTTTTTCTGATGAGGAAGCACCCATCAAGACTTTAAAAAAGGGACGACGGCATATATGCTAGAATGGATAAAATAATACTTTGTAATTCCACAGATTTATGAAATCTGTGGAATTACAAAGTATTATTTTATCCGCTTAAGAATGAACCGATTCCATTAAATAACGCCTGAAACCATCGATTATATATGCTAGAAATAATGATTTCCTCAAGGAAGTTTTTTGCCATTCTTTTGCATTTGTGTGCCGTACCTATGGTTTACCATTTGAAATTTAGTGTACTGTCGGAAGAGAGATTTGGTAGAGTGAGTTTGGGTGAATCATTTTGAGTTTTTAACAAATGAATAGAAATTCTTGAAAGGGATGGTTGGTAATACTTAGCTTGTGATATCATATGGACCTAATGTTTGAACTGCAAAAATAAATTGTTCAATAGCTTTAACTCCACCTAAGAACAAAAGGTTATAAAATCTTGTTAGGTAATAAGGCGAGTTTCGTATAACTTTTGTTAAAAAAAGCAGTTGATAGCCTCTTAGTTAGTCTCGAAAAGTTTTGTTGAAGAAAATATAGCAGAATACTATTAATTAACTAAGAACTAAGTTCTATTTTGGTCATAGGAAAACACTTTTCTTTTTAAAAATTGGCTCAAACTTGTGGACTGTGGTACAATGCCACAACAATGATTGCTTTCAACATATGCATGGTGAATCATCACAACATATAGTCGCTTAAAGCGTACAGATTGTAAGAGGATGCCTGTGTTCTGGCTCAAGCATTTCACCCGACATGGATCCCAGTCTAGACAAATGATTTTTGCACTGTAAAATTTCTCCACTGCTAATTTACTCTTTCCTCATTACATACCGTCCCTTTCCATTAGTGTTTGCTTATCCCGTCATATAAAGTATTTTTCAAAGCATGCTTTAAAATGTTTATTATTTTTTTATGCTATGATAATGTTGGACAAACATTTTAATTTAGAATCTTGAATGGGATGCATAGTCTATTTGTATCAAATGTGAGGAGTTAGATTTGATTGCAGTTGTCTTAATGAATTTTGAACATGTGTAATTATGTATGTTCTTTCATTAAAATTGTCTCATCATTGACTCATAATATACGTTAAGAATTAATGTCATTCATTATGGTTATGCTCTTGTTCTATTTTGGTATTATATCATTCCACTGATTTTTCATAAATTGTTGTATTAGATAGTACTAATATTAAATATTATTTTGCATAATTTCATTTATATTCATACATTATTAATTTTAATAGAAGAGTATGTGTGTGTGTATTTTCCTTATATTTGTACATCTCTCTTGCCAGGTCTAGACAAGATAGAATTTCTTCAATCTCATGAGAATATAGAAATATATCAGAAAGCCTTTGATATCATAGAGCAATACTTTGGCACTGAGGAAGATGATTCTCGTGTGGCCCCATCTGTAGATCGTGATGGTCAACAATACCAATTTAATGCTGACCAGAGTGTCCCCATGGGTGGATTTCAGTTCTGAAGTTCTTTTGATTTGCCTGCTTCCAAATATCCCAATTATTATCTGTTTCTTCTAAATCTGTCCATCTCCAGTCCTGATACTATCCATGGTAGATCATTACCTTCACTATGGCCTGTACGATCTCTTGCAAGTGAGCAGCCTACTGAAATATGCATCTTGGCATGGAGACAAGTTAGAAGAATCAATGAGTCATGCAAGTGATGAAGAAGGAAACTAGAGTGCCGCTTATTTAAAAGAAAATCCTACCAAGTGAAAAATCTAATGGATTAATTATAGATAGTCATTAGTAGTGATTCTTCTTTCACTTCCTTTGAAGTTAGAGGAGTTTCCTAGGAATATTGTTGGGTTTAATGCCTAAGCCTTTAAAAGGATAAAAAATTTGTATTCTTTTTCCAAAGTCAAAGAAAAAAATTGTACATTCTTGCATGTACGTTTACTTCAAATTCTGAAGGGACATTTTTATTTGATTTGTCTGTTTCAGAATCAGATGAAGGAACTAATAATTTAGTTACCATTGATTGTAAGTTTTTGTACTTACACTGAATTTCATTGAAACATATTCAGTGAAAACCTTTTAAAACTGTAAAAAGTGGCTCTTCTGTAAAAATACATTTTTGAGATTTCATATGTTTTTTATGAGATAGAGTGATTTGCTGTTCCATTTTCTAAGTTATCATTAGGTTGACGCTTGAAGTCTCCAAATGTGTCAAATGAGTATTCGGTGGAACTATAGGCTAAAATATTTTGTAGTTGTTAATCACCGAATACTTTTCTTAGAATGTACATTTCAACCAGTTTGCATTCTGTTATAACATTGAAACTTGTTTATCCATGTTACCCAATTCTCAGTTGTACATTTTTTTGCTTGAGGATGACGTACAGATTTGCTCAAATAGAAAAAAACCTGAGCATTGAATTTCAGGGTTACAAGGGTTCTTATTTTGAAATGTTTATGTTGTTCTTGATTGTTACCTAGGCAATTGGATATGTTGATGGTACACAATGATCTTTTATCAAGTGTAAACTTGCTAAGAAAGAACAGTGTGCCTTAACTTCTTAATCTGCTATTGATATTTATGCTTTTAACTATATACCCTCTGCATCACTCAGAATTGAATATTTTTCTCTTTCCATGCTAATGGGCATCTGAGGGAAATCATGAGGGTTCAGCTTTATGGCATTGAAAAGTTTAAAATTATTTCAAGAGTTATTCCTTTAGTAATTAATGTTAACCGGGAAGAATCCATGGAGATCAGATTTGTAAAGGTGGCATTAAACCCCTCTGTTTAACAACCTCATAAGCATCTTAACATATAAGTGAACCTGATGCTAGTATCATTCACAAAAATTGGTGTGTGCATTGGCATGTTAAAATTTTTTATATAATACTTCCTGTGTCATGCAGTTTTACCTCTGGTATAAACGTGCAGTGATTCTGTTGTCATTTATTGCATCACACCTCAATATTTTCAGTTTGTTTAATTTTCCAATGTTAAACTCTTTTTTGTAATGAGGCAATGATACTAGCATAGGAAACCTTGGGTATGTGTGACAGTGGTGTTACTTGACTAATACGACAAGAACGTAATAATGAATTTGAAGTGACTATGTGACTGTGAGTTCTACAAGACTGGTACAGAAAACAAGGAAATGATGGGAGTGGCCTGTTGAGAAGTTTGCGATTGGGTATTTGATGCTGTTTAAACTTCTCAAGAGCGGGTGAAATAGTTTTTTGACTTTGATGTGGATTTCCATGTTGTTTCCGAGCCTTTGGGCTCAGCCAAATCAAGGAACTGAAATGGTTCATGGAAGTTGTAAGGATCGTAAATCTCCTAGGTTTTTTAATATTTACCTCTGTATTTATTTTAATAAGCCTATTCATTTTCTGTTGCTCGCAATGGTGCTTACAACTTTTAGTTTACAGTTTGTAAATACTCTTTATTTTGGACAGTAGAATTATTTATGAGCATCATTTTCTTTTTACTTCATTTTGATAATATTCTGTCAAAGCAGTTTGAGAATAGGCTCTGTAAATGTTATGAACTACCTTTTCTGTGAATAAGGGGGTCATGTGCATGCATATTTTTATTGTTGTGGTGAGAATTCGGTGTGTTAATTCCATGAATGTGTTCCTGCTGCAAGTAATTAATAAATAATTATATTTCAAAGGTTAAAAATATAGGTGCCTTCGTCAGTACATACTTTACTCGCAGTTGTGTGTACAAAAAGCTTAAATCGCTTCATTAAATTCTAAAACTACCTCAGAGATAGGATTCTCATAAATGATGTCCTGTTATTTGTTTTTTTTTCAACTTGTTGCAGTGCTCATCTGTCTTGTTAACTTGAGTAGACATTTCATGGCTTACTCAATAAGAAAGCAATTTTTATCACATTCATGGAATTTTCCCAAAAAATTGAGATGGTTCAGATATGGTTAACATACAGCCACTCCCTGAACGTGCATTACATTGAGATTTTTGTTTTCTTGTAACCATAGATGATTTTTTTCAAGAAAGAAGTAACTTTTTTTGCTGAAGCAAAAGCCAACTATCTTCGACAGACTGACAATTGTATAAGACTTTTTAATGACTGGTGACAAGTGGTGTGCATGTGTAGTTTTTCATAACTGATAGCATGTAGTATGCCACAAAGCACTACAAAAAATTTGAAATTACTTCTTGAGATTGATCTGTGATACAATTTATGTACCAAAGCTTTTCCTTAAACCCAAGCCAAAGGGCACAGTGCTGGCAGCATACTGCATTTATCAGTTTTTTTTAAAACCTTGCCTTGAATCACCGGAGAAACTTGTCTTTATTTGGGTACACATACTATTATAAAAGTACACACTAGTCATTAAAATTTGGGATTTGTATTCATTTACTAATGAAAAGGTATTGTGATAGTATCCGTTCAATTGTAATTTTAAAAAAAAAGCATGTTCGAAAGCCTCAATAATCCTGACGATCAGGGCTGAGGAGATTGTAAAATATACGAATAAACTTGAAGGCAAGATTAGTCCATCTATCATTTAAATGCTTTTTATTAATTTTTTATAGAGTAACAAACATTATGATTCAAATACTGACTCTGGCACAATTTTAACATTATTCACTAACCGAGAGAGAAGAGGATTGAGCACATCATCACCAATCTCACTGCTCCAGTGAGTTCTCAAAGTATCGTGAACTTGATAATACGCATTTCCTTTTACATTCGGGACTCTGACAGTGAAAATATACACAACTTTATGCAGACTAGGAAAATCACTATCCAGCAAACTATGCAAGTCTTTTGCAACACTGCCATCAAGTTCCTCAAGATTGTACATAATCATTTTCCTGCAGTTTTTAATTTGTGAAATAAAATTACTCAAGAGGAATCCTGGTTTCAGTTTTTTATCATGTCCTGATATCTTGGCGATGTCTTCGTCACCGCAATCGTCAGATTCGAATTTTAATTCTAATGCGGCACGTGCGATTTCACTGGCTATAATTTTTGTAGTTTCCACAGCTTCATCATAAGCCATTACAAAAACTAAGGGCGACATATGAGCGACACCGACGAATTCCATTAACGGTCCCACGATGGTGCTCCAGGTTTCGGGACTCTGGTTAGGATAATTAATACGCCAAGCTTCGGTGAGCTTCTTAAGTTCTTGCGACTGTCCTGAAAGGTTTCCTGTTGCAGCTAGTCTTCTAGAGTAATATAATACGGCTATTGAAATAAATAAAATGAAATAAAATATCCATTTCCCGTCAAATAACTTAGACCGGGTCGCCTGATTTTTAGGAATATTTTTTTTATCTTTACTAAACTCTTCCGATTCATCCTGTCAAGAGGTAAGATATCATTACATATGGCACAGAAGTAGCACAAACCAGCAATCGTCGGTTTATTATTCAAAAACATTTCGAACTAAATAATGTAACACTGCATGTGGGTAAACAAATATAATCTTCGCCTAATAAGATAGTTTTTGTCATATTAGCAAGCTGAATTAATTTGAGGGAAATCTCTAATTACATTTTAAAGTAAAGCGTCAACAGGTGAGAGACATACTCGAACCTCACAACTCAACTTACCTCACTTGAATCATGTGGGGATTCTGAATTATCACAATCCTTTTCCATTGCTTACAATAACACGCCTCCCAGAACTATACACAACACATTCACCCTTTCATGTTTATGTATCCGTTTGATAACAACGTCTGTTTTCACCAAATACCGGATGTTCTACGTGTACAGGCCAGGTCTATCATACAGGACTTCCGAGGGTATTTCCGCGTCATCTACCTAATAGTTTCCGAACCACATGAACTCGATCAGTCCTTCCCTCCCTCCGCCTGCCTGAGACACGCCGCAGTTTTCAAAAGACATAACGGAACGGATTGGATGGTGCTTTTAGGTTTACTAGGAAATAACCGAAATGCCTGGTCTCGCTACTGAACACGCAGCAGTAAGTACTATTCTAGTATTCTAGAAATTTTCTTTCGTCTCTTGTTCCCAGTAATATTTTACATCTATATTAACTGGTTTAAACAAAAGAAATGAGGTTTAGCTAATTTCATTGTGCATATTGACTATTATATTTATATAATGCAATGAAATCTTTCTTATTTCAATGAAAGAATTCATGCTCACCTTCATAATGAACCAATGTCATTAAATATAAACATGATCTTGAAATTCATGTCGAATTAGATTTTCTACGTTTACAATATTGCAATAAGTATTTCTGCAGAATTCCCGGAACGCGTCAGCCAAACGATTTTCTTTGGCTTTATGAACTGAACTGAAATTTTGGTTAACGATTTTATTGCTCTCTATTGCAATGGATTCATTCACCGAACTCAAGAAACACTTAGAAAAAGGTCTTAGAGATGCCATTAAAACTTTTGATCCGGTTTTACTACTACCTAAGGCATTGAAGGGAATTATATATAAATTTTCTTATTTTTGTTCAATTATTTCGTGATTTTTAAGGCTAATTGTCTGGATTTTTATCCGAGTTTTTATGTAGCAAGGACACTAGTTGTTAAAACGTATTAACCACTGAACAAGTATTGGGTCTTTAATTATTTTTGGGATTTCATTTAACTCCTTCATTATTGCCATTTTTTGGTTCCACTAGCATTGG
Organism: Hetaerina titia; assembly: GCA_037158775.1. Classification (NCBI taxonomy): domain Eukaryota; kingdom Metazoa; phylum Arthropoda; class Insecta; order Odonata; family Calopterygidae; genus Hetaerina; species Hetaerina titia. The sequence goes on from CM073774.1 coordinate 38,392,477, forward strand.
TGAATTTGTGCCTTCTCAAAATATTAGTAGTTTCTTTTGGTTTTTAATTTTTATTATCTCTAATCTCATTTACTTTCAAACTATGCCGTTTTATGTTAGTTGGGATATAAAGCATGAATTCATTAAAACACATATATTGCTCTCAAAACTGAAGTCTTGACTACTGGCGAGCCAAGGTCTATTAGGGAATGATTTCTACACTTGAAATGTATGCATTTTGATGCATATCAGTGGAAAACTCCATTAAAAGCTGCTTTCAAGTCTTTACCAAATATTTCACATGTGTTATTTCGCAGAACCCGGTCGTGTGCAAAGTGGATGTAAAATTTATGTCAGTTCTGATGCAGGAACTAAAATAATTCCATCTTGTCTTAGCCTTGGTCATCTTGGATACTGCCTGCATCAATTTTCTCAACACCATAAAAACAGGGGAGAGATCATGCATGTGTGGGTTTCATCTGGAAACAAAGCACAATCATCACAGAGGAAGCATTCCTCATCACCAGGGTCCAAAAAGTGTAACTGGTGTGGAGCAAAGTCAAGATGATGCTGCCTTTCTTTGACAACCATAGTAGGGTGCATCACAAATATTCCCCAGAAGAGCAAACAGCTACAAAGGAATAATATCAAGGAGTTCTATAGTATCTGGAAGATAAAAAACTGCCAATTGTACTAATACAATGCTCCAGCTTCACACTGCATCCCAGCTTACTTGGCAAAAAGTGAAATTACAGTGGTCCACCAAGCTCATTGCTCTTAAAAAAAAAACTCCTTCCAACTTCTGGTTGTTCTTGAAGCTAAAGATGCTCCAGATTTGAGGAGTTAATACAGAATTCAATAGTAGAGCTGCAGGCCATTTTAAAGGATACCATCTAGAACTGTTTCCAAAAGTGGAAGTGTCATTGGGAAAGAGTGCAAGGAACCTACTTTGAAGGAGATTAGGTTAATTACATATCAGATGCAAAACATTTTTTCCTGGCTGAAGAATGGATTCTTTTTAGATAGACTTCATTTGATTCTTCATCAATGCTGTCACCAAAACCTGCTCATTCTTAAACAATTATGGTCTTTTCTGAGAAACAATAAAAAACGGTTGGTCTCATTAGATACTACTCAGCTGAAATATCTTTCAGCAATTCAACCAAAGTAAAACTTGATAGTCGATTCACTCTCGATAGTTGTATCAAGGGGTTCTCTGACTTGCCAGAAGCACACTTAAGTACTAATCCACTCCTCACTTTCAGTTGATTCAACCTTCCAGAAATAGACTTCGAATCATTTTCCAACCTGAAATTAAAAGTTTCAGTCTTTGGCATTATAGTAAGACAAGACATTTGAGAATCCTAGGCCCATATTTGTTTAAGCAAGAGAATCAGCAACTCATCCAAATAATCACATTTTGATGCATGCAGACATTTCTGTACCAGTCCAAACTTTCTTTCTCAAGCAAAATTGTTAACTTTTCATAAATTTTTTATTATTGCTTGTATTTCAAAACTTTGCAGATGTCAGTTTTGATGCTCATGAACCACTTACTCTGCATTTTCACTTTAAGTTAAGTTTCTTTTTGGTTATGAATTTTGGTGTACATTGCAAAGGTTGTACATAAAGTCACCACAATAATTCCCATAAAGATATTGCTCTCAAATTCTGTTGGCATTCACACACCTCACTCTATTAACACTTTTGAAATTAGTTTTAGAAATTAGTGTGAATTTGAAGAAATTCTATGTCAAGAAGAATTTGGGAAAAAGTTCAGTAGCAAATAATAACAAGCTTGTCTTGCTAGCCATATCATTATTGAAAGAATGGAAATTCCCAAAACTATTTGGAGCAACTAAGTAAAAATTTTCCCTCCCTTTATAGGGGGCAAGTTGAACACAACTTCCTACAAGGTCGGGGTGAATTAAGCAGAGTATCACTGCAATAGAATTGTCATAAATATTGAATAGACGGTCGCAGGGAGAAATAAAGTTGATATTATTACCACTGGTATGTTAATAGAAAATCTCATGGGGGGTTTCTGAGAGAATTTGGCTCTGGGAAAGTAGTGGATTAAGAAATCAATCCACAAATTCCATTAGTCTTATGAAAATAATTTAGTAAAACGAATGTAATTAATAAATATTCCTCAAAAGTTAACAATGGACTGGTAGTAGAATATATTTGGTCCTCAATTTCAGAACAAGCAATAGATTGATTGCTGAACAGTTCACATGAAAAATCTCAAACCCTTATAGTTTTATTAAATAGGTTATTGATAAACCTTTGGAGCAGCTTACCAAATGCTGTTAGAACTGAAAAACGATTAAATGCAAATGGTAGGAGGAATAAGCAATGTCATTCAATAATGTGTTCTTTCCACCACAGTTTTTAAGAATCTTCCACTGCACAGAAATGTCTAGCCTGTCCTCTTTGCTTTCAAAATGTAAAATCTGAAGGGTGAAATCACTGGTGTGTTGGTTTTCCAGGAGATGTTTGGTGGACATAGAAAATGAATCATTACTCTTGATACAACTCTTATGTTCCTAAATCTATTCTTTGAACTTTCTCCCAGAGCCATATATTAGGGCTATAGAGCAATAAGTTCAATTTTGCAGGCAGCTAAAGTGATTCAAAGGACCATCAATAAGAGAATGGAGAGCAGGGAAAATGATTACTAAGAGGATTATCAATATGGGCTCAAAAAAAGAGGCACATAGTAGTAATGAGGTCATTAATAGAGAGGAATATAGATGGAGTGATTTGATAGAGTAAATTGGAAAAAAACTAATGAATATATATCAGAAAACAGGAACAGATTGGGGGTATACAAGACTAATCCACAACCTGTACATGTTTCAAACTGCTCAAGTGTGAGTGGGGGATGGAGAGTCTGGATGGGTAGTATGTAGAATAGGAGAAAAAGCAGTAGGGTCATCCATTCTCACCTGTGATGTTCAATGCATATATAAAGAAAATGATTAAAGAGGCATGGAAAGAACTGGAGATAGAAATGAAGGTCAGCGGGGAATTCATAAAACCAGTTAGATGTGCTGATGATCAAGCTTTAGTTTGTCAGTCAGCCAAGGGATTACAAGCATCGCTGAGTACAACAGAAAGTCAGTGCGATAGGTATGGGATGCAAATAAATTCAATTAAAACAAAGGTCATGTGGTTTTTAATAAAGAGACAGGCTAAGTTAAATTTTAAAATTGAAGGCCAAAAACTAGAGCAGGTGGAACAATTTACATATCTTGGAAGTGTTTTGGAACAAAATGGTCAAAGGTGTAGGGACATAGGGAGAAGAATTGCATTAGACAAGGAAGCTTTCACAAGGAAGAGAGAATTGCTGTTGATAGTTATGTACAGCATGGAAACATGTTCTTTTAAGCAGGGTGGTAGGCATACATTCAAGGCTTTTGAAATGTGGGTGTGGAGAAGGATGGAAAAGATGAAATGGACAGGAAGGAAAACAAATGAATAATTGCTAGGAATGTTGGGTGAGGGGAGGCAATTGTTGGGGGAAATCATAAGGAGACAAGAAAAATGGATACAAAGGATTTTGATTGATGATGGGATGTTGAAGACTGTTGAGAGGGGAAGAAGTTGTTGACTGTTGTGAAGAAGGGAGAAAGTTAGGCAAATGAGGAATGTTATCTGAGGTTTGTAGGGAGTTTCCAGAGATGTCCCTGGTGTGAAAGTAATCATATCTGTCCCGTATCCAAACTTTCTACCTAAAGAAAATGAATTTCCTCTTTATTTATGAGCATTAATTTTTGATTTAAAATGTCTTTCTTTACATTCATGATTTCACAATACGTTTTTCTATTAGAAATATCAAATGTTTCCTTCTTTGCATAGGTGGACTGAGGTCCACAAAATGGGCAATTGTCAGTCTAAAGGAATTGGAAATTTGCACTCAAGAATGGCTGAAGCATGCAGCATTACACAATGAAAGGAAGACAAATTAGACTGAAGATGAGAATAGATATTATTGAAATAAAAATGTGTGGAAACAACTTCTTTGTATCTCACTTGACAATATGATAGGTTTTATTCTGCTCTTCCTTGTAATCATTCTTAATCATTTCCTCAATGACTGAGTATCATTGAGTACTGTCAAAGTGTGTTTCGATGATTGTTCAGCTTCTCATTATGGGAATAACACTTTAATAATAGAACAGTTAATATCTGTTAGTCATCAGCTCAAGTTTAGGGACACTTTAGTTTATTTTAATTTTTGTATTCTAATGTTAAACCTCCTCAATCAGAAATATAAGAGTGGACTCAAACCAGGAAGACATTTCACTTGTCTAGTAATGTAAAAGGCCTTAAAAGTTTTTTGTATGGTGTCATATAGGGTGCAGCAACATAACTTCCTTTGTCATAAAGCAAAACCCCTTTAAAAAAGGAAGTGTTGTTACCACACCCTGTATTATTGTTATTTGTTGGGAAATTTATGCATTGTATGCATGTGCCAGCAACATTAGGTGAACTTGAGTATTTCCATTAGTAGTCATTGCATTGGGAATGACTGGTTTATATTACTGGGAAAAGAATTCATGGTGTGCTTAAATGAAACAGTTATTTTATGTACACACAAAAATATGAAGGATTGAATGAAGAAACCACTGGCCACTTTTTCACAGGAGTAGGCAATATGCTCCCATTGAGCAGCCAGCTGTCCTCGCTTAGGGGCTTCAATGTTATACTCAAAGCAGAGACTTCTGAGGCATTTGGGAAGAATATGGGGTTCAAGACTGGTGAAGATCTACAGTTCCACAACATGAAAATCCTCTCATAAGCTCAAGAGTTTTAAAATTGTTCCTGCCCTTGTTATAGAAAGTGGAAATGTTTATTTTTTTTGCCTACAGCAGGACTAGCTTATGCAAAGATGCATGAGTTAATGACCTTAACTAGATACATAAAGAAAATAATAGTGAACATTTTACAATGGAACATAGGTTTGTATGGCTTAAAAAGATGGCCTTTGAGGAAAAAGGATAAGTATACATTGGAGGCTCTTTAGATGTGGCATGGAGAAGAATTGAAACAATAAACTGGATAGAAAGTAAAACAAACAAAGTTCTAGGCATGGTCGGGGAAGAGTGATGGTTTTTTGGAGAAATTTGAAGAATGTAGGACTAGTGAATGCAGAAGATACTGAGAAGCCACGTGTTGCTAAAGAATGAATTATTTTAATGCATTTGCAGTATGATGTTTAAGGATATTGTGTGCCATGCTAATCAGCACTTAGGAATACAGTAGGGTGTAGTGCAAGGGCTCACCAAAAATTTCTAGGATTCGGCTAATAAAGCCATTCAACCACTCAAGTCAATCATTAGTGAGATTTTCTATATCTTTTTTTATTTACTTTAAGGAAAAAGCATGAATAGGAGTGAAATTGGTTTTGTTAAAACACTACTATTTCTTTTGGGACAAGAGGTTTTATTACGAGGGTCATCCGGAAAGTAGTACCCGTTCGTGAAATAAAGACACAAAAGTAAATATTAACAAACATAAAAAAATTTATTTGAAAGAGGATACTTTAAACTACTTCTCAACACAATCTCCAAGCAAATTAAGGCATTTGTCATAACGTGTGACAAGTTTCTGTATTCCTGCTGCATAGTCCTTCGCCGCCAGCTCATTGAGATACAGGGTCACTCCTTCTTTAAGTTCTTCATCGCTGTCAAATCTTTTTCCTGCCAAAAAGTCTTTAAGCTTTGTAAAGAGATGAAAATCTGAAGGGGCCAAGTCCGGGCTATACGGTGGATGGTCGAAAGTTTCCCATTTGAATTGCTGCAAAAGTTTTTGTGTTATCCCAGCTGCATGAGGCCTGGCATTGTCATGAACGAGAATGACACCAGTAGACAATAGACCTCGCCGCCGATTTTGTATTGCCCGCCGTAATTTCTTTAATGTTTCACAATACGCATTGGCATTAATAGTGTCTCCACGGGCCATAAAATCAATAAACAATACACCTCGTCGATCCCAGAAAATGGTTGCCATGAGTTTCCTGGTGGACAGAACTGTCTTGAATTTTTTTGGTTTGTTTGGTGAATGAGCATGATGCCACTCCATTGACTGTCGTTTACTCTCAGGTGATGCATAACAAACCCATGTTTCGTCACCAGTAATTATGCGAGTCAAGAAAGAGTCTCCTTCATCAGAATAACGTCCCAAAAACGTCAGTGCTGCAGCCATACGCTTGGTTTTGTGCTCATCTGTAAGCATGCGAGGGACCCATCTTGCACAAATTTTTGCATAATGCAGATGGTGTTTAACAATTTCATGAACAATTGTTCGAGAAACATTGGGAAAATGCTCACAGATGTCATCAATTGTGACGCGCCGATCGTTCCTCACGAATTCGTCAACTGAGCTCACCAGTTGGTCTGTAATGACAGACGGTCTCCCCGAACGCTCATCGTCGTGTGTGTTCCCCCTCCCCATGTTGAAGTTGCGACACCACCGCCGAACAGACGACTCGTCCATTACATTGTCTCCATACACCTCCTTTAATTGGCGATGAATATCACATGGGCGAACGTTTCTTGCATTGAGGAATTTAATCACTGCCCTCACTTCACAACTGGCGGCGTTCTCAATTTTTTTAAACATTGTAAACAATCACAGAAACAACACAGGCAATGCTAGCGTCACGCAACTTGGCTCAGAGAAGGCAGACAAGCCACTGAAGCTATCTGACCTCGTCCAGCGACTACTCGCGTCGTCAGCACTTCATGCGGCACGAACGGGTACTACTTTCCGGATGACCCTCGTACAAACTACATAAATGTAAAGCATGCAACAGGTATTAATTTTTGTTGGAAGTGTTATTTTTAATTAGGTATTGGGTTTATTTTAATTATTTCTAAGTTTAATAATTTTTGGGACAATTACTACATATAATGCATTGCTGGTGTTTGACAATATCAATAATGAAATGAATGAATTAACATTAAGTGGCAACAGAAGGAATTTTGAGGGGATGTGGAAGGATTTTAATACTAGAGAAACTGTCAATAAACACAACTATATCTTTAATGGTAATTTAATAATGGATATCTTTTGGATGGCATACCTAAAAATATTGAATACATTTTTATGCCATTCTTCCCAGTACGAAGAGTTTAATTAACTTTTTATTAATTAAATTTAATTAGTCATGCTGCTTGATTCATAGCCAGTGCTTACCTAAAATCTTCATTCTACTCTGCATGATGGTTTCCTTAGCAGAGTCACTAATATATTCTATTGTATCAGGCTTCACTTTGTGGAAGTATTTAATATCCATACTAAAAAGAAAGACTTGTACTTTTCCACAGATTTTATTAAAAGGTACAACGTGTTTCACTGACTTGCGGCATCATCAGGTACAAATTTGCTAAACAGATAGTGGCAGAATATATACCCTCAGACAGAGGGGGGGCGGGGAGGGGTGGAAGGGCCTGAGAGAGGTGGGGGCCCTCAGGTGCGTTGAGGGGTTGTTTTGACCATTTCCAGGCTAGTTTCTCAGAGAGGAGTGGGGAGGGGTATGGGAACAATTGCTCATTTCAAAGGGTTGTGTTAGGGTTTGCCAAGTGCCTTCTTATCTCTAATTGCTCGAAAGCATCCATTTTTAATACTTTTGGGAGTATGTGTAGTATCTCAGGGACGAAGTCACTGCTGTGGTCGAATTCCAGTAAATGCTTGGCAAAGAGTGAGTTGGTATTCTGATTTTTGTGACACCTTGCATGTTCCTTGACTCGTAACTTAATATTCCTACCTGTCTGACCAACATAAACGCTGTTGCAATCCTCGCATTTCAGTTTATAAATACCTGATTTGAGAAGGCTATCCTGGGTGTCTTTTCCATTGGCTAGGAGTTTGGAGAGGGTTACGGGTGGGTAGAAGGCAGCTTTGAGTGAGGTCAGTGGGCGGTTGGCAATCCTATATGAAATATCTCCCAGAAATGGGATCAAGCACCACTTAAAATCCTTAGAAACTGCGGGCTGTGCAACGAAAATATTTTTTATGGCCATTGATTTTTGTTTTTTCCGCAGTAATGTGTCAACTAGTTTAGGGTTGTAACCATTGTTGGTAGCTATGTTAGTGATTGTCAGGAGTTCAATGTTGAACTTTTTTGGGGGAAAGAGGGATGTGTAGGAGGCGGTGAATCATGGAGTGGAGGGCCGCGTGTTTGTGAGAGAAGTGGTGTGTGGAATCATTAGGAATTATGTGGTCTGTATAAGTGGATTTCCTATAAATTGCAAATTCGTGTCTATTTTCCCTTATTGTAATTGACAGGTCGAGGAAGTTGATACAGCCGTTGAGGTCTTTTTCCATGGAGAAGGAGATATTCCAATGAATTGTGTTCAGGTAATTAAGGAAGGAGTCTAACTGCCGGTTGGTTCCTGTCCATAGGCACAGGATATCGTCAACATAATGAAACCAATAACCCACGTTTTTGTTATGCTGATTGTCAGCATCGAAAAGATGTTCTTCTACGGAATTGAGGAAGACTTCGGCTATGAAAGGGGAAAAGTGACGAACCAATGGCTAACCCATCCGTTTGGCTGTATAGTGTCATTGAAACTAAAATAATTCTGGTTAACAATTATTTTGATGAGGGAGATCAAGTTGTCAGAGATGTTTTGGGCAATGGTGGAATCTTTGAGTAGTTTTTCCACCCTAAGCAAAGTTTCCGATTTGGGTACAAAAGTAAATAAATTGTTAATGTCAAAGGAAACTAGGATTAAAAATGGATGCTCTCGAGCAATTAGAGAGAAGAAGGCACTTGGCAAACCCTAACACAACCCTTTGTAATGAGCAATTGTTCCCATACCCCTCCCCACTCCTCTCCGAGAAACTAGCCTGGAAATGGTCAAAACAACCCCTCACCGCACCTGAGGGCCCCCACTCCTCTCAGGCCCTTCTACCCCTCCCCACCCCCACTCTGTCCTGAGGGTATATACTCTGCCACTGTCTGTTTAGGAAATTTGTACCTGATGATGCCGCAAGTCGGTAAAACGCGTTGTACCTTTTAATAAAATCTGTGGAAGAGTAAAAGTCTTTCTTTTTAGTATGGAGAGTCACAAATATGTTATCAATTAATAATGTAATGGTATGAAGGTGATTTTTATGGTTGTTTACGTTAAAGCATTGTACTTCCAATTTGAAAAATGGCACTTACAAACATTGGTGAACTCTTTTTTTTCTTCTATTTAGATGAAACTGTAGTCTTCATTATGGTTTCTCTGATACCACTGAATTCCTTTCCATACAGATAACTGATACATTAATGAATCTCCAGTTCATTCTTAGTGAATTTGTTTATTACCATCCTTGTACTACCTAATTCTCCTCTGCATACATAAATAATGATTAATTGAATAATCATGGATGGCTCTTCAATTGCTTCTTGGTCAATGCCAATATCAATTGGGATTTAGTTTATAAAATATGGATACCTCAACAGTAGCAGTTTTACTTGGTTTCTCGTCAACCCCGTCTTAAGCATTGACTCATGAAGCTGAACTTGTTTATACAAACCAAATTTTTCAAATGAATTACTTCATACCAATTTTTCCTACATATAAGCTACATGTGCCTTAATTCTCAATGATCTAATATGTGTGTCTTAATATATATCATCATCTTATGTATATAGTTTAATGGTAACAATCAAATATTCTATCTTGTGTGCTGGCTGGGAGGTTAGTATCATATATATTTTTAACAGAATTAGTCGATGAATTAGTTTCAATCATATAGTCAATAGCAAAAATGACTATGTACGAGGTGTGTTAAAAAATTAACGGGAATTTTTTCATTTCGCGGGCTTGGAGAGTCCGATTGTCCAAATTTTTTTTTATTATGTTGGTATACATGCCCCTGAAGTATGATAAAACTTTCAGCTGTTTTCATTGTGGACTTTGTCTGTGACAGCCACTAAGGTTAGACGTGTTTTATGAGCTCGGGGATTTTCGTTTGTTAAAAGAAATGGACCAAAGAATTTGTATCAAATTTTGTGTAAAAAATGAAATAAAGTGTAAAAAAGTGTGCGAAATGTTAACAAAGGCCTATGGTGAGTCTGCTATGAGTAAATCAAGAGTTTACGAGTGGTATAAGCGTTTCCAAGAAGGCTGTGAAGAGCTTGAAGATGACGAACGCCCGGGATGCCCCAGCACATCAACAATCGATGAAAACGTGGAAAAAGTGAAAGAAATGGTTGTGAACGATCGCTGAATCACAATTAGAGAGGTCCCTGATGATGTTGGCATATCGATATAATTCCCTTTATTTTTTTAACACACCTCGTATGTACTTGAAATAATACTGATTGCCAAAATGGAATATGTACACTTCATTAACTGACAGGTTTTAAAGGAGTTCTTAGTACTTCAATGAAGATTACAAAAGCTGTTATCTAAGGAGACTTTTGCATTTTACTATTTGCCAGGCCAATACCAAGGTTCCACTACTGTGCTCTCCCTCAAGGAACCTTTTTGTTTATTAATGCTTTTCATGGCATGTGGACCCCAAATATCCCAATATGCTATCGCTTTCCATCAGATTCACCAAAAACCTTAGATTATGCAGGTATTAATGAACTGACCAGCAGATGATGAAACAAGAGTAAAGGCAAAATAGCAGATAGCCTACGAGTCAAATGTACAGATATTCATTGTTGAATAATTGGGGTGGTTGAAAGTAAGTTGGACATGTTTAATTTCACACCTTTTTACATTCAAATACATATTTGCATTTGAGGTTACCAATCTTTATTTAACAAAAAGTTTTCTTAAATTAGCCCTTTCCACTGTTTCCATTCCATAACATTAACTCACATAATACAGTATATGTGGTGCTTGCATTTTGACTTTCATGAAGGTGGTCATTATGCCTGATAAAGTTCTCATCAAATAATAATAATAATGACCTTAGGAGATTTTTCCAATAGGTATAATATTCTGGCAAATTTGGGATGTCATATATTACTGCATCTTCTATTCTGTAAAACATGGAAATCCAAACTTTTTTTTCTTTCAGGCTGAAACCTGCATAAACACCTTAATAAGGGTTTCCATGATGATTACAAAATATAAATGCTTCGATCAGTAATTTTATGTGAAGCGTCAGAAATTGACACAGTGATATTTATTAACTTTTCAACATGTACACAATTTCAGCCTGGACAATTGTGGCTGAATCAAGACTTATTGCCAGAGGTTTGTTCAGCTATTGTAATATTCATAGGAGTTATTCATGTTAATCAAAACCATTAACTTTTTACCTACAGGTGCACAGTACTGGTATCTATCAAATGCTTTTCTATTTATTTTAAACAAACATCTGCAGCCTGATAGTAAGTACAAATCAATTCAATAGCTCACATCAATTTTTAATCTTTTAAGCTCTTGAAAATCATAGGCTCACTATCCTCTAATATTTTCCCTGTAAACCACTGTCTATCTTCGTGCACACTTTAATAACAAATATTAAATTTTTCATGATTTACATTTTTTGTTAACACCATTTCCAGAATTTTTTGGGTAAAAATATTTACATGACACTGCACTGAGGATTTCATGCAATAAGATTTTTATATTCCTTTTTTTTCAAGTGCTTTTGACAGTGCAGTGAAAAAATCAGAGCTTACCAAATACGTTGCAGCCGCCTATCAAATTTGCAATTTTTTGCTGGATCTATCTATTATCTAGGTTTTCATTTGTTCACTTCACCAGTACATGTAATTACAACAATGGAACTATGTATTGGAATACCGTCAACTTTTGGCCTACCACTTTCTTATTGACATCCATCCAAAAATTGAGTAAAATAAATGTTAAGTTCCTACAACACACCGAGAATAAATGTATAAAAACAGAGCGCACGACAGGATTAATGATAGGGATGCCTTTTCATTCCCCAATGCATAAAATTGCACATATTAATATTACCACAAACAACACAGTAGTAATGAGATCTTGTTTAGCTGTATTAATACCATTCACTTAGAATATTCTCGCATTTGTTTTGTCTTGAATTACATCTACTGAGAGATACATATTCATATAGGTATGTATTTATAAGTTATAAGCTTAAAACAATGAAAACATTTTAAGTCAACTTCTTTATGCATGCACTCTCGTCTCAAAAGAGAATTTCTGCATTGCTTTTATACATAAAAAATACCGTTATAATCAATCATCGTTGAGTAGGTCTAAAAAAAATGAATACACCCACATATCAATACTTTGTTCTGAGAAGATCTTTTTGATTGATAATTTATCAAAACCTTAGTAAGGTTACCAAAAATTTACAAAAAATTACCTATAGATGTATGAGAGAATGAAGTTGTGAGCTCTACAAATTTGTTAGTTCCCTTTTTTGCCAACAGTGAATTTTGCCTTAGAAATTTGTTTGAATTCATATTAATTTTATTAGGTTTAACATTCACTTCAAAAAGGATCAGGAATGTTTCCCAAGTACCAGTCATAAGAGGGATGTGTATTACAAACATCAAATCATTGGAATGTTAGTATGGAAGATTTTTTCATGTTTTTTACACACTGCCATGCAGTTGATGAATACTCCTGAAATGACAATAAAAATATAGAAATGTAAATGTTCAGGATTTCCGTTTCACACACATGAAATCCTTATTACAAAGTTGTAGTGCCAAGACATAAAGCATTGCAATAAAATCTACTGATCCAATGAAATGACATCAGAGAAGCAATCACATGAGTAAATAATTGCATGTTTCTATGTCAAAAAGTTCTAACTTCCTTACAGATTAAGCACAGTTATTGAAAAAAAGTTTTAGAAGTACTGGGGAGAAAATCAAAGCTTAAAATAGGCCCAATGAATTACAAAATTATTCACTACAAAGTCCCTTAAGATATTCTTATCTGCTCATGTTTCACTCCATACTTGTGGAAGAAATTTCTTCTGCCGTGTAACAAGTCAGTAGAAAAAAATTAACTTAGAGAAAGTTGCTTCCCTGAAATCTTTCATGGAATTTCTTTCTCACAACATACAAATACTATATCTTAGCTTCTGATAGAAGTGCAAAAAGCATTTTTTTTCTTTAAACTATAAAGTTCACTGACTCTTCAGTGCACCATCTCATGTAAGCAAGAGTAATTGGGCAAAGGGGTACTATTAGAAGTACTTGGTGATCCCATCAAAAGTCAAGAGGTCTATCAGCACTGCCCTCAAGTTCATCATCTTCATACTCATCATCGTCTTCACTGGCTAAATCCTCATCATCACTTTCATCTTCTCGGTCGGCACTGCTGCCAGATGCTTTCCCAATTATGGACTCTGAGGAAAGACCAACATAACTTCATCACATGAAATATTAACATGTCTAATTTGTTTCCGCAAACAAGTATTCCATCAGTAAACATTTAATCATGGAAGATTTTTGTTCCCATTTATTGGAAATCATTCCAAAATTGCTGATGATAATTACCAACAAGCACAGTTGTTAACCACGTTAAATTTTAATGCATCCCCATCTCTAAATGCAATTTCCTGATAACTTACACATTTTTCTATGGCTCAGACATTATTTTGTGCTGCAGTAAGTAGTCAAAAATTAAAAGTGTATTTTGATTAAGTAAAACAATCTATATCTGACAGCAATGACTACTGTTAGCAGTGATTAATGTCTTGTCAATATTGAACAATAAGCTGTTCTACAAGAATTTTGATTGAAAATAATGCCTTTCAAAGCTCAAAAGACATGGAATATGGAATCTAGCCCACAAATTCAAGCTTAAGCATATCACAGTCTGGTTGAACAGTGGTTAATATCTTGTTAATATTGAAGAATATACTGTTCTACATGAAGTTTGATTGTAAAATACATCATTAAAAACACCCTTAAAAGCTCAAATGGTATGGAATAAGGAATCTGGCCTACAAATTTAAGTTTAAGCATACCGCAGTCTGGTTTTCCTCTTGTGCGTGTGTTTGCAAACTCAACGCCATGTCGATCCACACACCAGCAGAGACCAACTGATGCGTGGCACTGAGTGGGACGGTAGTAGCCTTGCGCATCACAGTCAGGTGCATAGGCACCTATAGTAATTTTAAGGAATAAACAATATTAGTTAGTTACAAATAGGAATACTCAAAATAAAATGTTAGCACAAGCCTTCTTCTTCTGCACAAGAATACATTCTATTATACTTTTACATGAGGTTATCTTGACTGGTTGTTTAGATAGTTTTTACCCTAAAAGAAAAATGCATATCTTGATGAATTTTCTAAATATGTACATTTCCGTTTACACCATTACCAAGGGAAAGCCAAAGATATTTCATAATTTACTCATAGCTCACTTTGATTCCTTTGAAAAGTCTTCATAAACCTCAATCAAATGATGTCAGTAGTGAACGTTTTTAGTGAATTTGTGAAAATGGAGAAAATTGGTCATCGTTATGTGATACAATACTTTTATGTGAAAGGCCTCAGCCCAAGCAATATAAAAGTTGAACTGGGTACTACTCTGGGTGAACCTGCTGCTTCATTTAAAACAGTAAAATATTGGGCAGCAGAGTTTAAATGAGGCCGTACAAGTTGTCAAGACAAGCATTGCATTGGTTGACCAATGAGGTGATGACTCCAGAAACAGTGAAGAAAATTGACAAAAGGATACTGGATAATCATCAACTGGAAGTGCATGAGCTAGCAGACATGGTAGGCATTTCAAAAGGTGCGGTACATCGCATATTAACTGAAAATTTGGAGGTGAGAAAGCTGTGGGCAAGATGAGTGCCAAGTTTGCTCACACTTGAGCAAAACCACTGTCGTGAAGATGTTTCAATTGAGTGTTTAGCAAAGTTTCACAGCAACTAAGCATAATTTTTGCACCATTTCATAACCATGGATGAAACGTGGGTCCATTACTTCACACCCGAGGCAAACGAACAATCAAAACAATGGATTCCAAAGGGAGGACCGGTTCCAAAGTAGGCGAAGACTGTTTCATCTGCAAGCAAGGTCACGGCGTCAGTTTTTTGGGATACATGTGGGATGATTTTCATTATATATCTTGAAAAGGGAAAACTAACAATAGCGAGTATTATGCAAACTTGTTGCAACCTTTGAGTGAAGAAATCAAGCAAAAGCGGCTGCATTTGGCTAATAAGAAAGCGCAGTTTCATCAAGACAATGCACCAGCTCACATCCGTTATTGCAATGGCTAAAATTCATGAATTATAATTTGAATTGGAGTTTGTGATTATGGATGGAGTGTGGCAATGGTAAAGGTGGGGTTGGTAATCTTTAAGTACCATTGTTTATAAGAACATTTTGTCTCATATGTGTTCTTCGTGTGTATATGTATGTCCATTGTAAGAGTGGTAGTTGATCAGACCAGAATGTTGCCACCAGGGCAATTCCTTATTGCAACAATATAAATTCTTAAATAAATAAAATAAATAAACAGCTATTCCATACAATGCTCAGGGTTTGTGTAGCCACGGGTACATTGAGCAGCACCAATACTTAAAAAATGGGATCGTTCAGTGGTGGTGCTATAGAAGTGAAAAATGTGTGTTTGTGGGTACAAAAATTCAATGAAGGTCCTGTGTGATGTGACAAGGGGGCAAAAAGCATTCCAAGAGAAGTGCTCTTGGCATGGAACCTTGGTATTGAGATTTTGAAAAATGTATACATCTACGGGTAATTATGCTCAGAAGTAACAGAAATTAGAAGATTCAGGTGTAAGTACTTTGACATAAAATAATTGAGAGGCCTTTAAAAAGTTGAAGATTCCTTGTAGGAGTATTACCAGAGTTGCCCAAATTGGCAATATTCATGCAATTAATTCCAACAAAATGTTTTTAAACAGCATTGTTAACATCCATTCAATTCATCATGATTGGTTATCTAGGGCAGTAGAAAGTTCACAGAAGGAACATTGGCTACGTTATTCACAACTAGAGATTTTTTATTAAAGGATATTAGCAGGATAAATCACAATTTACTTTGAAATTTGCCTTATTTTTCCGTTTTCATCATTTTATTTTCCATGATGTTACAAATAGGAAGGCCAATGACAATGGAAAATAAATGAGAGATTTTTTCCCATGCTGAAAGGTGTTTACTTGTGCCATTCCAAGGGTACTAGGCACACTGAGCTGTGCAGAAATTGTTAACAGTTGATAATACTCTAGTAAAACTATAATTTTACCAGCATAAAAATGGATAAGAAAAAAAATTGTACTTTCCATTGCTAAAAAATGGGAATTGACCAAAAGGGAAAGTCTCTGTGTGTATCTGTTTACATCATGATCATATATTCTGCATATTTTGGTTATATGTGTTTTTCAATTGATTCATCATTCATCCATTAGAGCATGAATAATAGAGAGCTTACATTATTAATGCTTGAGAAATTTTGCTCCACAGACATTGATTCTAAATTGGTGATTCTAAATTGAACCACTGGTTGCATCATTGCTATAGGTACATAATAAATATTCAACAACTGTAAGTAATCATTCTAAAAAATAATCATTTTTCAAATGACATCCATCACTGCATTAAACTTCAATTTTTTCATCCTTAGAGTCAATCCACAGTCATAAAGAATTAAAGCAGCTAAATGCCTATTTTTCAACCTGATTAAGGGCTTGAAGAGCTCAATTTATGCAGAGCTGCTCCAATGTTGGCCAAATGGTTATATCACATGAATTTAGTTTGTTGTACAACAAGATTTTGTTTGAAAACATAGTTACCAAGAAGATCTGGTGTAATTCGTCTTCTTACAGCTGTGCATGGACGATCAGTTTTGTCAAAGCACCGACACCACTCCCTAGGAGTTACAAATATGTCCCTGAAATGAAATAAAGGTGAGGTAGAGGATCAAAATTAACTTTTTTGGCATGCGATCTAATTCATGTAAATGTTTTGAATCCAGTAAGAGGAAAACATCCACAATTAGATAACCAAATCTCAAGTTCAACATTCACAATAAATATGCAGAAGATGGCCACCTAATCCTTGTTGATTTTCAGGACATACAATTCAATTCAACAACAAATGTATTTACAATGTGCATTGATAATTATTAAATTGATTTTAAATTATTAATGAAATGCAACACTTTCTGAATAATAATCACCTGTCAGTGTCACAGGCATCCAGGAATGGTTTGATGCACCGTTCACTTTGGTCATGTTCAAGGTCATACAGTTCATGTAATGACAGCTGCCCATCAGAGTCTCCGTCCAAGTGACCAAACATCCACCGCACCTCAGTCTTGCATGATCCAGGGAATCGAGGCATTGGGGAGAGTGAAGGTGAAGCCTGAAGGGAGTTTCCTGGGAAAAAAACATACATTCCACTATTATTTACAAGTGAATATAATGAATTTGAAAATATTTAACTTTCCCAATATAACCCATAAATGGTGAATTAATTATGATTAGGTAATCTACCGGTTAAGGTAGGTTTTTGGATGGACACAACTATCAAATAAACATTTAGTAACTCCAAACAAAACCCAATCCAGCAACCTAATCTACATCAGGTCCCTCTTCATCTCTGTGTACTTCTTTCCTCCCTTCATCCCGTCCAACATCCCTATCCTGATCCTGCCCTTCCCTCGTTTGCCTAGCATTCTCCCCTCTATTATCTTCTTCAACATCCCACTGCCGCTCAATATGCCTTTCATCCTTCTTTCCTGCCTCCATAGGATTTCTCTCAACAAACCCCTCTCCTCACCCACCATCTCCAGTACTCCCTCATTTGTTTTCTTTTCGGTCCATTTCACCTTCTCCATTCTTCTCCACACCCACATTTCAAAAGCTTCCAGTCTACGTCTATCCTCCTGCTTCGATGACCACGTTTCCATGCCGTACATAGCTATGCTCATATCAAAGTTTTTATGGGCCTTTTATTAACCTCCCTACTCAACGTCCCCATCATCAACTCCCTCCTCCTTGAGAAAGCCTGCTTACCCAGCGCAATTCTTCTCCTTACGTCCCTACTACTTTGACCATGTTGGTCCAGAACACTTCCGAGATACCTAAACTGTTCTACCCGCTCTATTTTCCCTCCTTTTTTAATGTTTAGCTTAGCCTTCTTCTTCCTGGAAAATCGCAAAACCTTTGTTTTATTAATATTGATTCTCATCCCATATTTATCTCACTGAACCAATTCACTCAACAATGCTTGCAACCCCTTGGCTGACTGAGCAACTAATGCTTGGTCATCAGCAAACCTAACCGATTTTACAAATTCCCCTCCGACTTTCATTCCTACCTCCAGTTCTTCCCATGCCTCTTTAATCATTTCCTCCACATATACGTTGAACATCACCGCTATAATGGGCAACCCTGCCTTACACCTTTTCCTAACACTGCCCATCCGGACTCTCCGTTCCCCACTCGCACCTGAGCAGTCTGAGACATGTACAGGTTGTGGATCAGTCTCCTGTCCCTCCAATCCATTCCTATTTTCTGCAATAAACGCATTAATTTTTCCCAATTCACTCTATCAAACGCTTTTTCGAAATCTACAAAACAGGCAAAAACGTCCTGGTTGTATTCTATATTCCTCTCAATTAGTGATCTCATTACTGCAATGGCATCACGTGTACCTCTTCCTTTCCTAATCCCAAACTGATCATCCCCTAAGTAATCACTTGCCTTACTCTCTATCCTTTTGTTGATGATCCTGAGAATAACTTTAGCTGTGTGGGATATCAAACTTATTGTTCTGTAATCCTCACATGATGTAGCCTTTGCCTTTTTTGGAATAGGAACTAACACCGATCTCACAAAATCTTCCGGCCAGATTCCTTCCTCATAGATACTACGAATCAGTCCATATAGAGTCTTCTTTCCACATTTTCCTTAACATTTCAACAGTTCTACAGGGATGTTGTCCACCCCCACGGCCTTATTTGCTTTCATCTCCTTTAATGCCCTTTCTATTTCATCGTCAAGTATGCCTGGACCTAAGCTATGTTCTTCTAGGTGAATTAATATAAGATGAAATAAAATAAGGTGAACAACCTTAAATTCTTTATTCAGGAAATCTAATGATTTAAGATTAAGGACTTGCAGGACTGAACTTCTGCACCTAAATCCCTGAAACTGATTGGTTAAAGGCACCAGCTATGCCAATAATTTTATATAACATGTAGAGCCATGTCATGTTCATGAATGTTGTTGACACTGTCAAAATATTTAATGACAAGATTCTATATTGCAGAAAAACAGGTAAAAAAATGGATACATAAATCATTCTATTTTTGAAATGTTTATATTTTTTGACACTTGAAAAACAGATTATTGTACAATATTTTTCCTTTGAATGATAACTTTTTTAAATAAAAAGAAATCTATTTCTAGATTTGATCTTCCAGCAAAATCAAATGGTGCACATAATTTTGAACCAAACAAGGAAAAGGATATGTTATTAATAAAAAGAGCTGTAATGATGCCAACTGATGACAAGTCATCTAGGTCTATTTGCAAAGTGTCATAGTGACATAGAAGCATGGTAATAAAAATCATTAGCATGGCTTAAATAATGCATGCACCATCCACCGAATCTATGTTGTAAACTAGGAGGCACACATTACATCTCCAAAGAATTCTAGAGTCTTCAAAGGCCACCTGGCCTGTTTTTAATTAAGGAAACAGGCTAGACATCAATTTATGTCCTCCACAATGTTCATACATTTTGAAAAGGCACCTAATTGATGTCCAATGAAGTTAAATAGTTATTAATTCCTTCATAGCATCTTTACTACAATACAAGGTAATACCAGTAGTTTTACCATATATGTGATGAATGAGAGTTAGTAAAATTGAATAAATATAAGTGTAAGGACATCCTACCCTTTCCTTTTCCTCTTCTTCTGTTCTTCCCATCTTTCTTGGTCTCTGCCATGACAACTGAAAACCAATCCAGTAGACGATTTCCCATTGACTGCAAAGCAGCAGTTGAGCATTCTGCAAGGTTGGAAAATAAATACATTATAACAGATAAAATTTTCAATATCAGGAACACAGGGTCACAGGGCTAGTTAACAAAGGGTCCCTCCATTCTACAAATATGTCAACAAACATACATTGATAATTAGAATTTCTGAAAAGAAGCAACGAAACAACAACACCTTGATTTAACAAAAAATGCTAAACATAATCACTCTTTAGATGTAGCAGTAATACTGATTGTTATAGATAAGGTAATCTTAATATCTCCGTCAGCTGTTTTCATTAATGAAAATGATTCACTGCCTTCTGAATCCTTAATTCCACTTTTATATCTTATGCAAATCAAAATGTTATCATTGCTTATTATTTTCATTTTTGATTCCATTTTTTTTATCAGAAAGAAAGTACAAATCATTTTGTTTGCTTACTAACTCTTCTTCCTTTAATGTTTGTAAACTCAGAAATAAAAAGTAATAAGTATTGGTTTATTGATTGTGTCAGATCAATCAGAAATCAAGTTTGATTTTTACCAGAAGAAGCAATTTTCCAGTTCTATACCCCTGTTGAAAGTAGCCACTGATTGGCCAGGAACAAAGCCCCTTCAATGAACTTGCCTATTATAATCAATGAAGCGTACTTACTAATTTACAAGTCAAAATCTGGCAAGTCCCTTCAACTTCATCAAATCATATTATGCCGCATTTGATAATTTTAAATATAATATAATTATGAAATTAACCCAAAATGACAAATCAATGCGATGATGGTATTGTATATTTTTTGAATTTTGTGTAAACTGAATACAGTTGAGCATCACTCATGGAATTTATATGGTACCAGATGTTTCTCCCCGAACATGTGTGTTACAGAGTATTTTTTTCCTTTTTACTACATATATTTTTCAGTAACTACAATCTAAAGTTTTAAAATTCACTGCACATTACTTCATATAATTCAGTATTATTGCTAAAATGAATAGGAGCACAAAGGAACAGGTTTTTACAGAAGGTGACAATCTAAAGGTAATGAAAGATGCCAAAGAAATGGAAAATTTCACTGCAGAATAAAGATACATTGCACGAGAATTTTGCTTAAGGAAATGAATGAAGGAAGAGCATGGTGGCACTTCTTAGTAATACAGTCATTAGACTGATAACAGAAGCCTCAAGGAGAATATCTGCCAGTTATTCAAATGTTAAATATTGGTCAGCAGAGTACATAAATGGATAAAAACAATCTGGACATGCCATAGTGAGTGATTGACGTAAATTGTTGACTTGATTCATTGATTGCCAGAATGTGGCAATAATTTACCATTAAATGACCATTTTTGATGCTGTTGAAATGATTTATGAGAATTTTCTCAAAAAGCCACAGCATTAGCATGGTGTCAAAATAAATGCTTTTGCTTCCATATAAAATTATCATTTCTATCAATTTTCAAGTATTTCAGATATTTTCCATCATATTGGTGCTTAGAAACTCAGGGAAAATATATGGTGCATGTTGTGCCTTGGTACAGCATGTGAGCATGGTACTTGTACTTTGGTTTCTTACATACATGGCGAACAAATGCCAAAGTGCTGACAGGGGTAACAATATTTATTTCATATTTGGAATCGATTCTCTTTATGCTCACCCTTGTTCCATGCAGAAATTCCTCCACGACTGGTCTTGGTGTCAAGAACCTCATTATGGCCATGCTGTCGCTCTTTGTCCTCAGAGTAAGGAGGATTTGTAACAGCATAGGGATCCTGAAAGAATAAAAATGCATGGTTTATTTACAACAAACAAAAATCCAGGACCCAACTTATTAATGACAGCACACCATATTCTATATTTAGCCTGAAAATTTGACAAAGTAAAAATTGTAAATTAAAAAAAAAGCAAAGTAATTTTTTTCATGTTGTGCCTTTACACTAAATTTCATTCTTTTTGATTAGAGGGTTATTCTAGCAGGATCGATGAGATTTTGAAAAATGTATTTTGGCTTCCTCTGCCCCTTCTGAGTGTAAATTTTACAAGTTTCTCTGGTGTGGGGATAATCACAAGAGTCGAGAACCATTCAGTAAAGAAAAGCTATTCTGTTATTTTGAGAGTCCTACAACCTTCTCTCCCCACAGTGTGGTGCCGAGGGGGCATGCCAGTGAGTAGGCAGCATCATATAGAGGTTAAAAGAAGGTTAAGATGCCATGTTGCGGAAGAGACCACAAATGTGGAAAAAAGTCTTGGTGCTTTCATCACAACAACACACCATAGCACACATCAATGAATGTTACCAAGGTTTTGGCCAAAAACAGCACACTGGCGATCCCCCAGTCACCCTATTCTCTGGGTCTTGCTCCACTGGACTTTTTCCTATTTCCTAAGTTGAAAATCACCTTGAAAGGATGCAGATTTATGAGCAGGATGCAGAAACTATTGAAGAGATTCAACAAAATTATACCTCAGACTTAAAGGATATCCTGAAAGAAGTGTTCCAGGCCGCATTTGAAGGTTGGAAAAACATTGAGAGGATTGTATCGGCAGCCAAGGGTTGTATTTAGAAGGTTATATGCATTATTAAAGGGTAACTGATAAAATCAAGCATTTATTCAAACAGTAAGTATCATCTCCTTTTGAACAGACCTTGTAATATGTGCATACTTTTGGTGAATGTCACTTATACATTGCCATGATATTGCTTCCAGGATGTTGCATCCATTGCTCGAGTTATATTCCATTGCTTTCATCCATGACATGCATTTGCTAGTTACTTATTTTTGGTGAGTGGTAAGAAGAGCTCAAGTTTTGGAATAACAGTTGAAAACTAATTCCTGGGCACATATGATGTGATATATGGTGTTTCCACCTAAGTGAGTGCATTGATTCTTATCACTGATGATTCGAGTGAATACATCAGTTTCCATCCAATATCAGGATTGACTGACATTATTTCCACATGAAACACACTACATTTTAGATAATTTGATACCATGGTAGAATGAATCCTCTGAACCACAATTGGAAATATTCTCTCACCTTGTTATACTTTGTGTACTTAATGTACTTGTAGTGCTTATTCTCGTACTTGAAGTCTTCTGGCGTGAAGGTGTACCGGTCTGCACTGGCTGCAGCGGCTGCAGCTGCGGCTGCCTTCCTCCTCTTCTCCTCTCGAGCCTTCTCCTTGGCTGCTTCTGTCCTCTCCCTCTTCTCCTTCAGCATCTGCTGCTGAGCAGCTGTGACCACTGATGCCATCTGCTTGCTGTTCACTGGCGTGGCCACCCCATTCTCTCCCTCTTCATCCTTGGCCCGAGTGGCTGTCGCCCGGAACTTGGAAACCAGACTGGAGATGCGCTGTTTCTTCCTGTGCAGGAGTTCACTTTCTGAGGGGATGTTGAGCGATGAAGTTGCTGGAAGAAGAGTATAATCAATGTCAGAGTGGGACCTATTTCAAGATGGCATTATTAGTAGTTTCCCCAAAAGGTGTGGTAGTACAGAGGGGAAAGAGTACTGAATTACTCATTAGATGCTTTCTATTGCTTTAGGCTCAACTTTGTGGAAGTTCATACACAATATTTATTTTATTAAGGACATAATTTATACATCCACTGTTCCTGATTGGTACCTGATGATGACGCCTAAGCGTTGAAACTAGTCGTACAATAATAAAGAACAGTGGATGTATACATTGTGTCCTTAATAAAATAATTATTACTCATTAGATGGCCTGGGTTGAATTCTTAGTGATGCCTCTGGGCACCCTCACCTTCACACAAGCTGCATGATTTTTTGGATATCAGATCTTCCTAGGAAACAAAATGTGGCACTGTGAATGGAACTGTGAGTGGAACCTGATACATTAATTTCATATGCCATAAAGGGTTCAGTCCTACCCTCACCAAATCAAAAAACCTCCCAGTTGATGATAACTTATGATTTTTCATTGAAAATTAAGTTAAAAAGAGATAAAACTCCAAAAGAACTAAAGAGAGTCTAAGGATGAGTAATGTGGCATCTAATTCATTCTCAAAAACTGTTTTCCCAGGTATAAAGGTATGGTTTCGATCACATTTTCAACCACAAAGGGATCACAAGAAAAAGTGCAGACAGAGACTCAACTATAATTCCCCAAGGAGCAACTGAAGGAATAGTATGAACATTAATGGCAAAATGGCATGCAAATTTGCATTTCCTGCAGTGATCAGAGCAGGCAATGCGCAGATGCAGTTATCATTGAAATTAATAAAAAATAGAGATAGCATGGATAAATACAAGGGAATCCTGATTTATGGAAAAGAAGGATTTCTCTTCTTTGCAATCAATACTATGCTAAAAAACATCATCCACAAAAAACCCTGTAATTGAGAAAGAAAAACAGCAGGAAAACTGTAATAGTATCACCTGAAAACTATTTCTACATTTATTCAAGCAATGAACACTTCCACATCTACATATCATCTAGTAATATAGTACCGAAGTGATCTTCGCCAGAGAATATCAGGAAAACAGGCATCAGAGATAATAAAGTCAAATGAAGGGATATTGTTGGTGAAACTGACAGGAGTTGAGTGATCAAATTAAACCAAACAATTATAAAGCTTAGCTAAGAGTGAATCAACTAAAAATAAAATTAATTGGATAGAGTTTTTTTTAAACCACTTTGAAAAATGAATAAAAATTGAGTGAATAATTTTTTTCTCCTAAATTGCTGTCACCAACTGGAAACAAGTATTCAAATAATATTTTTTAAAGATTAATTTCCCATTTTTATAAGTTAATTCAGCAATCTGTTTCCCCTTATTTAAAGCTATCACTTAAAGTCATTTGATGGAGAATACATGATGGAAGGATCTGGCAAGACTGTAATAGTCAAAAATGGAAATGCAACCCACATTATTGAGGTCTTACAAATTACAGATCACTAGTATTTAAAAATTGAAAACAGCTCAAAAGTAGTTACATTTGCATGGACAAAATCCTTTGCATCCCACTCTTATGCCAGTGTGATGGATACAGTTGTGGTAGTCAAGTCGGCAAACAGAACTGTAAGTTCTGTTGTCTGTCCCACAAAGAAATGTTGGTTTCACCACGGGGCATGGATTGCACCTTCTGCTGAAAAGTAATATAATTGCTGTTTTGTATGGAGTTATGGATCTATTAGTCACATACATTTTGAAGAAATGTAACTGAAATGCAAGTCATAGAAAAACCTTTAATATTGTTTTTGATATTTCATCTTTTAAGTTTTATGATTTTATTTATTGATTTATATCTGGAATATATTCAAATATCTTTGAGTTCACTCCAGGTCTTTCAAAGGATTGGTTTACCTCTATCATTACTTATAGTCTCTAAGATTGTGATCTTATTAGTGTTCAAAGGAATGAAACAAAGGTGTTTCCTTATCCTTTCAAAAAGGTTGTCAATGAATAAGACTAAAATAGGGTCTCCTAGGACACTATTTTGGGAAGACTTCATGGGCATTAAGAAGGAGAGAAAAAGCAAACACTTATTCATTTTCATGTTGGTCAGAATATTAAAAAAATCTTAAAATATAGCCAAGAGATTAACATTAATAAACATCTACCACTAATTTGTTGGATGGGGATCAGTGGGGGGATAATCATCTCATGGAAAAGGGGATAAGGACGGGTGAGAGTGGGGGAATATCTGTGAATCTCAAGACCCTTTGGATGAGGGAGCTGGCTGGTGAAGTGGAAAGTCAAAGGAGAGGAGTGATAAGGTGGCATGCAATATGCCATCGATCATTTCACAATTAAAACCAGCAGTCTTCAGAATCTCTAGCTGTTCAAGTGCATCAAGGCACAAACCATTATTTGAATGAAGAGGTTTTGGAAATGAATGATTTCGAATGAAGAGGTTTTTCACTAGCACATTTGTTTTCAGTTAGATGTTTCGTTGAAATTTTTAAAACAGGTCTCATATTCCCTTATGTTTTTTCTGAAATCTCCATTTCATTTTCCAGATGCACTGAGCAGACAACTTTCAGTGAAGTTGATGAACTCTATTCTTATGAATGCTTTTCCAAAACTGAGATTTCATCCTTGGCATGCTATAAAAGTCCCCTTAAATTAGTTTTAT
Source organism: Hetaerina titia (assembly GCA_037158775.1). NCBI lineage: Eukaryota > Metazoa > Arthropoda > Insecta > Odonata > Calopterygidae > Hetaerina > Hetaerina titia. The sequence goes on from CM073774.1 coordinate 38,418,504, forward strand.
TCCAGAAGGCTGGTATTATTTTGTGTTTCAGAAATACCTTTGTGGCTTTACATAATAAACTGCCTTAGTAAAGGACATATTTCCAATTTGCTCTGGTATCCATTTTGGAGGAGATACCAACGATGGAATCAGTTGCTGTTGTAATTTATTTCTTTGATAGTTTGACAATTAACTGGGGTACATATTCCTAATTGATTGCAACAAATTTAATTATTTCAAATTCTTTTAGAGTATTAATGTAAGACATGAGTATATGTTGGTTTAGGTATCAAATTAGGCATTTAAATTAAAACTTAAGAGTGCTCATAGCCACCAAAATAGTAATTTAACATCATCATTTTACTACGTAGTTGAATAAGACATTATAATTGTATTTTTATATGCACTCCAAAGACATTTATTAAATTGGACATGTCAATATTTGTCCAGATTTTCATGCTTAAAACTAGTCCTATTATCTCACAAAATATTTATATACTGAGAAAAATTTCCTTTACCAAACAGTTCAACCACTATTCATTTTGTTTTGCCAACATTATTAATTTAATATTAACTGTTGAACAGTTATATTATTAACTCCACTCACTTAACTGAGCACGTGGCACATGAGTACACCTATATTAAAGGATATTAAGTGAATTAATAAAGACCTATTTCTTAGTTGTCCATTTCTATACTCAAATGCCAAAAAATTAAATGTTTCAATGCAATAAAATGAAATGAACAGCCTTACCATTTGTTAGTGCAAATGAGAGCTACTGTATTAAGTAGCCGAAACAACCAAGATACCAAACAACATCAATATTCTCAAGTGTTTCAGGTCAAATATTAAATCAATGAAACTATTCTTAATCTAAAGTATTGATTTGTTTTACACTAAGATTGCACACAATTTCTAAGCAAAAACGTTTATTAAAGCAGTAGTTTTTAAGGGAGGTGCCCAACAGCTAAGGTCATTTGTATCTTAAGGGATGGATGGGAAAGGAGGAAGAGTGGAGGGAAACCCAGTGTCAGATTAAACTACTCTTAAAGAAAGGCACCAAGGGGTCTGCAGTTTTACGTCCCAACCAACGGATGGTGTACTTACTCAAAGTGCTCTCCACAAAGCACCTCAAGTAGGGATCGAGATAAAACTGAAAAATATCTGCCATCACCAGGATTCGAACCAGGGCTCTCTTAGCAGGGAGCCAGTACAGTAGCCACTGCATCATCCTTCATCCTGATCCCCATGGTTATTTAAACTTTCAGTCAGAGTAGACAGAATGATTGTGTGAAGCCTCGGAGGATTTAGTCATACTTTCCCAGAAGACAGTGAAATTTGTTTAAAACAGGCCTCCATAGGCATTTCTCCTTAAACTATGCATTGACCATTGGAATAAGCATTCATAGGCACAATAAAGGTGTATTTGTAAATGTATTTTTAATCTTTAAGGCCTAAGATTAACCTTTAACTCATTTCCCTTCACTTCTGAGCATTTGGAGGAGAATAGCCATTCAAAGCAAAATTCTCCCCCAAATCATCACTTAGGAAAAAGAGCAAATGGCAAGATGTCAAAGGAGGCAAAATAGGAAATGGAGGATGTTTTACTATTCATATATCTTTTAATCAGAGGGACGACTTCATGTTCACTCACGAAATGGCATCAACGTCATCATCCTCGTCATCATCATCATCCTCGCTGTCATCCTCGCTATCAAAGAATGGGTCATCTTCCTCATCCCCATCCTCATCCCCATCCTCCTCCCCCTTTCTCCTCCTCCGCCGGTCACTGCCAAGGTCTCCATCTTTCCTCTTCCCTCCATCACCTGTTGCCTTGATTTTGGACTTGGGGATCACAACATCACTGTCACACAAAAGAGAACACAAGATGAAAAGCCAATCTTGACATGATTGCAAAAACAACTACACTCATATTAAAAAAATTATTAATCCCTTTCTTATTCAAGGGAAAAACCAATTGCATAATTTGAACTTTATATATTGTTTTACTTAAGGATAGCTGAATGTTAAAGTTGCAAAAAAGTTTTAATGATCCATGGAATAAAATCAATAAAAGCCTGGAATTAAAAAGTGTCACTAAATTATTATTAAATAAACTTGAATTACTTCAGTAAAAACTCCTTCTATAAGCCATAAGGAATCAAAAACATTCACTATGTTACTTGTAGTTATTAAACTAACTATTCTAACAAGCTATCGATTAATCTTTCAACATTTTGATGGAAAAAATCTATTTGATTAAATGAAAAACCACAAGTCCACTTTTGTGTAATATTCCATTACGAAATAAAATTAACTTCATAATCTTTCACATGATTAATGATCCTGATATGAGTCTTAGATGTTAACACCATAATTGGGATCAATAAGTAAGTGGAATAGGAAAGTAACACAATATATAGCTTTTGCATTTTATTGAATATACATATATTCTTCTAACTATCTGTAATTACTTGGGTTACAGTGATGACTATATTCTTACAGATGCTACAGTGTAATGGAACTTGTTGAGAAAATAATATATTTTCTATGGAATAAAAAGATAATATATTGTCTTACTTTCTTATTAACATACAAAATTACTCAAAGCCTTGGCCTGAACTGTTGAACATATCAAGTGTGTGGGACATTACGCAGTTCTTTATATATCACAATTATGATTTAAGGACACGGCTTTGATAGGTGTTACTGAACTGCAACTGATAAGCCTAAGATATACATATCATTATTATTATAAGGTAATCTACTGGTTAAGGTAGGTTTTTGGATGGCCACATCTACCGAATAAATATTTTGCAACTCCAAACAAAACCCAATCCAGCAACATAGTCTACATCAGTTCCCTCTTCATCTTTGTGTACTTCTTTCCTCCCTTCATCCCATCCAACATCCCTATCCTGTTCCTTCCCTTTCCTCGCTTGCCCAACATTCTCCCCTCTATTACCTTCTTCAACATTCCACTACCGCTCAATATGCCTTTCATCCATTTTTCCTGCCTCCATAGGATTTCTCTCAACAAACACCTCTCCTCACCCACCATCTCCAGTACTTCCTCATTTGTTTTCCTTTCGGTCCATTTCACCTTCTCCATTCTTCTCCACACCCACATTTCAAAAGCCTCCAGTCTACGTCTATCCTCCTGCTTCGATGACCACGTTTCCATGCCGTACATAGCTATGCTCATATCAAAGTTTTTACGGGCCTTTTATTAACCTCCCTACTCAACGTCCCCGTCATCAACTCCCTCCTCCTTGAGAAAGCCTGCTTACCCAGCGCAATTCTTCTCCTTACGTCCCTACTACTTTGACCATGTTGGTCCAGAACACTTCCGAGATACCTAAACTGTTCTACCCGCTCTATTTTCCCTCCTTTTTTAATGTTTAGCTTAGCCTTCTTCTTCCTGGAAAATCGCAAAACCTTTGTTTTATTAATATTGATTCTCATCCCATATTTATCTCACTGAACCAATTCACTCAACAATGCTTGCAACCCCTTGGCTGACTGAGCAACTAATGCTTGGTCATCAGCGAACCTAATCGATTTTACGAATTCCCCTCCGACTTTCATTCCTACCTCCAGTTCTTCCCATGCCTCTTTAATCATTTCCTCCACATAAACGTTGAACAGCACCGGTGACAATGGGCAACCCTGCCTTACCCCTCTTCCTAGCACGATATACATATTATATTGACATAAATAAAATTAAGGTTTTGTCTTTGTTAATTATTGTTATTGAAATATGATATTTATTTATTGATGGAAACTTTTACAAAACTATAGTTTAAGAGTTGCATGACCTGGGTTTCAATTTATTAGCATCATCATTAACAAGTAAGGGAGGAACATAATGAGAGTGAGGGGTTTTACTATATAACTATTGCAAGGATGAGGGAAAGGTGTGATGCCTGGATCATTGACATCGATCACTCCAGGGTCACTAATTATTTAAAAAATTTTTAGTCCTCACACAGAGTTAAGATCACATGAGTTGTTATTCAAGTGTGAAATGTTCACATTAAACTCACTGATGTGATCACACTTGAAAAGATGTTTGGCAAGATGGCTCTTAAGCACAAAATTATTTTGAAAAGTCTGACATTAATATTTCAGGTAGTCTGTCCAACGTATTATTATCATAGGTAATCTTCAGGTAAAAGTAGGTTTTGGATGGACACAACTACCAAATAAATATCTTCTCTCTCCTAACAAAACACAACCTACTCCACAACAAGCCCCTCTTCATCTCCATATAGTTTCTTCCTCCATTCTATCCAACATTCCTATCCTATTCCTGCCCCTGCCTAACATTCTCCCCTCTGTCACAGTCTTCAACATCCAATAGTCAATAATGGATGCTAAGCAATATGTTTAGCATCCATTTTTTCTGTGCCCTAAGGATTTCTCCCAGCATTCCCTATTCCTCCCCCACCATACCTATCACTTTCTTATTTGATTTCCTTTCTTTCCACTTAACATTCTAAATCCTTCTCTAAATCCACATTTCAAAGGCCTCCAATCTATGCCTATGATCCTGCTTCAATGACCATGTTTCCCCAATATACTTAACTGCCCCATGCCCCATACAAAAGTTTTAACGAGTTTTTTCCTAAAAAATAGCAGAATTGTACCAGTATACAAAAATAAAAGTGAAAAACAGAAACAAATAACTATAGACCAATATTTCTCTTGTCTCAATTTGCTAAACTAGTCGAGTTAATTTTTTATTTTAGACTAGTGGAGTGTCTAGATAAATTCAAAGTTATTGCTGGTTCACAGTGGGGTTATTGAAAAGGCAAATCTTTGGAGTCAGTACTCATGAGTGCTTTCAATTCTATAACCAATTCCTTCGACAACCAGAATTTAATGAAGAAATGGTTTTCTGGCTGATAACTGGTTACTGAACATCTTTAACATTTTAAATGTCATTCCTCTATCATCATGGAGCATTTGCTAACCAATAGAGGTAATAATATCTTTTGAAATTTAAAATAATGGTGCATGTATACCAAGGAAATACCAACAGGTATGTTACTAAAGTCAAATAAAGCAAAACATAAAACATTCCAATGTTGATAACTGAAGGTGACCACCATCAAGTAATGTTTATGGGAGGCGACCAACAGCTGAGGTCATTTGCGCCATTAGGGGTAGACAGGAAAGGATGAAGGGTGGAGAGAAACCGGGCACCAGCATTAGCCTACTCTCAATGAAAGGCATAAAGAGGTCTGCAGCTTAACGTCTCATCTGATGGACGTCGTACTCACTCAAAGTGCCCTCCACAAAGCACCTCAAGTAGGGATCGGAATATCACTGAAAAATATCTGCCACCTCTAGGATTTGAACCTGGGCCTGACCTTCATAAATGAGTGAAAAATGGACAGATGGCTCAAAAGGGGAAAAGGTCAAAATACTGAGCCTTTGCCTTTGTTGAGTGCTAAGTCTGCCTTTGTCAGGATGTTCAAATTGTCAGGGTGGTAGGATCAGCAGGTTTTTCAGAGGGAGGTGAGTGCAGAGAAAGGAAAGAAAGTGGTAGTGGGATAGGAAATTAGGGGTTGAGAAGAAGAGTGGAAAGGTAGGGTTGGGAAAGTAGGGGTGAGATAAGTGTTCATTATCATTTCATGGCTGGATTCATGGGTTTTTAAGTTTTGAAACCAAGTTCAAAAATATTGTGAAATGGTACTGAGTGGTTTTCCCTAACCCACTGCCATCTTAATAAATATTACTATGCTATTTATGGTGCGGAAAGGTGGTCGCTGAAGCAGCAGGATAAATGCAGAGTTGACACTTTTGGAATGTGGGTGTGGAGAAGAATGGACAAGGTGAAATGGACTGAAAGGAAAACAAATTAGGAAGTACTAGGGATGGTGGGTGAGGAGAGGGGTTTGTTGGGAGGGATCCTATGGAGGCAGGAAAAATGGATGAAGGACGTATTGTTTGGCAGTGGGATGTTGAAGACTGTAACAGAGGGGAGAATTTTAAGCAAATGGGGAAAGGGCAGGAACAGGATAGGGATGTTGGACGGGACGAAGGGAGGAAGGAAGTACACAGGGATGAAGAGGGGCCTGGTGTAGACTATGTTGCTGGATTGGGTTTTGTTTGGAGTCGCAAAATATTTATTCGGTAGATGTGGCCATCCAAAAACCTACCTTAACCAGTAGATTACCTTATAATAATAATTAATATAACTAAGAGCAGTCTACCAGCAAAGTTAGGTTTGTGATGGACCCATTATCTAGCCATTGCTACATTTCAAAGCCAACTCTTAGCTAATATGACATTACATCAACTCCAGAGTAGGATGGAGAAGTTGATTATAAAACGTATCCAATTGGACATTAACACTCTGAATTCTCAATTGTCCTTCATTGTGATTAGCCATTCATCAGGTTTATCTCAACTATTTCTGCTATTTCTCAATGCCAACTCAGAATAAAGTACTCAAACACAGGGTATTACATTCTGGGTATTATTTTATTTAGGGTATTTCATCATACGATGAAATCGCCCTCGGCGGTTTCCCATAGTAATAAAAAATACTGAAAGGTAGTTTTAAAGCAGATATATCTTCGAAGATAGGTTTAGGGACATGAATTTAGTAATGGTTATTCCCCATACCTTAATTAATTGTCAGCAATTAAGCATTACCATTGGAAGGTTGGATAGCATTCTGTTATAATCCTTACCCATTCTTGTGAAGTTCTTTCTTGCTGACACACACTGCTGTGAATGAGTCCTCAAGAAGGCACACTTCCTTCTTCTTGCAGTTGAGGGGATGGCACAGATCACCTTATAAAGAAAGAAAAAAATATTAAGAACAGTGACAAGAGAAACTAAAGGTGCAATATGAAAACTAAAGTCTTTGTCATACTCTTACACAAAAATATTAATTAGCACATGAATATAGTTATTTTTGTGTTTAACCTTACCGTTATCCTTGGTCATTAAAAAAATTGGCATCATTTATCCTCATTCTACCATTGTCTGTGCTTAATTACCATATGGCATCTTCAACATCTAAACAGAAACCCCATGAAATACACATCCCAATATTGGATCCACACAAAGTCTGAAAATCACCCACAAGCACAAGAAAATTACTTCTTGACAAATATATAAAAGAGGAACTAAATGAAACATTTTTTAACAAAAATTGCAATAATAATGGTACTAAATTAAAAATTGAGCATGAAATAAAATTGTTAGAACATAAAATAAAAATATTCAGAAAAAATGTCTCATTTTTGCATAAAGCATAAACCATGGCCTCAATTTATACAATCTGAATGCAGATTCTAGCAACAGAGTACCATCAAGAAAAGGAGGAGATTAATTAAAGGGAAAAAATGGGATTCTTCCAACAGTATTTCAGCTTAGAAGATGGACTGGTATAAAAAAAGTGAATGTTTTACTATGACCTCACAACCTATAATTTATAAGACATTATGGTTTCAATGCAACAGCAGTGTGCCCTCTTCTCAAATAAAAAAAATAATTAGGACTGAGTACTTCACATTAATTCATATGAACATAACATTTTCATTAACAAATCTTCGTTTTTATATCTTTTAATATTTGTAAAAAGCATATTACCCAGTAAACACTATTTAAAATCACACTACTCTCTAGAAATTACATTTTGAATGCAAAGTAACTGATCATTTTCAAATTAACTTGCTTTCTGGCCATTGGCTTGATCCCACAGTAAGATGGGAAATCCACATAAGATGGGAGTGTAGCATGCAATTGTTTACAAAATTAGCACAGTAGTCACAGTTGTTTAAGGGTTGTGAAATCTGTCAATTAACGCTGGACTTACTTTGTCCCCTCACTCCAGTTTCCTGTCATCGACCAGTAAAAATAGTTTAACCCAATACAAAGCGAATGAATCCATTGAGGGAATGATACTTTGGCCATCACATGGAGGAACGACAATGAGAGAAGATTCGCAAACATAATTTGAGAAGGTGCCGTGAAAGCCCGCATCGCATTAACTTCTGAGGGAATAAACATTGTCGAGTTATGTGGATTTTTATTGAAGTGTTTTGAGGGACACGAGATACGCCCAACGAACCCCGGCGTCACATTTCCATCGCCCCTCTCCCACGTCTAACATCCAGCTTAATATAAAACTTCCCGAACATATATAAACGTACGACGACGAGGAATCCTTCGAGAAAATGGCCGCAAAACGCAGCAAGGGGAGTCATGTTGTCGCTTCTCCCCTTTCGGTCACAACTGGACGTTACGGGGGAGGGGAGATGACGAAATTTACGGCGTCGTAATGCACCCATAACGCCCCCCCCCATGTCCGTCCCCCATACAAAATTTAGCTGTCTTCGGCGTCGAAGGGCGGCTCTTTCCCGGCGAGTTGAAAAAGAAAAAAAAAGCATTGGTGACGGGGAGACATTGAGGCTATGGGCATTGGGCCTTCCTCTCGTCGGGCTTTCTGCGTATTACGCGCTGAGTTAAGGCGGCCATAAAAGAGAAAAATGCTTCATCGATCTGAAGAGGGGGTAATCTCTTCTTTGCCAGGGCGGGAGTGAGGGAATGGGGTAAGGGGCGAGTATAGACCGCGGGCGCCGTGGAGAATGGGGAATTCAGGGCCGGCGAGAAACAAAACAACAGCGCAGGGACGCTCTCAAAGGCGCGACTCTTCGAGGTGTGTGTGTGTACGGGACTCCGCGTCTCATGTGCAAGGCCGTGCACAGCATGCGATGAATTTTCCACTCAAAAGGAACGAGGCAGGTGGTGGAGGGGGCGATGGGGCATTTATCGCTCGAATGGAGTTAAAGAGATGGAAGTGCGTGGAGGAAGGAGACCCGGGCGCGTAGGATTTCCAAGCCCTTATCCAGCTCCCTCTTCGTGATTCCGCGACGTAGAAATGGAAAACGTGTAACGACATCATGTGCACTTCGCTGCTAGAACGGCGATTGGTGCAGAACGCAGAATTTACACATGAATAGAAATCTTCTTTTTTAAATAATTGACAACCAGTCTCCCGAACATTTCCAAAGCTCCATGTACTGACGCAATATAGTTAATTTGCACCAACACAAAAAACGACGCGTGATAACTTATTTCATCGCCAAATAAAGCATATGTAATTTCAATTGCGAATGTTTCGCGCCGTAAAAATTCCGTGCCAGAAGATTTATGATCATGTGTAAATTACCAAGTGAGTTAAATGAAATTGGTGAATTACATCGCTTTGAATCTTGTTTTAATTTCGATTCCAGGAGTGGAAATTACTCTCCGTTTTATGGCAAGAGTATAAAAACCAATTTTTAACATCAGCACGTAAAATTCTGCTGGGACGGCAGGAATATGAATACTAGGGTGCCAAGGCTTCCGCGGCAAGAATACCCGAGTTTTAGAATGCTCAGTTATGGCCACCAATGGAAGGTAAGCGACGTAATGGAAACCCGACAGCCAGGCAGCCTACATTATTTAATTAGAGCTAATTATAAATAATGTTTTGTCGCTCAACAAATTGAAGCTTAAACCACCCTAAACAGCATGGATAACAAACTTTAAAGCCTACACAGCTGTCGAAAGCGAGAAAACGTGGTGATTAATTCATTATTATACCGATTAAGGCACTTGGTGTTAATTTACCGGTAACCTCAGCTCTTTCTCTCTCTCTCTCTCTCTGCATTATCCCTATTCAATTAAGCTGGCCATGAGGGGACAGGTCCAGAACGCTCCAAAGGGATCGCAAGCCAATCAACGAAAAAAAAAATAATCGCCACTTTTCCAAGGCAATGACCCGCCAACCTCCCAGAGGGACTCGATCCATAACACCAATGAAAGAGGCGTACCACCATGCAAAAAATAAACTAAAAATCAATGAAATAGCAGAAGGCACACTGCTGAAATGTGCCTAGAATTTAGTTGAAACGAGGGTATTCTTGAATTTCCTCGCCATGAAGTGTTTTCAAGAGCAGTATTAGGCCTGAGTATGAACTAAGGAAGGGTTTGAATCCCCAGGGTGAGAATCCGTGCCCCAGCCCACTCGCGTCCGTTACGACTCGCACCTAAGCCCACGTGGATTAAATGACCACTTTAAGGGAGCTAAATCGACGCCACACAACGCTCAGGCCATCGTGATGTGTGCACGGCGAAATTGCGGGACGCTCACCGCCGTTATTACCCCCAAAGGAGTGGTGACGGAACACTCCTGGGCCAAGGTTAGTCAGGGATTCGGTGTGATTCGCTTAATTGCTCTCTCCATTACTATTCGAATTATGGTGACTGTTTAAAAAGGTGATAATACTCTTTTTGTGTTCTGACGCATCCAAGCTAAGAACAATGCATTGTTTTTTCTATATGGACAGAGACAAGCGTCATTACTTTACGATGCAAAGTCACGGTTTCCCATTCGGGGCATAACTGCCAGGATCAATTAATACTTCAGCCCGATACCCACTAATAAAATATTTTATTTTCGTAAATATGCCAAATACAAAACACTTCTATTTTTTGTCTTACTTTTTGTTTGTTTTTGGCAAAAGAGCGTTGCCCGTAGTTAAATTCCTTCTAATCCGCTTCCTCGGTGGCTTTTCTCGAATTACAAGAAAACGCCACCTTTCCATGGGGAAATCATATCTTAAACGAGATCCGAACCTTGGACCTTCGGAATGGCAAGCCAACACGTTAGCGCACCGCTATGGAAGCCGACCATTAGTTCAACAAATTTATTATTGGCACAATGCTCAGCTATGCATACTTAGGCTTCACGTTGTTTCCTTCGGAGTAAGAAAAATCAAAAAGCCTAATTCTACAATATTTCTTACGCAGAGAAACATAATCCCCTTCACTTTTTCTCCCTATGACGCCCTTTTCTCAAATTAATTTTTTTCGCTTCCACCATATTAATACATTGTTTCATACAATCTCTTCTTTTTCTGAGATTTCTAATATTTCAGGACTACGGAGCCTCTTCGACGACATTCACTCATCACACTCCCGGGTGACCCTGTCAAACAATTTACCTTAATTTGTGCAACGAAACAAGGCCCAAAGGCCCAAGAATTATCACGTTCGTACCAGCATTACCGCAGAAAAAATGAGAACTCATGTTGCAGATGTCACGATATGTTTTCCGTATTACACTTGGAGTTAACCCCAAAATGTGGGCTCTTCAAGTCCTTAAACGAAAAAAATTCTTTTCCGGGACCAGGGTAATGAGAGATAGAAATGCATATTTCGTAAGGTAAGAATGCATATTTCGTAAGGTCAAGCAAGGGTGGTAGTGAACTCAACAACATTAAGTTCCCGCGGACTTTTGATATTTTAAAACAGAACAGGAAATTTTCCGACGGTGAGTCTATTCTTTACTACGGTCACTAACTGTGGAAATCCACGATTGTGGTCAATAATTAAAACGTATCCGCATCTAGTTCTTCCTCTTAACATGTATGGGATGGGAGCCTTCCGTAAGGTCACCTTCTCAAAAGTAATTTATCCTTCATTGTATTTCAATACACATATTTTGATTGATTAAAATGACAAGAAAAGGAATCGGGGAGGGAAAATGCTCACTGCCAGGTGCCTTGGGTGTGCTTGCGTCGGGTTATTGTTATTCAACCAGGAGAAGCCAAATCAATTTTGAATCTACGTCAATCGAATGCATTGATGCCCGAAGCTTAATGCGTCACGTGGTGGATGCATGCATACGTGCTTCCCCCTCTTCATACCTCTCCGAAGGGATTTCACTGACTTTCCACACCTGTTTTCGTACGTGGGTTTCACCAGGTTGTTCGGGCCTGGTTCTTTGGGATTTTTCTCACAATGCTAAGCATTTAATTTCAACTACATGCACTTTTTTTTCTATGAAAACATTTAGTAAATATATTCGGACATCAAATTTAAATCTGCCCCTCACTGGAAATATAGTTTCACTGCTTGGATGTTGGATAACACTCATGACAAGGGTTTAAATGGAAGACGGAGAGTGATTTCGCCCGATTAATGATGGTATTTTGTATACAATAGAAGTGAAGGTAAATTGAAAATTCAAATTAACGAAAACGAGCTGTTTGTTTATTAAGTGTACATTTAGTACTACTTAAAGATTCTACTTTTTTTTACTCTGATTCATCTGCAAGTATCAAACACTTTGACTTTGTACCACATACCTACATTAACGAATGGGCGAAAATTTACTCAAACATTTTCTAGGTATCATTAAGAGACCTTCAAATACCTTAGAACAAATAATCATTTATTTTAATTTGTGGATAACTGTATTCACTAGCGTTCCCCTTTGCTGCGCTATTTGATCTTTCTACGCTTTGATTGACCGTTCTTCACCTTTATGTTAACTTTTAAATTCTAATACACTTGACTCTACACTTCAAATCACCATTCCTTTCGCAAGTACAGGCAATGCCTTTCGGACACCGGAGAATGCTGTGGAAACAACTGAGGAAGACCCAGTACTGAAAATGACGACAGTCGTTACGTTGATGACGCAAATCCAACAAGCGAACAAAACGTCCGTTCATAGCACTGCCGTGGTGAACCACGATGGATAAGCAGCTATCTGGCATTAGTATTTCCTATTAGCCGACTGTCCACTCCGTTTACCTATAGTTGTAGCTTTCCACAACTTGTGTGGAGACTCCCTTGGGAGGAGTGAATAACACTAGAGAAAAATATCTATGAAAACCGCAAAATAAACACAAAGCATTTGGCCCATCTTTAATTCCTGAGGCATTTGCCTCTGAAGCCTCTTTTGCCTTTATTTGTACTGAATGATTGATTTTCTTTGTTTATTAAAAAATAAAGAAAATGAAAAATATGGGTTTCAGATCACTTTGAGCTTAATTCTTTTATTATGAGGCTCTCTGGACGTTAAAGATGCTCCTTACAATACTTTCCTGTAATTACAGTTTATTATTTTCCGTAGGTATATACGCCTTCGGTATCCATCCAAGTCAATATATGCATTTAAATGTGTTAGTATCACTCCGTCTACAGATGTTACTACTGAAAAAGTGTATGTAGCTGTCGATAATTACTTCATTCATTGGGTAAAAAGTAATAATTTTCATTTTTGTCTGGATTTTCGAATATTTTGCATGGTTATGTAAAATAAAAATGTTCCAGTTTTTCATTTCCTTTGCCTATTTAAGTTATATCAGGCTGATTTAGTGTTTTTTATGCAACTGTGGTAATTTGTCTGATTCAATAATCACTTCATCATTATTACAACTATTCATAAAATATTTCCCACGAAAAATTTAATAACAAGTCTTCATAATTATTCATTCCTTATATTTTTACACCGAAATACGAGTGACTTTTTCTTCTGTTTTTTTTTTGCAATCCATTCAGGTGAGACGAACGAAATTTTTTTTATGGCTGACGGAAATGCTCATCAAAAGAGTTAGGGTAACTCTGACCCAAGAGCAAGTTTCAATTGGATGGATTTTCCCTTTTGTTAAGGCATTGAATATTCCCCAACTTAGCGGTGAAAATAAAATATATTTACACCCGTGGCGCGGAGAATTGGCAGCGAGACCGCCAATACAGGGGAAACCCACACTTGTTTAGCGCTCAATATACGGCCGCCACCGATAACATTGCCCCCGCTCTCTTGCCAATGGCACGAAAGGAAAGAGTATATTACGAGGTGACTTTGAGGGTTTCCTGCCATTTGAATGGGCCGGAAGAAGGCTAATGACGTCATCATAAACCACTGTCAATACTCGGCGTGGCGAGTAGCATATGTATACCGGTCACAATAGCCTCCTCAGATAAATTACATCGATCGTCCACCACACCCGACTGACGATAACAATGGGAATAGTTTTGGTATGTAAACGCATACGACTTTTAGGGTGCTACCACGATGAATTCAGTTCCAAAGCCTCTATATACGTGTATTCCAAAACTTACTGGACTCAATCGCCGAGAATCAACAATCAATCACGAACGATTGGGCGAATCCAAACTTCGGTAATCCTTCCTGCAAAACCACCACTTACGAGAAACCTTCAAAAAAATACTAAGTAACATCCAATGGCGTCACTCCCCAAGTCATTAACTCCGAGGTAAACGAAGTGGAATGAGACCTTCGACTAACACAGAAACATGTTGCGTGTCAAATACGAATTCATATTCACGAAGAAAAACAAGGTTAAGATATGTCATCAAAAGTGCCGTTAAAATAATTCATGGAAAACAAAGTCGGGGTTTTCGAGAACATGAAGTGACAGAGCAATTTTTAAATTAAAAATGTCAGTTCAACAGGGACTCGGACCAATTGTTCCCTGAACTTAAGGTAAAACGGAAAATTTTCCCGGAAAAAATAGATGTTTGTAGAAACCAGCGTTGAATCCTAACATAGGGTTAAAATGTATAAAAGTTTCTCATTTCTGCGTAATTTTCTTAATTGATTCAACATGTCTTTCCGCAATAAAGCACGAATGGTTTCGACGCATATTATCTCAGGTGATGGCGATATTGGCGAAAACCCGTCCTGTGCTGTGAGTGAAATTATGCACGGAAAAAATTCACTGTTTTAAAAAAAACCTATCAATACTTTGGTATGCTATTGCAGTAATTTGAAGACCTACTCGGTGAGTTGAACGGGGGATGCCGCTAAACCAATCATCGACCTTGTCTTTCATGACCCTCAATTCATTTATAAGCCACCATTTGCACAATAAAAAATTTTAATTGACTTTGACATAAAACAAAAAAATGACAATCGAATCTATCGTTAAAAAAAGACTGGCATATGTTTCCTGTAGAAATGCAACGTGAAAAACCCTAATTAACTCATTTTCGGGATAATAACATCATTTTTTAAATTTTAAATTCCCTTCACCTTCTGAACGAAACAGTGGAGGCAGAATGACACACGTGAAATAGACAATTAACTCACTTCCACAGAGATAGCCGACGCTGGCTGGCGTCCGGAGATCATCTGCATGATCTACGCAGTGCGTCCCACGACGAGTACCAGTAACAGCTGGACGTTGCGATTCCCATGAGAACAGATGCCTCCTTCCCCCGTAGGAGTTACTCATTTTTTACGAGACGATATAATGTGTTTGAAGCAAAAAGTACGCAACAAAACTCATCCTCGGCGTCTGGAGATACCTCGAACGATAGATTAACTCGCAAAGGCAAATAATAAAGGTGGTGGCCAAATTATTAAAAAAAAATGGGATCATTTCACCAAAGTGAAACCGGTTTCAATTACCAAACACTCTTAAAAACATAGTCGATCGCATTCACATACAAATTAGGCACTAATCGATTCATCCTCGAAGAAATACTAATTCAAGGACACTGCGGGGGATGCTGCAGCAGTGACCTCAGCGGAGTCACTTGCCGATGTGCACAACTATGCGAAAAATTTTACGGTGAAAAAAACATTCCCTTAGACCGCGATGAATTTCCCCCTCATTTCTGTGTTTCACTCCGTTACAATAATTCACGACGGAGGTGCCTCGAGAGCCCACTAGGTAGAGGGTTTTGGACAAAATCCCGCCTTCTACCCCAGCATATCACTAACTAAACCAATTATGTCTAATTTTCTGGTTATCACATTTTTATGAGAAACCGTGTGTGGCCAAGGAAAAGGCATTGACCCTAAATCGCCCAAGTATTCGTTCTAAGTACGAAGTATATACTCTCATTAAAAAAAAAACAACTATTGGATGTAACTTTGGTGTTAAAGGCTCTTACAAGAGAGGTTTTATACAGACTTATGAATTTGATCACCAATAAAGATCTGTCAGTATGTAACTTAATTTTCAGAATTGTGTTTAAGGAATTCTATTTAATAATTTCTGTGGGAAGGAATTCGAATTAATACAGAAACTCCTTTAAAATATAATTTCAAAGAAGTTTTTTTGTTCATCTAAAATATTCGTAGGTTTCTGAATAAATATAGGAAGTAAGATGGATATAGAATACCATTCAGGATTGTACTTAATTCATAATTAAATCAGGACGTCACTTAATTCATGATTACGCCGGTATAAAAATGTCAGCTGATTAAAATTTCTTTCATCAGTTGGAAGGAGCTCTAAATTTTTAACAAGCCGGGTGAAAAAATACGCACAAACATAACAATTTTTCTAATATCATTACAATCATTATTTTCGAGAAAAGTTAAATTTAGTTAATTAATGATGCTTGGAAAATTCTAGGTTTCCATAAGACAACGGCTATAGTTCAGCGATTCTGACTTGCACTGTTATAAATATTTGAAGTATGAATACGAGATAGATAAGCATCTGTGCATTGAATATCAAGGGCGAAAATTATATCAATATGATTAAAATAGAAAGTACCGACACATTGGGTAGAGATTTGGAACAGAATTAAGGTTATCAAACATTAAAGAGATCAAGCGATGCCAGCTGTGTATATAACATTTTGAATTACTCGGTGAGTGCTAAAAACAAAGACGAGGGTTAAGCAAATTTCAATTTTAACTTCGATTCATACTAAATGCATATTTGACAATGATACAAATGTCCCACATCAAAGCACAGAGAAAATGACCCTGTCATACCCTTAGGCATTTTGCCATTTTAAATTATTATTGTTTTACAAGATGTCGAACACTTTACGAGAATCAAACCTCATGGTATAAGTGTGAAATAAACTTATTTAGTAATTAACAGTAATGCTGCAGACGAATATGTAGACTTTTGGGGCTCCACAGGAGAGGCAGGGGAGCACATGAAAAAGCCAGAATTTAGCATTGCATGGAAAAGTTGATCTATTATCCGGCACGAAAGGATTACTATTTAATTCGGGAAATGTTGTTCGTTGGGTTCGGCGGACGGCTAATGCATGCATTTACACCAGTAACACTCCCGATTTTGCATGAGCCCCAACGACAGTCGAGCTTTGCCTTCAATTGAATCATACGCGCCGATCGAAATTAAGGCAGACGTACCGATCCTGTTACAAAAAATACACTTTGCACTAAAATTTGAACTTTTAACTCCGTATCATGGAAGATATGTAGGACGGCATGCGTATTTAAAATTGATTTTATTTTACCCATGTCATTTAGGAAGTTGTTTATACTAAGCCAGCTTTAAACGTTAGACTATAACACGAATTAAGAAGTGTTTTAGAAGGTGAGGAAAGTAGCAAGGGCATTAAGAGAAAAAGTGCATTAAATAAAGAAGCTTTTACAAAGGGAATGGAGTAAATGAAGGGTACCTCAAGGAAAGCTGCGAGGAAAAGACTAGTGAAAACTTTAAAATAGAGCGTAGGTTTATATGGTTCGGAAACGTGGTCGGTGAGGCAAAGGGACTTAACAAAGGAAGCAAACATTAGACTGGAGAATTTTGAGAAGTGGCTGTGGAGAAGAATGGGGAAAATAAAATCGACTGAAAGGAAAACAGATGATGAAGTTCTAGGCATGATAGGGGAAGAGAGACGGCCCTTGGGAGAAATTTGAAGGAAGGAAAAGTGAATGCAAAAGATATTAGGAGACAGTGCTGAGGACAGTAATAAAGGAGGGAAAACGTTATGAAAGCGAGGTAGAGGGAGGAAATAAAAGGAATTTTTGATGGAATTTAGGGAAGTAGAAAGTATACAATGATATAGAAAGAGTTATTGTAATGTCTACAATGGAATTAGAAAATATTTTGTGTCATGTTTGTCGGAGCTTCGGAGTGGAGTAGCGTGTAGTGCCTGGACCCATGACAAACCTGAATGATTCTAAGCAAATAATTATTGTTGTTATTTAAACTTCGAGAAGTAATATGAAATTAGCGTTTCTTTATTTTGAATTCCGATTGCATGCATACGAAAATTTCCTCAAAAAAACGGCTCTTTGCTTTCATGCCATTTTCATTTTAACATGGGACCTTCTACATTTAAAAAATAATCATTAAATGATTAAGGTTGTATAAGTTCATTACAGATCAACCATATCACCCTAATAACATGATGACAATCTTAGCATTGGTTTGCGACAGTCCTCCTCTCCACTATCTCATTCCAAGCCCATCCCAACATTCCTCCCCTTGAGCTGAGATCTTCCATCACTTGCTTCCAGTGATTCATACTTGGCCTTCCTCTAAGCTCTCCTCTTTCTTGATTCCTTCCTTTATGGGCTTCAGCCGATTACTGCGGTACTGAATGTGTCCAATACTTCCTCTTCTATGTTTTTCATAGACTTCTCTCCCACTTAATCTTAGAAGGACTGCTTCGCCAGTCACTGTGTAGTATTCCGTTCTCATCATTCTCCTGCAGCGCCACATTTCCATCTCTTACGATCTTCTTTTCCCCGCCGTTATTGTCTCAAGTTCGTGGAAAAGTAACCTCCTTAAATAAGTTTTTATGAATCATTTCCTAATGTCCAGAATAGCCTTACTTTATCTTCTTCGTCGTTGCCTTTGGTAGAAAGCCTTTTTTACATGAGATCGTCAGCTTCCCTAGCTTGCTAATATAATTTTAGTAACGATAAAAAAACTAACTACTCGTAAATGTGCTTTTTGCGTAGTGCTAGAGGCTCGCGGAGGTCATAATCACGTAAAGGTTTTATTTATAAAACGAATTCGTGCAGTAAAAAAATCACTGTTAATAATCTTATGTTACACTAAATAATTATCCATTTAAGTACATAAAGTTCTATAAAGATCACGTTGCATTTATTGGGTGCTGAAAAAATTACTGTCTGTGGCAATTAGGCAGAAAGGTTTGCAAAAACGTCCCTGAATTTTCAAGCTCTTCTTTACCTTAACACATGTTTTTGAATTCATGAATATAGGATTTTCATTATTTACGCCATCCTGTTTTTCCCCCAAGATGAACCATGGCGATTACCTAATCTAGCCGTCATGAAAACATCTCATTACCATGTCCTATTGGTCTAGCCTTGCGTGCAAGCGTAAACGTTTGTGCAATACCCGAGGCTGATTGTGTGTAATGATGGATGCCGTATAAATTACCGTTACTTGAACAATCAAATAAAACCACACGATTACTGCATACAATATACACTTCAGCGGAACCAACGGAAAGAGCAAATAATTGGGGAAAGAACGAGAGAACCCTAGGAAATTATCCTTCACGAATAAATAGCCAAATGACCACACAATATAGGCTGCGGAGAATATATTAGAGGGGAGTAGGGCGAAAAAGCTACCTCCCTTTCACCTCGGAAAGAGCGTATTTTTCAACTACGTAATCCCCCCAATAACTAACTATCCTCTCCATTCCCACAGATGCATGAGCTTCCCCAAAGAGAAGACCTCTCTTCATATGAGCTAAACGGAAGCATTCTGCGGGAGGCTCGTAACATCAGATGCCATTTGTCCAATATTGGACAGTAAAAACTGATAAATTGATTTTAACAGGCGAAGCTGAGGCCATGAGTTCACGATTTACATTCTACTTTGAAGAATATGAATAATACTTATCATAATAGTTGACAGAAAAAATTCGAAATATAGGGAAAAACCCGACACAGGAATGTTCAGTGGAAAAAAATAAACTATGAAATTTGTTGGGGAAAAATGACTAGGTCGGCCTAGTAGAAGCCAGAATAGGGAAATAATTAGCGTCTATGAAGGCGGAGGGTTGTAAAATACTGAAAACTGCCTTTCGTCATGGGATAAATGATTGTACAATATTATTATATTTAAAAGTGGCATTCCATTTTCATTAGACACGAAAATAAATAGCAAGTAGTATTAAAAAATATGTTTACTGAAATATAGCTACAAGCATGCGGTTAAAAGATCAACTGAAACAGTTAAAATAACGTAATAACAATGACATTGGTAAAACAATAAACATTCGTCGCGACGCCTTATCAATCATAATGATGCTTAGAAATCAGCAGTGTCTACCGTCAAATGTAATATTTTTCAAAATTACTTAGTCATTTCGATCATTCGAATTGAAATTTCACAAAGTTGGACACGATAATCGAGTACGTTATGAATGAATGACTCGATAATAATTCACAACAATCGTAAATATAAGCTTTTTTACCGAAGAATACCGAAGCTCTTAATAACTCATCGTGGCGTGCTGTGCATTAGTATTTGGATAAAATGACGGATAATTGTGGAAAGGAGATGAGGAAGGACGGGGATAGACGGAGCAGCTGAATTAGCCCCGGAAGATTAGAAGCAGAACGGAATCCTCCGCAAGGTCCCCAGACTTAACGTTCCATCCAATGGGCAATGTAAGTGCCCCTTGAAGGGAAACCCTAATGTCAATCGGGATAGCAGCTGGCAAATCCTTACGCGTCAGGATGTCGAACCGAGATCTTCTGCGTGGAGGAACTATTGTGCCGGTCCCCGAACTCCCTATGAAATACGTGATTCCCCTTCGCACTGTGCCGAATGGTGCGTATCAACCGCCATTTGAGCCCACGAACAGACGAGAGCGCGACCTGAATGATCGTGGGTTCCAAATGGATAATCCAAACTTCGAGTGGGTTTGCTTGTTTCAGACGTCGTTTTGCCGATTCGTTGGCGGAGACGGAAAGAGGAGGGCCCCTCCTAATTTCTGGCAGTTTGAACTTAATCGCATCTTCGGCGATCCCCTCCCAAATCCCTCCCAGAGGAATCCCTCCCCCCACTCCCATACCCGACCCCTACAACATGGAGGGGCGGCGACTGGGTGAATGGACTGGGGGAGGATATATCTCGCAGGATACGGCCGGGAGTAGAAAATGACTGGGGAATATTTATCGGGAACCCCGGAGATCATTTCATTACGAGGCTTAAGCCATCGTAATGGGCCAATATCGCAGTGGGGACGGGAGAGGATGGGGTTGGGCGCGATAATTATCGAGCGAGGACCATTTTCATCCCCCCACTCCCTCTCCCTCCCTCCGCCCCCTCGGTGTCCCCAACTCCCGCTCCGCCCTCAACGTCTCCGGCTCCCTGCATAGATCTTGCGGCAGAATATTAATAAGGAAACGTCGGAAGGAATAGAACCCGGAATCATAACCTAGGAAGTCAGCACGAGAGTCGCCGAACCAAGACTATCGGTTCAAATAAAATATCAATCACGATGTCACCACGGGGGTGATATCGTGATCGATATTTTATTGATATTCCGCCACTGTCGAATCGTCAACTTTTTTAAAGAGCGCGTCCTTCGTTTAGGGAACGATAGGACTTTATAAAGGCACAGCCCTCCAAATACATTTCTCGAAGAGATTGAGAAAATGCTGTGCTTGACATTACTGTAACAATTACGTTTCTGATAATTCAATCATTTTAAAATTTGAAAATAAGATAAATTTAGTCGAATAGGACTTCATATTAACTTTTAAATGTGACGAGAACGTAATGAAGTGAAGCATTTAGTCATTATTAAGATTTAATTTTTATTCTTAAGATTAACCGGCAAATATTTTATGCTAAGGTAAAAATTTCGATTTTACTTTTGCATTCACTGAACGTTTACTTGAAAGCGTGTTGCGTGGATATTTATACAAGTAAACATACATACGTAATTACACATTTTACATTATTGATACTTCCTTTTAGCTCGCGATGCTATGAGATTGGTCCGTTTTCCGAAGCTAAAGGTCATTTGACAATTCCTCGCAGTTTGTTCTTTGCAAGATCCTTCTCGTTACGATGCTTATCACGTCTACCTTTCAACTGTGTCACGTAGGTTAGATCGTTTGATATAATTACTCTTGTGGGTCTTGCAAATTGACTTATAACTTTGAGAAACGGGTCCCATGGGCGATGGAAACCTATATGTATAAGGGTCATATGAATGCACACAGCTGGCTTGCTGGCTCCTGGAAAAAGGCTAGTTTATATCAATTGTTAGCCAACTTTTTTTACTTGCGCCTCCCTTGGGAAATTGAAAACTCCACCTCGCCTCCGTGTGGTCATATTTTCCAAGGTGGGCTGTATGATTATTCATAAATCGCGTCTCCGACTAGGGAAAACCACTGGTTCGTCCATTCGTTTACGCAAGTCTGTACCTAAATCATACCTTTGGAGCCACCGCGTGGGCGTTTTCAGGGAGTGTTGGGACGCCAACCATAAATTATGCTATCGGGGAATTATTAAGTATTCGTAAAAGGAATAGCGGATTACGAAAAGGCCTCTGTATCCAAATTGTTGGGGAGTTTAACCGTTGGTTTTGTCGCGAACGCGCATTGTGTGAGGGAAGAACAAGCATTTTAATAAATCAGTGCTAGAGTCGCTTAATGCAATAGTTATTATATAGTTAAACAGTAAAGGAGGAGACCGATATTTGAGGTCATTTGCGTAATTAGAGACAGATGAGTAATGTTGCGGGGGTAGGACATTCAGGGAATATGGGAAAGGGAGGAGAGAAACCCGGCGTCGGTGTTACCCTACTCTAAACGAACGGCACCAAAAAGTACACAACTGAAGATCTCATCCGACGAAAGAAGTACTCCAATTGAAATGTCATCCACATGGATACCCAAGTAGGGATTCTGATACCGCTGGAAGCATTTTTCAATTGTCGGAATACGAACCCGACAATTCAGGGTGGGGAACCGTGACACCAAACACTGCAACAACCTGATCCCCGTTGGATCTCCTCTCATTTTAGTCCAATTGGTCAGATTTGTTGATGTGATATGGCGTCTTATTCCTTCAGTGTCAGAAGTGATTCGAGCTCCAGGATTCTTCATAAAACTAATCTTTGTGGCTTCCATCGCAGTTTGGTTAATTTGTCAGCAACATACATTTCTCAAATCTCTTTCCGCTTAAGTGTAACACAAATCTAGTGGATCTTCTCCGAAACTTCTTAATGAACTCTTACTTGAGTGGGCCCCGAGTATTTGCCATACGTTCTACATCATAAAATCCATCAGTATTGAGACCGAATACTACGGTGTAAGCGATTATGTACGACAAATTGTACAAGAATACGAGCCATGCCTGGACGGCTAGCACCAATTTACGTCTATGCAACTATATCAGGGGGTGTGTCGAAAATATTTTCCGCCTAATGAACCATTTGGCGATATCTTATAGACTTGTGATGAAGTTCTCGGTTCTGGGCTTTATTTTTACCAACTGTGGCCTACGGTGGTCACTGGGCATGTTTGCCGGCCAGAGATTTGTCCGAGATTGTAATCACCAAATCCTGGTTTACCGATAAATGTTTGTGGGAAACATCTTCCCTGTTTTTAGGCCCGACGCCAATGATGAACACTTCCAGTGGATGGACATTCTTATGAATTTGCCGAAAGGCACTGTAGTTACGTATATTGCGATTATCAAAAGGGGCGGAGTTTTCTGATTAAAAAAGGAGAGCATCCGATTTACGGCAGGATTCCGACTATGCTTTTTAAGAGCAAAATTAATGAAGCCATTGCCCCAATAACGTGGAGGGAGATGAGGGTTGAAAACCAAATATAAACTACACGAAGCAGCTTTTTTATTCATGTTATCGAGGTATTCTAACGTTCGCAAGGATTTATTGGATTTAAAGTCATATTCAAGTAAAATAAAAATTCCATTGATCCATTCGCATTTTGGAATTGGAAGGTTTATAAGCAATGGCTTCATCAATTTCGATTTGTAACGGGAATGAGTTGAGGTTTTTATGCGAAATTCATTGGGAATTAACTGAATGTTTTAGATTATCCCTTTCGTTCTTATTTTAAGGATTGTAATGAAATGACTGTCCGACGATGCACTATAAATTAATTCTAATTCTCGATTATGGTGAAATAACAAAAGACTGCATGGCGAATGCCCCTTCTGTTGCTTAAACCCATTTGGGTTTTTCAAAAGAGATTACGATTCAATAAAATACAATTAAGCAGATATGTGAAGTTATAGGCCTCGGGCACACTTTACGCATTTCTTACGAAAAAATTAATGGATGTCTAAAATCGAAAAAAAAGACATAGCCCACTCTAAACGCCATAGCCTCTAAGTATTTTAAATAACGTGTTTAAAAACTAAACTTGGACCAAAATAAATATTTATCAATTAAAAATTTTCGTTGAACATAAAAATAAAACTTTCTTCTCAAAAATATTTTGGTATTCCATTATTAATGAGTTGTGCTTGAAACCTTTACAGGCCACATTTCAATTTTAGATTGTGGTCTTTAAAAGTTTCCAGCAACAAACCAATGTTAATCATAATTAGTATTTCAATCTGAAGCTTAGTTGGCATTCCTAATGATATCTCTGGTATGATATAATAGATCTTTTTAAGAACTCTCTTTGCTCAGTCTATTATGGGATCCTTGACCTAATTCATCAGATCTCTACAATCAACGTTAACGGAGTAACAAAAAAACGACGCAGGAAAACAATACCATTTACCTTAGAACCAAAGAAAATGACTGAGTAGTAGGATTCCATTTGTTTCTGTGTTGATCCGGTAATTTTCCGATTGCGATCTGGACTTCTCTCGCTCGAAATGGGGAAATGTCCTGGTTTGGCGCTATCGGCCTCCGGACGAAACACGCTATCACCCATTCCCACAACCACCCCCTCTGTATCCTTGGCGCCTACAGATCCCCGCTCTCGTTCCGCCAAGGATCCTCCTCCCCCCCCCCGCCAGATCTCTTGAATCCCTCACTGTCCAACTCCCCCTTCCAGCCGACTGGTGGGAGAGGCGGAAGGGAGGAGAGGTGGAATGGAGGAAGCGGAGAAGCCTGTTTACTTTGAAACAATTTCCCACACTTGAGTGTGTGTGCGTACCTACGCTGCGGCTAGGACTCGCGGGATACTGACGGCCTCGGCAGCGGAGAACAAAAGGCGGCGGCGGCGGTAAGCGATTGTGTGTCACGAAATAACGCCGATACTGTCGGAGTGCGCATCGGATGGTACGGAATGCTTGCCCTTCCTCCTCTTTATTTTCAGGGGAAATGGGAGCCATTCGCGGCGACTGGGGATTGACACAAAGATGTTTACGCGTCTGCAAATGGGAGCGATAAAAACAGGAATGCGTAGAACACGATTAAGGCGTAAGAATAAAAAGGGGAACGTACACGACAAGGATACGCATTACAACCACTTACATTTAACTCGCGCGCCGTAAATTCAGAAATTGGGAGATAAAAAAAAACAAAGGCATCTCCCCATGTTTGCGTGCGCATTCATGGGAGAAGTTTAACGCCATTGCTCTGCGGATGATATACGAATTACCGTTTGTGAGCGGAAAGGATTTGGAGTACAATGTAGCAAATATACGGAAGGTGATAAACGAGCTTCATCTGTCAACAGAAAGAAAATAATCAAGTAACGAGAGCAAAATGACAACGAATATGTCATAAAAAATACAAAGAGGCATATCAACAAGGTGTTATGAATTCTTCTGCTGGACGGTAGAATTAAGAGCGAGGAAGGAAGAGAAAGCTTATTTGCACAAAGAAAGAAAATTCAAATGGTTCAGGTTCTCTGAGGGGATACACATTTACTAACGCGTGAGAGATAAAGAAGAAACCAGAGAGGAGAACCAGGAGTTCATAAAAAAACAAGTAAATAAGTGCTTTTTCTTCGAGAGTAAGACGTGCGAGGGAGAGACAGTTTCAAAGAAGTGGCTGAGAAAATTGGAAAAAGGAAATCCTAGCGGATTAGATTGTTAAGTGGCAATCTAGCTGAAAAAAAATTCAAAGGATACGTCCAATGCAAAAGGATCGCTTTATGATCGTGACGGTCCTGGATAAGCTATTCGCGACACAATAAGGCAAAATCCATCGAAAAATCAAATCGAAATATGCCCTGCTGCTAACATAAAAATTAAGATGCTTTTTAAAGTGGAGGGCGCATCTACAAAGGAATGGAGTAAAAGGTCGATCCACAAGGTCGAAGATAAATAAAAAAAGAACTAAAAGAAAATATGACGAAAAATACACCAGCAAAGGATGACAGATTTGTGCAGGACTTGGGGCTCTACCAAAAAAATAACTTTTTTGATTTTGTTCTACTGTCTCATTCACAGAAAGATTATATTATTATCATTCCAATATTATATTATAATTCAAGTTTCATTTTCTCTTCAATTTGATGCCACCTCCTCTCGTTTTCATAGTTTATAACTTTTACATATTTTTTATTGTTAATGCTGGCTAACATACTAGTATATTTAAAAAAATTTATTTATCTTGAAACAACGAAATGACAAAAATTAGCAATCTTTTACAAAATTCATTGATTACACAGGCCTACAAAAAAATTTTTTTTTGGCGCCGGGAATCTTTGTGATGATTTTAACTATATTTGTAGAGCTGAATCCAAATATGAAATCCGTTTTTATTTAACAGCTCTACTTTTTTAGATATGGCACATCTTACGATTAGTTGTTTTAATATTTGATATATTCCGGAAAATAATTTTCAAAGTTAAATAAATCTTTAAGTATACTAATTTATAACCACTCTGCGGTGTTCCTTTTATTCTCAATAAACTGTCAATAAGTTTTATGTATATTTCTATATTGTAGGCCAATGAGATAATTATTAATATAATATTCCCATATCATCATGTAGAAGATTTTTTTACGTAAGTAACAACATATCTATATCTTGAAAACTATAGCTGCTAGGAAAAAACTAGTGTCATAATTGGATTCAGCACCCCAATTGTTCTTTAAATCAGCATTAAAAGCTCCGGCATCAAAACCACTGTTGGCCTGTGTTATTAATATTTCATGGATAGCAAGATTCTTTATCATATACATTGTCTGTAATAAAATAATCTGAGACTGCTGGACTGAGTCGGTCCTCGAGAACCATAATGTCGGGGGTACGACTCACACTACTGCTGGTTACTACCGACCTAACATATTTCACATTGAATTTCCGACAATTCTAAATCTATGAAATAAGTTCCACATTTATTTTTCGTTCGACTCTCGTGAAACGGAACGAGATATTTTTTGTTCGCCTCCCTGGATTTTATAGAGAATAGTGAGACGAAAAAAAATACTTTGTCAAATTTGGGCCATCGGCATTATCGCATGATGGCCATCGGAAGGAAACAATTTACTCCGGCCGGGTAAATGATGACGGGAAAAATTTTCTCTAGTACAATCAGGAACCAAGGGAACACGAACGCGATGCCCCCTCTCCATTTGAAACTCACTTGGGAAAAGGGCAGAAGGGGAAGCCCACGTCAGAGATTCCGTCAAATTCACTAATTGCGGACAGTGGTAAAATCGAAGGCAGGGAACGGTGCTGGAAAGAAAGTTCTTCTCTCCGACGCCATACGAAAAAAGGATTCTAAGAATGCAGGGCAGACTACAGATATACTACAGGTCTACAATTGTTTTTGTTTGCGACTCTTCGCTCCGCTCTTTCGTGACCTCTTATTCCTTTGTCCTCACAGTGATTTTTTCCGTGACCCGCTCCGCGAATTCACTCCCATTCATTATTCACGGGCGATGATTAACTTCCAGTTTCACGGACGACCCTAAACAATAGCAACAATACCCTGAGTGTGCGCACGAAGTGTAGCAGGTGTTCCAGAGCGCACACTAATGCCTCAAGAAAGTAGTTTCAATGTATTCTTTCGGAGGCCCCCGACGAAAAAAAACGCTCTTACTCATATCACATTTCCTTGCTGAAACACAAGAGGTATTTTAGCTAATAACTTAAAAAAAAGTCTACCTGTATGATATATAGTACATAGGTATGTAGGTATTAAAATAGTGTGTAATTTAAAAAAAATGAGCAAACAATTTCACGCATTACGCTTCAAAATCAACAATGAGCATTGTTGCAATGGAACACTGAAATATTTACACGCTCGTCGGGGAAGGGTATTACTATTTTATTGTTATTGGTAATATACCGTTCAAGACAAGTTTTGGATGGACACAAGCTACCAAACACATCACTTTTCTATCCAAACAAAACACAACCCAACATCCTACTCTAACGTAAGCTCCTCTTCAATTCCTTATACTTCCTTTCGCCCATCACTCCCAGCCTATCAATGGCCCTTCTGATCGGTACAAAGAAATCAAAATTCTTATTAGAATTATTTAAAGAAATAACATACAATTAAAGGAGGCAAAATACTTCATACACCTGAAGGCGTTAATACGTAAAAGTTCAATAAAAGGAACAATAATTATCAAATTACGGATGTTTTAGTTTGGCGACTAATTCGAATTCTATCAGAGGTAGTGTGCACAGCAACGCAGTACTAGTCTGTCGCGTTTTAAAAATTCCAGTTTTCTGAATGGCTTCTCAATGCATGTCCCGGTGGGGTCAAATATTTTATCGACACATAAAGGGACACCCGCAGGCAGGAAGCAATAAAAGAGATGTCGCAATAAGGTAAATTTATTTTTTCATAGTAGATTTTCGCGGCGTTGATGACGTATTGTTGGCTTTCCGGAGCCACTGCGTCGCCATTTTGTTCATGGTTTCGTGTGTTTCGTTATCAGTTTCCAGCTTTCCTTCACTTCAGTTCTAACGCTCATCCACTTCCTAATCTGTTACATTCCTCTCAATTTGTCGCCATTTTGTTCATGGTTTCGTGTGTTTCGTTATCAGTTTCCAGCTTTCCTTCACTTCAGTTCTAACGCTCATCCACTTCCTAATCTGTTACATTCCTCTCAATTTGAAATCATCTTACACGAAACCTAGATGAACAAGACATGGAAATCCCCCCCCCTAAAACTTATAATCACGGGGAAGATTTAAAAAGTTAAATAAACAACAAATATTGTATACTGCAACAACCAGAATCCCTATCGAGTAAAGAGGGCGACCATCTACTCCTTTTAGAGTTCCTCTAGCTCTAACATCCCGTCGGATGTAGTTCGCTTGTTGCATTCTTTAGTTGAGACGAGTCTCAACCACGCATTTTCGGGAATTAAAATTTACGGACGGAGAATATTTTATGCATTTACGTTTTTGCAAAAGGGCGGGTTAACTTATCCCACGGCCCAAATTGGATATGCAAGAATTTTTCTCTTAAACATTAATTCAAACAAATTAAACATGACGTCTAACGTTAACAAAGTGTGCATAAATGGGAATTTCCGAGGGTTTTTCTTCGTTCCTCTACCGACGCGCCACAGCTCTTTTAAGCAGTTCTAAGTAATCATTTAAAATTGATTCTTGATTTTGAAAAAGCTAAATTCAAGGAATAATTTTTTACCGATTAAAACATAATCTAAGAGACTCCACCGTAAATTTATTATGCAGGGGCGTGCGAAAGTGAACCACAAGAGCTCCCCGTTCGACTAAACAAATGCAACAGAGAGGAACGCGTTTTAACAGCGAGAGGAAAAAAAATTCGAAGCAAACTTCATCCACTCCATCGGATGGATTAAAAAAAATAAAAAAGTTACGGAGTAACCTAAATAAAAACAGAATGAATTCACAAAAAAATACGGAAAGGGTTGAAAAGCACAAAAGAGAGAGAGAGGGACTTGGGGAGGACCAAAACCCTGACCCAAACACATTGCACTCCGCACACACACGTGTGTACACATCCACACACATAAATGTACGCCAATACGGTACACAAGTTTGGACTTCTGCCCAAAACGAAAAAGTTTTTTAATTACGCGGAATTTTCACCCACTTTTTTTTTCTGGCGAAACCATAAGGCGCGGGACTGAAGTTTCGGAAAATCGGGAGACGGAAAAATCTAGGAGTACCTGCGCCAGCCATCGTGATGCCCCCTTCGGGCACCAAATAAGGAAAAAGTGATGATAATGCAAATAAGGGCTTACATTTTCATCTTTTATACTACGGATAGCATTCAGGATGGCATTCTTGGCAAAATCCACTATTGCATCTTCCCTCTGTGGCTGGCTGGCTGTTGGAGCGGGATCCGCTCATGCATATTTTATGCAATGTGCATATTTACACATTTATTTCGCGCGAGTTTGTAACGGCGGATGCGGTTACGAGGGGAAGGCACGTAAGGTCTTTCAGATGCGAAAGAGGGGGGGGGGTTCTTTCATAGTACTAGTTTCGGCTTTCCGCCCGACTGGTCTCCCATCTGCAATTGATACATTCATAGCGTGTCCTAGCAGTAATAGCACCTGCATAATTGGATTTTCACGGAGTACCGACGGTTAAAGTCGTATCGCACCGCTCACTCAACCATAGATAATCCATTGTTTGAGAGCATAAAACGTTCATAACCTAAGCAAGGTCCGAAACCAACCTCCTTCGGATTAGTCAAGCATTCATCGATCTATCAGCTTGGGCGATTGACCTCCGACATAAATTACGTTTTCGGATTAAGCATGAGGCACTATAACAGTCTATATTTTGATTTATTTTCGCATTTCATTTTTAATCAATAAAATTTGCGGAAACAGTATTAGGAGATATTTTGAAATTACTTACTTCAGATTAACCAGATAGGTCATGCTAAAACTTTAAGAAATAAGGCAAAGGAAGCAACGCGTGGCACACGAGTGATTTCAATGCAGAGCAGCAATTGATTTTTGCTTGAAATTGTTACCCAACACTGTACTAACTGAAAAATTATCACCGAGAGCTATCGGCACTCGAAAGAATACTAAAACTCAGGGAAGGCATATTTATGAATTAAGAGATGAAGATAATCTCTTCAAAATCAGACTATTTAAAACACTGACATCGAATTCTGAACGAACTCATTATTGACCACTCAAGATGCAAAATCTTCTCTGCAGTACACTATCTATCTCGAGTCAAGTAAGGAAGATCTAACCAAGACAATGTTTGTCTCTATAAAATAATAGGAACCAGTGAAATCAAGGTGCCGGTTTTGCTAATTAGTTCTGAATTCTGCCGGCTGTAGAATATGTTTCGCTGTAGAATATCTTTCGCAAATAAATGTTATCTGGGCTTACGTTTAAGTGACAGTAAATTTGAAAACGCGTGTTGCGTAAAAATTTGGCAATCCAATATCTCTTATTTAGCGTATTACTGGCACCGCTTCCACAACAGGAAGAATTAACAAATTAGAAATTTGAGAAATAGGTTGTAACATGCGTGAAGTCTCCATACTTTATGACTACGAAAAAAACCATTCAGACAAGTAGCACTTTGGAATAATCACATAAATGGTGTATTTTTTGTGTTTTATCCTTAAATTCTGTTAAATTTCTTCGTAAAACTTGAATTTCCCAGTCTCTTTCCCAAATATAAAATTGAATTTCCTTGACTTTTGCAGGTTAAACATTTTACAGTTAGATATCAACCCTTTCATACCTCCAATTCCAATTGAAATTGAGGGTAAGCAAGCATTACCCCTATTGCAGTTGGCATGAGCTATCCCTTTCTACCTATGGTGATCATCGTAATCACTATAATCCATCGGCAGATCAATCAAATCAATAAAGTCTCTTGCAAGTCACAGGCATTGAGCTACTCGACGAAAGACCATTTTATATTGGAAAGCCTTCCCGCACATGATAGAACTTTCTAGCAAGTTTGTTTAGGGAAAACTAATCGAAATTTTGTCGAAGAAAAGTAATGGTTCATTTCGGAATTTAATGGTTATTACAGAAGAGAGGATTTGTTTTAATTTGCATAAAACAATATGGTAGACTTCGACTTTACAGGATACTTTTTGATTTCGTATTTTTGTAAAAAATTGATATTGATTTCTTTTTGTTTATTTGAGTTTGTAGTACTTCACGTCGTTATGTAGTACTTCATCGCTATGATAAACATGCATGCATGTATTTAGCCTGTTGCCTTTGTTTGCTTTGCCCGTTAGTTCAAACCATTTCATTTTTATAGGATTAAAGTTAACCATTACACCCTTTATAATTTAATATTTAAACCACAATTTACAACCCGAAGGTTGGTTTGATAGGTAAGGCTAGAGCTACCCAAATAACAAGCCCAATGGCGTGTGAAATTCACACACCAGGTAGGTGTGCTAGTTCCTTACCCTCCGCAGTTTCCAAGATAGATCTCATAGCCGAAAAATCACAAGGTTGGGTAAAGCTGATAGTGCTACCCAGATATGTCCTGGGGAATCGAACCCGGGGTCTTCGGTCAGCAGCTGAACCCTCTATCCAATGGACTACCATATCCCCAACTTAATGTATCAAATTAAAAGTATCCTGACGTTTTGTTCCCTTTTGACATAGGTAATGTTTTCAAGTCCAATTTTATTTTCACGACAGGAAACGTCTACCTATTTTTTGCCTACGCCTGACGGCTCTTTTATCTTACCAGACTGTTTCATGAATACCTATAGTTCCTGGCATACCCAAGTTTCGCTTCCATGCGAGGAATACACTTGAAGAGCCCAACCATTACTGACTTTGCATTCATGGCTTGAATATTTAAATATTGCAACAAGAATTGAAGGGTAAATACAGACCGAATCCACTCTTGCTGAAATACCACTAGAACCCATGAGGATCTCAGTAGCTTAGGGCAAACAGTACTTATACTGCACTGTCGCGTTTTAGAAGGCGACGTTTAATGGCATTGAGGGACCATCCAAAACTGTGACACACCTGGTTTTACTCGTCGGAATGATTTTGTCCGCGAGCGCAGGCTCAAATTTTTTGCAACATCCCCTGGACGTGCATCTGGTGCGCCTCGCGTCGTTTTTGAAGTAATTACGATTGCCTTTATGACTCGACGTGAGCTCAGCCGTCAAGAGCACAAAAAACGACAATTGCTGAAATGTTTCTCTTGTGTGAACTCCAAAGGAATTGTAATGCTAATCACATCACGGATTATCGGATGCGCAATTTCGTGATTATAATTTCAAGCGCAGGGAAAAACACCACTTTGAATGCTGAACGCGTGTTTTAATCTCGTTTTTTTTGCACCGTCGAGGTAAAGAAAAGAGTTAAATTCATGAGAGCTTTATGCGGTGTAAAGTTAGCAGAGTAGTACTTAATGTACATGTATATTAAAAGTGCCATAGGCATTTATAGGCATGCCTCTATGCATGGTTATGGCCCATGCATGCCTATGGCACCGATGGCATCATTCTCCTTACTGATGACGAAAATTTTATTCGCTTCATTCGCTTGTGAATTCCGCACATTCCCCTCTATTATTTTAAGCGTGGTTCCTAAACACATTAAAATCTCGAAAGTAAGAACTAGGTTAGCGGTAAAATACCCTTAAGGGAAACCTCTCGACGACGATGAATGAGCTATCATGGAATTTTATTCGGCGAGCACGAACTCACCATAGCACGGACGACAAACACATTATCGGAACGTGAAATGGGTTTAAACCGTGGTTAAAGACTTACCAACCTTATCAGAACAGAGTCCACAATGATTTGCACTTCTTCTTGCAGGAAGAACTCGACAATGGGATACAATGAAATGCAAATCCTCCATTTATTGAATTTACGACTCATACTCGCGTTTTAACAACGTATTTAAAAAACATTAGTTCACACATTTTACAGATAAAATGCACATATGTCAGACAAATAGTGACAAATAAATCATCCTGGAATACTTTTCTGATGCCCGCCAAAAACGAATTGATTTACAGGCAGGTTTTGTTTGGTTGAAACGGAACGCTGCAAATTTCGTCTGGTTACGTTCGGCGCCAACTTACCTTTTCGTGTTAACTTTAAACTTGCGTCCTTCTAAGAACGGATTCCGTGTTTATTCTAATTCAAAACAAAAGAGGATCGTGCCAATTGGTAATATGATCAACACAAAAAACTCCAGAGACGCTGAAAACTTCCATATTTCATTGTTACTCACACAACTGTCTTCCTATTTTCAAAGTAATTAGTGGTTAGATTTGCGCAAAGAATAATGATACTCCACGATTATTGACGGATGAAGTCTTACGTAAACGAGGCTTACACATACTATATGCCTGCCAAATCAAATCCTGGACCAACTAATTGTTAACTATGGTAATATGTGGCGAGTAACTCTCCTAATGACAATTTAATCATCAAGTGTCGACTAATTCTTTTCATGGTTTCTACGAGTGTAAGTCAATAAATAAATCGAAAACGTCAGCAAAACAAACGCAGCAGCTGTTGCGAACATTTCATTGAGGACGTTTGGAACATCCAGCGTACAGTCGCGACTTAACTATAAGTGATTATCATCCGTTCAGGCCCCAAAAAAATTATTTGAGTGGCCGACGCTATGAAAATGATTTTGCTATAGAGGTTGATTTGATAGTTGAGACCGTTGATTGCGACAACAAACAAAAGACTTATTTGCTGCCGGCTATCAAGGACTTGTAAAGAGATGGGATAAGTGCACAGAGTGAATAAGTAGAAAAGTGAAGTAAATTTCAGGAAATTACTTTGATTATTATCTCCTTCATCCAGTTTTGGGAGTTATTATCGAATTAACCCCGCATTTGCATTCAGTACAAAATGAAGAAAACAAATCAATATAAATGAGAAGTTTAAATTATATATCTGTCGCATCGGAACCAGTTAAGACAAATATATTTCATTAACCTTACGATGCCTATTGACAAGGGTTCACGAATGGGTTTTTATGAATCTAATCACTTAGAAAAGTCGAATCAAGGACAAATAATGAGGGCAATAAATAATTAAAACCAAGCAAAGGACGTTGAGAGCAATTTCCCCAAAATTACTCCCAAATGAGATCTCAAGGGATTCTACTTGAAATCGAACTTCGTAGCGAGGGTCAAGGTGCCGCCAAAGTTCAAAATTAAAACGACAATTCGGAGTCGCTTGCCTGTGCTCCCATTAAATCACGGTAAGGATTACCAACTGCCAGCTCTAATATTCATACAAACGAAGCGCATGGCTGCCCGGACAGGAGAGTGGAACGAGAGAGAAGAAGAACCCGTTGGAGCATGGCTTCTGTATTAAACATGGAAATGGTGAGCGAACCCTATTAAGCATGCTCATTTGCACTCGCACGTTAGTGGCACTATTGCTGTAGTGATTATGGCACTGCGATTTTTTCCTCATTCCCCAACCCAGACTAGCGTCAATTTAATTAAGAAAAAACAATACGTGACGAAATCGCCAACAGGAAAACGGATTCGAGTTTTGGCAATGGAAACGGAAAATGAACAGCGGGTATTGGGAGTTGCACGAGCTAGATTGTTTCATTTTTCTTTCCGGCCTCTCCCAGTTGTGCTCGGTTTAACCCACGCCGGCAGCTGTCATTTTTAATGAAGCTATTATTGCCAAATATCCCGCGCTATAATCCGCTATTGATAGCAAGCAAAAGTTTTAGGGAAGAATGAGTGCACGAGAAATTCGGAACGGGAAGTGTTTAAACTCATTTCGTGCCCTTTGATCAGCAAAAACACTTATTTATTATAAGTATTTCTTCCATATAATATTAATTTATAATAAAAAACCATAGACAAACGAACCGTATTAAAATCAGAAATGTGCTATGGTTTGTGCACCACTGATGTATATTTTATATATATATTTTTATAATTGTTTTACATTATATATATATATATATATATATATATATATATATATACATATTTTGAGATGTTATATTTTGTTTTGGATGGACACAACTACCAAATAAATATTTTGTGACTCCTAACAAAACACACTACAGCATCCTATTCTACGAGTTCCTCTTCATCTCTGTGTACTTCCTTCCTCCTTCCATCCCGTCCAACATCCCTATCCTAGTCCTGGCCTTTCCTCGTTTGATCACATTGATCGAGCAAAACTGTTATTTCATCCACCTACGAATGGGAACGCCATTTACGCTCACGCTTCCATGCAGTACATGTGGTATAAAGGAGAGACGTAGTACACTTTTGGACGTGATATATAATATTTCCTCCTTACATTTGTTTTACAAATTTTTTGGCTTAGGCTGGCATATAAGATGATGTAGGAAGTGAGACTTCATTTACTATTTAGAGGAAAAAAATCAATTGTAGCCGTTAAGGTATTTTGCTAGTTGTTCACATGTCCCGTTCAGCTAAGAAGGAACATTCTGGAAGAGACAGCAATTACTTGTAGGCAAATTATTTTTCTTCCGGTGTTTTCATCGCGTCATTCTCTGTAGGGAAAACATTTTCGCAGACTTATCCTGCACGCTTTTCGAAATTCGACGCGAAAATACTGCCCACGCAATGGAACGAAGCGTTGAAAGCTCCGGAAACCAGTACACTCATTAGAATCTCCGCGGAACCCTCCCCGATGAATAAAAATGCAAATATATATGAATATCTGGGATAAATGCACCAATATTTTCCATAAAAAATTCAGCACCAAAAAAATTGAAATGCGAAAATGAAGCTCAAACTGATTTATTACACCCGCTAATCATTCAAGGAACAGATTTCCCGATTGATCAGTTTCCATGAATTTTTCCAAAATCCATCGATTCCATGATGATCTAGGACTTAAACTTTTCCATTTCTGCCAGACGCTCTAATTAAGAATAAAGTTTTTTGATCAGTCTGGCCTCTTCACCATTCAATACCATAATTTCGAAATTTGTTTCAAGGTTTCCCCTTATTTGTTTTGGAGCTGATTTACATGAAAACATTTTTTCCTTGTCAGAATGGCTTAATCTGGCACTCTTCCTTAAGTGTAAGTAAATACATGTAGGATATCTTAGATATGAATACATGACTTAAACCTCCATTCGACAGTCAACTAAACACGTACTGAGCTCACAGCTGAAACTATATCTCTGCTCTCACATAAATCTCCGCCAAGAGTACACATTTTGACAGGAGGGAGAAACTAGCAAACTTCGTCGCTTAAGCTGATAAGATGGGAACCCAAAATTATCGAATATTAAATTCTATCCTTCCGAATCGCCGAGTATAAGGCGAGCTTGCTTCCTGAAGCCGTACGCCACGTTGCTGCAGTATGTTAATATTACTCTACTCTAGGAGAATCGAGGCTAATAAACTGTTATAATGAATTAATAAGTTAGACGATAAAAGTTTGGAAACATTGCGAAACACGATTTTTTTCAAAACATTAAGGGAGGAATAAGAGGAATCAGAGCGAATGCAGTGAACACAGCGATACAGAGGGAAAATAAGTGACGAATGATCAGACTGAAGTTTATTATTCAATACTTTTTTGACCATGGGAAACATTTATGGAAACTCTTCAGATAAATAAGCTACCGAGTCAAATATGTCTTCAGAGATTTCTTCGATAGACGTTAACTACGGGTTATTACCACATTGGCTAAATTACTCTTCCTTAGAGACCAAATGCTTCCTTTTCGTTCACCGAAACTATTTGAACATCGTCTTACACTAAAAAAAAATATTTAAGGTACCTAAAACCATAACTCATGCCTTTAATGGTCAAAAGCAACAAAAAATCGATAACAATTCACCATCACATGAATTCGCTAAAAAAATTAAGATTCTAAAATTATTAAACAAAAAAGGAAGGGTTGGCATTCTATGGAGATTCGAAATATTGGCGACGGAATCCACAACTATAACGGGAGAGAGAGAATGCACTCAGGCACAGGCAAGCATACCTGCAAGTCACGCAGTCTTAAAAACACAACAAAACCATTCATTGCGATATTTTATCGCGGAGACCACTGTGGACAAAAAATCAATCAATTTGCGAACCTTTTAACGAAAACTCATTTTTATATGTTTTGATACCCTTATATGTCCCATAAATTTTACTTTCTACTTACCACAAGAGTAAATGTGTTCCATTTGGAAAAAAACTAAATACATAAAATAGAATAAAGAAATAAAATCATTTAGAATATAATCGGTAATTTCAGGCTTGACTTTGTGGAACTTAAAAATTTTTGTTTCATCATTTCGGCTTTCATTTAATAGTTTCAGATGCCACTCGAGAAAATAACTCATAACCAGGAACTTATTTGTATTTATTTTACAATTTTTTTCTCAACTCGAACTAACCCTGAATCAAAACTACAGCCCCTTTGTCAGGGTTAATGTACAATGTCAAGACCTTGAAAATTACGCTGCAGTCGATGAAACCACGTGATCTGACGTCACTGTAGCAAAACAATGAAAATACTCTTCACAATGAATGATAACTCTCAGAAAGTGACCTTTGAAACATAAAAAAGTTTAAAATAGTTAAAAAATCGTTCGGGATTGCTTATGCCTTCGCTCAGTTTCTAAATTTCATGGAAATTGTTGACATTTTTAAGGTTCCTCGCTCCACTAAAGATCTAGGACTTTCATGATTTAAAGATATTCAAAATAATGCAGTGTGGATAAAAAAATATGTGAACGCTGATGTACACGTCTCTTCACGTATACATCTCTTCAATTTTCTGAGATTAATTGCACACAAATGAACAGTTGAATGTAAGAGCGAAAAACATAAATCAATGGATGCTTGGTATCAAGAATAAAAAATAATGCCTACCTTTTCCAATAAAAAAAACTACGATCGTTGTCAAGCTTTTTAGTACAAGTTGCGATAGCAATGTGGTATCCAAGAATGTATCCCGGAGATGTTTTCTTTCTTTAAACATGTAAAATCGAACAACATGGCGAATTGCCTGTCGCGAATAACGAGCTACAAAAAAATCCACTCTCAAAATTTTCCAATATATTCCTCACAGTTACCAGGGGACCGATGCTCACCATTCGGACGTGGGGAATGATTGTGAAAAACCTCAAGTGATCCACAATACTCGCACCCCTGAGGTCAATTAAACGGTCAGTTTGAAATCATTCATGACGAGTGGCGCACCCACCATGGCGTCGTGCACCATCCAGAGCTGAGGATGTGTGACATTTATCTCTCAAATAGTTGAGGCCTACCGGGTTTCTTTTCACTTAGGAATGGGCGGAGACAAAGAATCTAACGTAGATCAGTGAGGTGTTTACTGGACACAAGTCCCTCCCAAACCATCAGCCAATACGTATTTCTACGCCAAATTTAATAATTGCGTACTACGTATGCAACCAAATACATCTGTCATTATGGCCAGCATGACGAAATCTGTATGCGAAAGAGTTCTCGTTCAGTTTGAATTCTTTCCGAAAGTTTTACATTAAAATAATGTTTTTATCATAGAGTGCTAATGCCTATTAACTTTTAGTCTAAACAAGTCATCCATAATAATAAAAGGATAAAAGATGTCAATGTTTGCATTAAATTTTATGTATCGACCACGGATTCAACACAGTGGTCATCATCAAGGTAATCATGACACACTGTCGTGTTGAGTCCAGGGTTGTTATATTAAATTAGGTGTGAATATTTCTTTGTTTTATCATTTTATTATATTGATAATAAAATATTTTCATAAAGTGACCCCCTGGGACATATATTCTATAAGAAAGTCATCCTGAATTATAATTACAACTGCCTAAATGTACACATATGTACGAGGATAAACGAATACGAATCAGCCAAGTATTACCTATCGAAATATTACTTGCGATAAACTAACTATGCCTACACTGTATTGAACGTATGACTAACAGTATATTTAAAAAAAATCATACTGAATTTCTAATTTATCTCTTTATATCCTAATACCGTAATGAATGACTCAATGCAATTACTCCAGGCTTTCTGAAATGGTGATTCGCCACTCTCGGATTGCATTACATAAATATTCAATCTCCTAACCCGTAGACGTATGGTGCTTTGGTCTAGCCAGACTGTGTTGCCAAACAAACAATTTTTTTTGGAAGCAGGCAAAGTAATCCCTCGTGGTCGGCGAGAGATTACAGCACCCATTTCACATTTGGTCGGCACCTGGCTCGTAGTGACGACGCAAGGTTGGAATCCTGTGCACTCAGAAATGAGTTTAATTTCGTTCGACCCACGAAATTCAGAGGAGCATGGAGGAATGGAACATAATTGAAAACGAATTAGGCCAGGGGTCCAGAAGATGGGTTGAGAACTTCTGATCACGAATTCTTAACGCTATTAATTCGTTATAAATTGGATAGAGAGAACGCTTAGATAAACGAAGGTGAACGGGACAGTTGGGAAGGAATTTATTTCAACCCTCATGGAAGAGAAATGCAATTATTGAAGAAAAATTGTAGGAAGTGGGTAGACTCACAGGATAAATTATAGAAAATGGAAAAAAGCGCTGGATTATGGAATTGGATCGGTTAGAGTTTGGAAAAGGGCAGGCATATTGGACAGTAAGAAGGATATTAGCAAAGCCGTAAGCTGAAGAAGGTGGTAGGGTCTATTGATTGGAGTAATTCTCAAAGAAGCTAATTGAACCTGGATCGCTCTTCATTCCAGCAACCTCGGAATTATGGAAATTGTATTTAGAACTTAAAACAATAGAATGGGGACGACGAATAGGGTGAAAACATGCCCTAACAAATTTGGCTCACAACGGTCGGTTAGGAAACATTTCTTTGAAGAACATATTCCGTCTCCTTTCTGAAAAACTCTCTATCCGCAATCAACCCCTCGCAAAAATATAGAACACTCATCAATATTGAATCAATACCATCTCTCTTGTCTTGAGGTATTTTTGGAGTGAATCACGATCATTATACTTTATACATCATCATCACGGGCTATTAATCCAAGGATTGATTTGTACCAGCCCTCCAAACTCTCCCGTTCCCTGCCAATATTTTCATTCCCTCATAGCGCCTTGCCCCGACATTTTCCTTTACTTGCTTCTCGAAGTTCATTCTTCTTGTTCTCTCCCTCATTCCTTCACTTATGATCTTCATTAAGCTATCAGGATGTGTTCCATTAGTTTCTATCTTCTTGCAAGCGTCTTCCATAACCTCCTGTCTTCGCCCACTCTTCGAAGTATTTCTACATACTACATCTCATATTCCATCCATCCATCTCTGATTTACAGCAGAAAACAATTATGGGGAACAGTCAGTGGGTTATAATGCCTCTTACTACGCAAACGTAACGTCCCTTTCTAACTATGGAATCTTTATACTGCTGCTCAACCACGATTAAAACTAATGGCGCTTTTTTCCTCCTAATTCATACATTTCCTCGGCCTGATTCAAATGGGAATAGCGGAATAAAATGTCAGTGGAATCATTTTTCACTCATTAATACTCTCCTTGGACGAGGTCTGGGCCCGCCCACGGTGAGGCCGTGGGAAAGATTCCGTAATTGAAAAGGATCCGCGGGCCCTACGATGGGGAGGCACCACACGACGACCGAAATTAGTCGAGCCCCGCTGCCATTAAGGCTCAAATGGGTACGGCAGATGCCGCCGGCTCGGACGGATATGAACAAGACAACTCCTCTCTCCACGGGATCTCCGCCCCCGCCCACCTCTTCCGAGCAGTCGCAGGACCTGTGCTCACTACGTGGACGACCCGGATATATAGTCGATACGCCCGGAGACGACTGACCTGGGCGCGTTGTCCGTGATGGGTGGGCAATGCTGAGGGGATACTCACCCTGCCCCCTCATCCGAAAGTCCTTTCACCGCCGGGGCGCCCCCATTGTCCGTATGCATTCAGCCGCCGAAATCGTTGGATGCCGCAACACTGGACGCTACTCGGACAACTCCACACGTTGGGAATGGTGCAACGCGTCCACCCGTGATGTCAATGCCATGTTCGTTCTCGAAGTGCGACGATCCGTGTCAAATACAGATCTTCGATATTAAAAAAAAGCTATGTCATAGCTGAGCGAAATGTATAAGGCTGGTTGAAAATAAAAAACTATGGGGATCAGGATGTTGTTGTAGCTAAGTACTGTCTTCCAACCCCGAGGGTACGGGTTCTAATCCCTCGGAGGTTTCAGGATTTTTCAGTGGTATCCAGATCCCAACTTGGGTGCCATATAGGGAGTACTTCAAAGTGAAGCACGTACGCCGTACGTCGAATGGGACATTATAGTCTCGATCCCTTAGCGTTTTTCAGTAAGAGTAGTACCGACGCCGGGTTTCACTCCACTCGTCCTCCATTTCCTCAAAATCCTACCCCAATCAAATAAACCACCTATCCCTAGTGGCGCAAATGACCTCAGATGTCGGTCGACTTCCCTATTAACTACTACTACTACCACCACGACGCTACTCACGAAGTGTAGAGCGATGAAGCAACTTTAAGGAGTTGAGTTTAGTGCAGCACGTCGAACATTACTGCTCATATGCAAATTCAAGGTGGATTCGATGCGCGATGGGAAATTCAATATCGTCCACTTGCCTAGCGATACGGACAAATGGGCGCATACGCGATACGCGCAGTCACACCACGCAAGGCACCGCGATGCCCAATAGCGGGAGCCTTGCTAGGGAGAAGCGCATACTTCGTCCGGTTTTATGGGCCATTAATAGTTTCCAACGTGACGGCGTAGGCTGAAAGAGAGGCCGCGTGACTATGAGCGGCTGTGTTTATAGCGGCGCGCAATGCGATTTCGGTTTCGTGGGCTCTCGCCACGCCGTGGATAGTGCGATCAATTTTCCTCAAAGGCGGAAATTGAAGATTTATGTCCTCCGGTGGGGGGAGGCATGCTTTAGAGGAGTGTTTACGCCTGTGATTAGACTCAATGGCTGCAGGGAGAGCGGAGCAGGGCTCGCATTAATGCCCGGGGGCTGTGTTTTGATAACCTCGCCCGCAGTCAACGGCAGAAATATATAATTAGGCGCAGACCCTTTCAAGAGAGTAAACTTTTAAGC
This sequence comes from Hetaerina titia, assembly GCA_037158775.1. Taxonomy (NCBI): domain Eukaryota; kingdom Metazoa; phylum Arthropoda; class Insecta; order Odonata; family Calopterygidae; genus Hetaerina; species Hetaerina titia. The sequence continues at coordinate 38,460,972 of CM073774.1, forward strand.
GATCCATAAATTACGCAACTGCGCCACTAAAAACATAGCTGGACATAACAGGGTTTAATTATTAATTCACCCCATGAGCGGGAATTTATTTTCAGCCGTAATTCATTCATTAACCATACAATTTGAAGTCGGTTGAATGCGAATCTCCATTCTCTCACATTCGCTCCCTTACGTCGTAATTACGCATTCTTTATGCATTATCTATGTTTTTTATTTAAATATTTGTCCCTTGGTTTTTCTGGAGGAAATTTTCCTTCTATTATGTCCTGACATAATATACTGTATCTTAAGATGTGCCCAACCAATCTGGTTCATCGTTTATGCATAATATCTACGCCGCTATGGCCTTTTCGTTCTCATATGTCTATTATACACCACCTTGATTCTCATTTGACTCCAATTTGGTATTTAGCAGACATCTCAGTCGCCAAGTTTCGAAGGCGCCTAATTTCCTAGGGCCTGTTTCTCCAAAGGTCAATGTCTTTGATAAAATTACCACTTATTACAAGAGTATTTTCAAATTGTTTGCAACCTTAGGTTCTCCGAGGATGACAGTGACCCCTTCAACACGACCGGATTCATATCATCATGATCTTAATGCCTCGCAAACATCCATCCCATGTAGCATTACTTCCGCGGTAAGTAAAAGATTTCACTAGGTCTAATTTTACTTCTCGTACTGCAACTTTCTTCAGTTTCCGATTCTTTTTTCCACCTATTAGGATTTTAGTTTGAGCTGAGCCTTCTAGCCATCTGAAACCAATAATTCGCATGGGATCACAATGGCCATCGGCGTCTGCCGGGTAGTACTGAAGCCACTATTAGTCTCTCCGATATGATAGATAGTTCTCCCTTGGCGATTGTGTTTAAAACCTATCAAACAGTCAACATACTCAATTTTGAACAGTTCTTCAATTTCTGTTGCTCCAGTGGTATTTCTTCATTCGAATTGTTGGTCGTTTAAAAACAGACTACAAGAACCTGAATGGCGTCTAATGAGATGGATGCTTTTGGCCTCAAAAGTTCCCGATTTCTTTACAAGCCATCCTCTTATCAGGCAAAATGAAACTAATACAAGTTGTGACCAACAAAAGACCGGACTGATTTCACACTGCGCAAACCGTTCCAAGGAATCGAAAAGAGACACGGTGCGTCATCTAGCGACCCAGCTGATGGCTAAAACGAGAGGTGTTGCGTTTGTTTATGGCGAGTCGTTACGCAGCAGCAGCGGTACGTGTCTGCAACTGTTCGTCCTTAACTTGTCTAATAAAACTCGAACTGATGAAAAAAAGAAACTCTATTCAGCCTATTGGTGCAAACATGTTGCTTTGGTGCTATTAAGTTGGATTCATTTGGTTATTTGATAGTTGTGTCCATCCATAAACCTACCTTAACCGATAGATTACCTAAAAAAAAATGAATGGCCGTGTCCCCAAAAAATGAAGTTTTGAACAAGCAACAAATATGTGAAGTCTTGAACCGACGAAAACAACTATATACGTGTATAAACCACTAAAATGAGGCTTCTATGTTATTTTCATGGAATTAGTTGCATCTCCTATAATGCACTGTAATACTTTATTAAATGTAGCTGAGAGAGGGTAGTTTTGGCCAACCTGGGAACCTACTCAAAGAGGAGTTCGCGTTCGCGACGAATCGGTCACTATTTTGTTGAGGAAATTCACTTGCTCTTCAAACGTTGACTAACCGAGATATTTTTCTCAAAAAAAAGTAATTTAACATGTTTGAAATTTTTGCGTCGAACAAACGTCGCTCTCTTCGACCATCATGAATACCTGTATAGACTAAGTTCAACTTTTTAATCGCTAGTGGACCTTTTCAGAAAGTCAAATCATGTTCCGTTCAATTCAATTTTTCGGGAAGAAAATAAATGCACGATTTACGGTTTTAAAGGCCTACTGTCAACGATGCGAGAAGAATATATAACTGCCGACAGGAGTCTCGTACTTTTTCTTTAAAAATTCAAGGACTGAATGCTTAATCGATGGTCATAACACGATATCCCTTACGTTTACACCACTCGACTCGCGCATGAAGAACGCCTTCCGCATCCGTAATGAAAATGTGCGAGTCGCATCGACTCTCCTTCATTGTAAAGAGATATAATCTCGTCAGCTAGCGTTACCCAGGCACCTATAGTTTAAAAAGTATATTTTTCATAAGGTATCCTCGGAGCTGATTCCGGGCTGGTGCTCGAGTACCTCGCAATTGCATGTGTTACAGGGGCAGAAGATTATTAGCTGAGTCAGCGAGCAAACTGTAGGTGTGCACTGGGTGACTGTTATCTGGTGGGATGGGTGGCCCTCTCCCTGTCTATCCATAAAGCTAGCAGGTTTCATTGCCCTCTAGGATTTGAATTTTGCACTGCCAATTCAGTGCCATAAACTTGTGTTTATGGTGCGGTTATTACAACGCATTCCGAGCAGAGGTAGGCCCTGGACTGTCCCTCGCATGTAAACACGTCCATGTGGGCTTCAAAAATATTTAAGAATCACTTAAACATATTTTTCTCTGAGCATATACACCAATCTAAAGTTAAATTCTCTTCTTCACTCTCACACTCTTTATCTAATATCCTTCTTTCCGCTGCTAACTTTAACATTCCAATACATCTCAATATCCCCTCCACCCACTCTGTGTTGTCTTTGAATTACTTCCATCGGACCTCCATCACCTCTTCTTTCACCCTAACACTTTTTCTTTTCTCTCCGTTACGCTTTTTTTACGAATAAACCTCCCATCTACACTCGAATCCGATGGTTCAATGTGACCATAACTAACGGACAATGTTGATTGCGTAATAAATTAGTGAAAATTGTGTCAATACTACAATTTTCTCAGAAATGGCTTCAGGAAAGTTTCACGTGTCTAGGCGTACGAGACCTACCGACTTCTGATCTGTGCTAAATTTTGTATACAAAAAAAATCATATTTCCAACCCTTTGAAATAATCGTATGAAGCAGTTCACATAGCCTAATTGACAGTGCCATTTCTTATGAGTGTAAATCGAGCACAATCTCAACGTAAAAACTCGAGGTGAGACAACGTATTTTGGCCTTTCTTTGTGGGCAGAGATTAATGGCGCCCAACCTCAATTCGTTTATCCCAGGTTTTATGCCCTTATGTCACGTAATAAAGACAAGTGTGAGAAAAAGTTGAATTATACTCTAGAATCGAGCGTCACCCAAGTCCCGATTTTAGCTTTCCTGGTTCTATTTTACATGAATGACAAAATTCGGTTCATTCCTTCAACGATATTGCCCACAGTGTTGCATGGATGCTGACAGACCTTTTTCCATTCGATGGAGTGGAAAGGGAGGTGACTGTTTACCTTAGACTTTAAATATTCGGGAGGGTTCGTCGCCCAACTCGTCGTCGTTCCTCCTCCGGGTCGACTGCGCATATGGGATTATTCTGGGGCGGGAATGGAAATTTAAGTGACAGCACGACAACTGTGCCTTCAACCCGAAGCCAATGCCCACTTTCGATGACCACGGGTGCCGGGTCAAGTCCAGCTGTGGGTCGCCAAGTACAGGATTCCCTTGATTTGACTCGACCGCGACATATGGCTTTAATCGTCGGAGGATCTCAAAATTCCAATGGATACGAAACAATGCTAATCCAAAATTGTCAAAGAATAATTAGGCAACCTTCCTGGAGAAAAATCTTCGGGCCGTCTCCAATTCCATTCTTACAGGCTCATCAAATATAAGGCGTACGGGGTACGTCCATGGGTACATGGGGGCAGGGTGATGCGAGAATTGACCTCTACATAGCTTCCGAGTATCCACGACGATGACTCACGCCTTTTACCTGGTTACCTCATTAACCGTCACATCATTACCAGCTGCCCACAGATACGTCACCTTTAAAGGAGTCCTCCCGCCTCCTTCGTACGTCGCCCCGAACCTTTCAGTCTCTCCTCGGAAATCGAAATATAAAAATACAGCACCCCATTCAGGTTTAGTACTCTCTTTCTAAAAAAAATGCTCCAAGTTTCAAACCCATTCATCCCAAACCTCTTTTACCATCTTCCCCCCCCCTCCCCCCCGGGGAGAAAGAGAGAGTGGGGTCGAGCTTTTATTTAAAAAGGTTCCACCGTGACATAATTACTGATTTTTTTCCGGGCCGGAATAAACGCTTAAAACGTCCGGATTTAACGAAAGGATGGCTGCATTATCCACGGGCGAGGCTGGGACTCCGCCCTCCTCGGCGGTGATCATTGTTATTTACGAGCCCCTTTTTTTCGGGAACTGCGGTTATCATTAAAAAAAAAAGGAAAAAAATTTCAACCCGCTCGCAATGAAATAATGTTTCGGGGAAAGGGAAAAATTACCGCCATTACCCCATCCCCCGCGACGAGACCGCCCTTGACGTTCGTTCTTGTGGGGGGGGGGGGAAAGGGACGTTCTTTCGCCCGTGTCATCCTCGTCCCCGTCTGGGTTACCGGAGCAGGCGCGTAGCCCTGAGGGAGGGGATCGGTTCCTCCTCTTTTGACCTCCTCTACAACCCCCCGATCCCCCTTCCCTCGAATCCCCTACTGCTGCCCGGAATATGCTAAGTTTTCGCGAGCCAGAGAAATTTGAAAAAAAAATGAAAATCATGCGGCAAAGGTGTCATATGCTTTGCATCTAAATTACGTCTTATCACACGAGACTCGGAATTTCGGGAGGCTAGCGGTGCATCGTTTTCCTAAGAAGAGCAACGCACACTAACACCGACCTTCACCTCACCCCATGGCTGATCACTGGCCACGCCCCGGGGAAAGCATGCCATTATAATATGCTACTTTGGAATTTTCGTCAAATTTCCAAAAAATTTGTTCCTGTCGGCTGTTTTTTCTTATGACATAATTAAGCCGTCTCTAAATATTATTCTATTTTGCTATTGCTTATTATATTGTGATATTGTAACATATTTTTCTTTGCATATTATTATCTTACCTATTCAGATGATTTATTTGGAAGGAAATGGAAACAAACGAACAAGTACTGAGATGGGTGGAAAGCGGGCTTTTGAGAGAAATCCAAAGGAGGCAGGAAAAGTGGATGCAGAGGATTTTGACTGGCGAAAATGGATGTTAAAAACTTCGATAGAGAGGACCAAAGGGGAGCAAAAGGATAGTCATGTTGGACGGTATGAAGAAAGACAGAATGCATGCGGAATTCTGGAACAGCTTATTCTAGGGTGTGGTGTCTGAGTCTTTATTGGCAAGGCTAAGAGGTGTAGCCATGTTCAGTCTGTGACCATCCAAAACCTACCTTAAATGACTACAAAATAAGGTTTTCAAATATTATTAATATATTATATATATTGAATTACATATTACGCTTTTGAAGTAACTTTAATTTTTTTTAATGGTCCCATTTATTTCACATTGATATCAAGTTTTAGTATCACCATTTGTATTATTTTTACGTTATTACCTTCAAGGGTCTCAATATTTTGCCAACCTGTATATTTTTTCTTCACATGGTGAGTTCCTTCAGGATTATATATTCTCAAATTGATTCAATTACACGCAAGACCTCCCACTAGATTGATTTAATACATTTTCAGAAGAACTTGGATTTAAATAGCTGTGAATACAATCGTCGCTTTTTAATTGTTTCATATTTTTTCTCCTAATGAGCTTTTGAAATATAATTATATCTTAAAAGCATACCCACAATAATAATAATAATAATAATAATAAAACTGGAGGAATTCTGAGAAAGTAGGGAGGTCTTTCACGGCATTTCATGAAAAGAATAACGACTTTTCCTAGGGGCGTTCTGTTGTACAGTTCATCGGTTTCTTAAATGGCATATTGTCACGGACGCCTAGACCGAACCTAGACCCCACTGTTCTGCTATCCCTTCCGGATTTGCGTGCCACAGCCCACTAGCTCTCCTGTCGACGGTTTGTGGTTAAACCTTCGGCGACGAAACGTTTATACTGGAGTGGCCTTATTTATATTTCGTGACTAAGAGGACAATGGAATACGAAAAACTTTGACGGGTGACACAGTCTTTTGTCCAAATATTTTCGGAGGGCAGATGCCTCTTAAGTTATTCCCTTCAGGGCAGGGAAAGATTTACTCCTAGTTCATCGAACTTCCTGCGTTATTAAGCATTAAAAAAGTAGGTTCAAATTCTCAGTTTTTTTCCTATGCATAAAAATTTTATTGTTTAAAACCTGTTTTAATTTTTATATAACTCGTGATCTATTTAAATTGGTGCATCGTTTTTACTCTCAGTGACTTGGTCGTGCATTATGAATAGAGCACGGATTGTTAAGTCCTGACCGACAAAAAACAACAATTATTTATTCTGAGCCTTTGAGTCTCTTTTGTGTCGGAATAACACTAAACCTTTCATTGTTATTAAAAACAATATACCTAGAATATCCAGCTTTGTTGAAGTGAAATTTTACACTAAACTCCAAATGTTAATCAAAACGGCTGGTTTTAGCCGTGGGATGTAATTACGTAAAATTCATCTGTCAGAATGTAGACGCATTCACTGCGTCATTATTTTACTTCGTTCGTTATATGATATAATTTAGTTAGACGCCCAGATTAATCTCATTACGTCAAGAGAGAGAGCTGGGAATGACCTTTTTGATGAACAACGAGATATTAAATGACCGCGGAACCCAATTCGTTGCCGAAAATTTAGTAAAATATTTAATACTTGGACAGGGGCATATAAATAAATACATATATAAAACCATAAACGTAGTAATCAACCCCAAGGTGGTTTAGTAGGTGATGGTAGAGCTCACCCATGTACCAAGCCCGACGGCGTGTGAATATTTATTTATTTATTTATTTTCGACTTAATTGTTCGAGGTTGAGACTTAATAGTCCCTTCTTCCACCTAACCCTTACATTACATACATTACATTGAAGACAATTACATACAGCCAAGCCCTGGATGGAGAAAAATCCACCCAGACGGGAAACGAACCCGTGACCTCTCAGTTGTTAGACGAGGACGTTACCCCGCCGCCACCGGGGCCGGCAAATATTATTATGAATATATTATATTATTATGATATATATATTAATTATAATATTAATATATATATTATATTAATATAATATATATATATATATAATATTATTATGAATATTCACACATCAGGGTAGGGGGGTCAGTTCCTTTCCCTGTGCCGGTTATGGTTTCCCAGGAAGATCTGGTACCCGAAAAATCAACTAGCTTGGGTGGAGCTGCAGGTGCCCAAAGTGCCTTGCCCGGGAATCGAACCCGGGACCCTCCGGTCAGCAGTCCAACGCTCTACCCGCTAGATCCCGCAACATATACATATATATGTATATGTATACACACATACATTTCACAAATTGGAGTTTCGTATCGTACATTTTCTTATTTGATGGAATTGTTATAATATTTATGCAAGATATTTAAAAATAATTTTGCAATCTAAAATTTCCGTACTGATTAAAATTTACTGAAATTGGTTCATTGAGTTTCTGTTTAATTTAATACGGTGGTTTTTAGAGCTACGCTTTGCACATTGAATTTAAATTTTTGTTTAAACCCATAAAAATCTCAATGAAATCGTTTCTGGAGTAAGCGATGCGAAAGTGATTGATTACAATAATTTTCACATTAATTATATATTTTTTTAGCAAGCCAGTGACTTAAAATTTGACATCCCCCTCTTCATCCGCCAACATTCTCAACCTCAATTAATACGGTGCACATACATGGCAAAACATTTCCTGAATTCTGCACTTGATGATGACGAGACAGTCAGAAAACTAGGTCGTGAATAAAGATAGCAATGTAGAAATATCGTTTTAAAATAAGTTTTAAGACTTTTTTAAATTTTAAGACTAAAAATTCGTGCCGAGTGTTCAAAAAAACATATATATTCAGGTATTTTAATAAACAGTTAATTTATGACATTCGTGACGTAGCACGATCCTACAGTTTATTCAATAAAAACGTTTCCATGACCACGGTACGTAATCGTCTGGATGATTTAGTGTGTATTTTGTTTCAAATTAAAAAGGCCAGCGTCTAAATTTCACGCGAAAATCAAATAAATTACTGACAATGGCCATTTATATCCTTATCATAATGCATTAAAAACTACGACGTCAATTTCTATTTTGCTTCTCAGCTGGCGGTGAGATTAAAAAATTAATAAAAACCGACTTTCGGTATACAGTTTTATTTCATTTCCCCAATTTTATTTCATTTTTTTTTCTGCGCCCCGGTCGATCTGTTGATTTCTCTCAATTTATCGCGGAACGGTTCGCGTTTCCTCTCCCCTCCCACCCCATCTTTCGCCAAATCCTTTCGGGAATCTGCTAAGGAGGAAATAAATAAAAACCTTTAAAGACGGTCCTCTTGATATTTTCATCCTCCTCGCGAGTTCGCTCCGCTCCTCGGGTTTAACCCCGAGAGAACGGGGACGACTTCTGCATCCTAGGCAGGATTAAGTGGGAGGGGGGGGGATTTCTGAGCTGTACTCTGGGCTCAAACCTATCGACCCCTAAAGGGTTCCTTATTCCTCCAATTTGCGCCGCTCACGCTCTTTCAAAATAAAATCTCCTGCGGACCCAAGTAAGACCCGGGACCGCTCCTTTTCAATCCTTATATGCGCTATTTCACTACGTAATGGCACGTAAAATTGGATTCCATCTGTTTGAACTATCCGTACCTTTGATACCAACCAAACAAATAGGATCCAATTTTACGGTCGGGGCCAAAAAAAAAGATCCAATTTTACGGTTACGATTCAGATTATAACGACCGTAATCCTGCACAAGGCGAGACATTTTGGGAAAAGAGTAAATCGCATTCTATTTTTTTCTTTTGCACATGGAATATGTACTGAAGAACTAAATTTGACGAAAGAAACCTCCTAATTCCGTCAGTTTCAATGCTGACCCTACGTTGATTACAAATTACACGCATTAGTGAAAACCATACCCCAGGAGTTTCTCAAAGTCAGAAGTCAACTGACTTGTCTTTGTAACTTCCAAATACACCGCCTGCTGATGGTAATTGATGTGGCACTTATTACTTGCCTAGATTACGCTGTATGAAAGTTTTATACTACATTAAAGACAAAGACGGTGAAACACGAGAGCATTTCCACTCCTCACAATTGTTGGTATTAGTTGATTCCTGGCATTTTAACAAATTCCTGGCATTTTAACAAATTCCTGGCACCAGATTAACAAAATTATGATGGATTACCGTGAATTTTACAATGTTGAAATGCGACAAATTTTCAAATTACGAAATGATGAGCGATCGATCGTCGATTGTTCGTGGAACCGGCCATAGCAATCCATGACTAGTGCCTTGTTCACCTAATATGCCTATGAAGGAGACCCAAGGGAATATTTTCAACTAACCAGAGAGTTCTGCACCCCAGAATAAGTATGAATTTGTTCAAAATATGAATCATTTGGTGATAATCGCAGACTGCAGCTATCAGAAATGGCAAGAAACGTTCGATTGTCTCGTTATGACATAACATTTACTGGAAAATTAAATCTTAATTCTGAAAAATAGAATTCTTTAACCAAAATTCACCTCAACAAGAAATCCGAGAGTGGTGAGGGTGGTATCACTTCAGTCGCTTAAAAAAAACAGCATTCTCATCGATCAACAGGAACCTTGAAAATCACTCACTAGCTCAACAAACCTTATTTTTGACCCTATGGATACCGAGGGGCAACATGAATCCTTCTACGTGACAAAAGTCACAACTATATAGGCACCACAGTAAAAATGAACGTCATACTAAGCTGTCATAGGATAAAATTTAATGTTTAGGTCCTAATTTTCACGAAATGAATGAATAGTTGCCTCAACTATAGCAATCTAAGAACACCGGTTTCCTAATCGCCATCTCTTTCCTTCCTACTGCTTGAACACTCTACCCAATTACCCAACTATCGCGAATAGTACGAATGACCTCACCAGTCGGGCACTGCCCATGAAACCCACGCGATGCGTTTCGTACGGATCAGTCTGGCCTCGATGCAATGCCTCGTTTGCTATCTCTCTCTCTCTCTTCCTCTTATCCTTGTTCCCATTTGATCCAAAATACTTACCCCCCCCCCCCGGTCCCCTTAAACGGTGTAAATGACCTCACCCCCTTTAAGCGCATCGCCAGAATAGCTTCCAATCAGCCACTGGAAAATTTCCCTGTGGCCACGGCTATTTGAAGGCTTTGTGCATTGTCGTCAAAATATCCCAAGACGCTTTACGTAGGTGCCTACGTGAGCCATATATAGTCAATGCATGCTTCGACTGCCAGCAGCGGTAATCAGGTTAGTTAGTCGTGTGCTGGAGTGAGAAGTCGGGAGTTCGCATCAAGCCTCGGGGAATGGTTGTTGTGCTGCTTCTGCGATTAGATTCCTTGGGTTAGATGGTTCGATATGACCTTACAGCCGTAGGAGTACCTAAAATGGAAATTTAATTACCTTCTGTCCAATAGATAGCGGAAAATGAACGCCATTGACATTGTGAGGCGATTTCGCCGAGTGTTCAATGGTGCTATCCTTCCGATATACGCGCTGTATTCGCTCACAGATTGGATGAAAGGCTAATCACGACAATCGTTAAATATAGTGCTATTCTTAACCTAGACCACCTAGGTTAGGGAAAACCTAGATTGAGGGAAATACCGCGCATTACAAATTCTACAATACTTTCTTATTAAGAACTAGAGATGGCGCAATGAATGAGGTTGTCCTATTAGGTGAATTAGATGAATCCTATTAGATGCAAATGTTTGGTCCGTAACATGGCGGGGAAGAAGATTTTACCCTATATATTTACTAATAGGTCCATCCGTTTCCTAACGTTACCTGACACAGGTAATCATTGCACTGGATATTTGACTTATTACTTGCATGAAGTACGCATCTTAATGTTCAGATTTAGCAGGGTACTTGAATATCTACCTATATATTTTTTACTCTGACTGTGCATAGTTCACAATGCACACATTCAGTGACGTAATCCGGGCCCTCTGCACCATAATTGTTGGCTTCAATCAAACAAGCGACAGAATAGCAAAAAAATCGACCTATTTAAATTCACTTTTGGAAAAATCCCAAGGAAAGGATAGTGAATAGTGCAATAGACAACATGCGCGGTCGTCTCGTTATTCGCTTTATTTCCCCTTTTACAAGTAGGTAGGGTATTCATTTTTAGATATGGAGCGTCAACGTAAAGTGACGATACGTCGCGACAATTTTCTAATACATCCAGTTACCTAGTCCACATCGGGTAACTCGATGACATCGTCATATCGCTCATTTTGATAAACATCGCCCATATTATTATATCTTCCATTTTGTCATAACGACTTGACCGTCCGCCCCGTCAAATAAAATACGTGTATATCGGTAATGCGGGTCGCGGTGGTCTAGCGGGTAGAGCGTTGGACTGCTGACCGGAGGGTCCCGGGTTCGATTCCCGGGCAAGGCACTTTGGGCACCTGCAGCTCCACCCAAGCTAGTTGATTTTTCGGGTACCAGATCTTCCTGGGAAACCATAACCGGCACAGGGAAAGGAACTGGCCCCCCTACCCTGATGTGTGAATATTCACACGCCGTATAGGGCTTGGTACATGGGTGAGCTCTACCATCACCTACTAAACCGACCTTCGGGTTGATTACTGTGTTTATGGTTTTTTTTATCGGTAATATCGTCATATCGATGAAAATTAACGATCCTGGACGCATCGGTTCCGTAAAATTATTCACATTAATCTAAACGATTGAAAAAAATATCGACAAGGTTATATAAAACGATAAAACAGATCAATTTTCACAGATTGAGGTTTAAACACAGTAATATATGTGTATATACAGTGCACACGTATAATAATTTTGATAATGACCCCCTGTTTTGAAACCTACGTGAGTGACACCTAAATTAAGACGGAAAATTGACCCGTTTTATCATTTTATCGCAATGAACACCAACAATTTTCACAAGAGTGACACCCCAGATACTTTCCTCTAACCGATACGGATGTCGAGCTATCATCGTCATATTGCATCTACTTGCCAGCAGGTGCCGTCGTCAACGGATTAACGACGAATTACGGAATTGCGGTGGGCACGGGGCCAACCAAGGGGAGCCTCGCAGGCCGTGCCCGCCTCGCGCATCATCCATCCTTGGTGGATCTCCGCGGAGGGAGGTCGACTCTCAACCTTGGGACGCGGCTTCTTCCATTTGGCGTGCCGCGGAGGAGGAATGGGGGAATGGGAAGATGCGGGTTCCCGGGCACCACAGGGTGGCGGACAAGACGGAGGGGGGCAGAGAGTGCTCTCTCGCCAACTCGTGAGCCATCCCATGACACTCTTCCCCTTCTACCCTCCCACGCTCCCCTTCCCCTGCCCAACACGGTCATGACCGAGCGCGCGGAGTGGCCATTTCGAAAGGAGCACGCTCGTCCTTTTATTTGCGCCTGCGAATTGCGTTTTTGCGGAGAAGTGGCAATTTGAGCGGATGGAAGGGAGGGGAGTGAGCCCCGCTCCTTCCCCCCTGTCTCCCTCTTCACTCCCTCTTTGAGCTTCTGTAGTCACGGGCGAATCCACCCATTTCCCCGACTTTTACGGCCCGAATTTCAATTTCTCCGGAGGAGAATCTCTAGAGTAGGGAAACTTATTGCGGGGGAAGAGCTGACGTCATAATGATCGTTAATTACTGGAGTACTCTCGCTAGTTCGATTAAACCTACGTCCTTTTTTATTTTGCAATTACCCTAAAATGGCCCGTGCTATGCCCTCTTACGTCGGATTATACAAACATGTGATAACAACCAGGACAATCACAAACACCCCCAAATCCTAGGCAAAGGAAAATTATTCACTCAGAATTTGGGTAAAAACCCACCAAACAATCGAACCCGCGACCACCCGGTTAAAAGACAGGGGCAGGGAGTGTTAGATTTTATTAATGACAAGCTATTGATTAGAGGTAAATTTTCGATGAATTCATTAAAAACACAATACAATTTGCGTTTTCTAAGGGACCAAACACAGCTACGAGTAGAATTGTTGAAGAGCATAACTCCACCGTAACCAGTCTAAGCAAGGATTAAATCAAAATTTGTTGGCACCTCTGACCCGAGGATTCTTTCTAGAGAGGTGAAAATAATCCATAAGTGACTGCCTCCACTGCTAAAATACACACAGCATTTTTAGCATTAGCCTCTCAGTATTTCCTGCATCCACTTGTCCTGCCTTCTTAAAGCTCCCAACAGCCGTCTCCTTTCTCCTGCCATACTTCTCATCTTCCTTTTCCATCCATTTAATTTTCTTAATGTTTCTTTCTCCTGCATGCCCAGGGTGTTGGAGGTAACTGCCTTCAGTAACGTAGCTGTGGGTCAATGTTAAGTGTTCGTGCAAGGAATGGCAGATGACAATAAATTTTTCCCACGGAATTAAAGTGGCGGTGTTTGTGTGACCTTGGTGTTGTTATGACCATATATTTTGCGAAGAAAGAAAGTTTTCCGAATTTATCGGTGCTGGAAATTTTCTCTTGTTTTCTAAGTTTCGACCAATCTGTCCACGTAATTCGGTACCCTAGTAATTCCCTCGGAATCAGCAAGAAACTAATTATTCTATATTTCATTATCCTTTCTGCATTCAAAAGAAACTTTCTATATGTTGGCTCTATGTTCTTTAATGAACTTCCATCTGCTTTTTAAATAAAGTTCTGCTTCTTGTCGAAAAAAATTTAAAAATACGACTCTTTAATTTGAAAACACGGAATTTTTTACTTCGTAATATTTTTCATCTTTTATTGCTTGTTTGTCGAAATCGAATGATATAATTTAGTATTACTTATTTCATTCATAAATTTTGCAATACTTCATATTTGGTTGAAATTACATACTTTATTATCCCGGGGAACTTTATGTTTGGGAAGATCTTTCTGATAACTAGCCGATTTTTACGTAACAAGAATTTAGTTACTTAATGAAGTAACTTCCATTGGTCTCAAATGCTTTCATTCCCCGATTTAGTTTAACTAATACGAAATAATGCCTACTCCTTATTCTTTTGTTTCATATTCCCACCACTTTCTTATGAGCCATGTTTCTTCTCTGCGGCAGTCCTGCTTCTATTCTAGCGTGTGAAAAATATGCAACATCGGAGGAAGGATTGGAGCCCCCCAAGTACCTGCCTTATTTCGGGTTGATTCAATTAAATCCGACAATTTTACGTGATATTTCATATTTCCAATATTTCACAAAAAAAAACCTTTTTATCAGAAATGCATTGAAGAAGATGTGGTATGAATTTAGTCTTATTTCCATTTGTTCAACGCAGCATGAAATACGTTCAATCGCAAAAGAGATAAGTCACTTTTCGTTGGTGATTTTAACTCCCGACACAAAAGGGCTGTTAGTTACGTTCATTTTTAGTAGTAGATGAAACATTAAGAGCAACTAACTTGTCCTTACAGCTCATGGAAAAACCGTACAGTTATCAATTTTTGTCTTAAATACATTATTTCAAGTTGCTCAATCAATGATCTGCCAATCTACTGACTCTAGGATCCTATCTCCTAGATTCTTAATAATATAAGTTTGTGTTGGCAAATTTGACTCCGTTGGGTCAAATATGACAGGAAATCCGACCTGGATCATGGTTGGATAGAAAATTCCCCAAGTTTCTTTCCCGGTGAACAGAAGTAATGGCCAATTTCCCCAACCTTCCCATTTTTCCTCTCTTTTTTTTCCCTAGCATGTAGGCACCCTGATATCGAGCATTCTCTCTCCATCTCTTTCACAATCCCTCTTCCTTCTCTATCCCTCCCTCACCTCCAAGCACGCACGGAGAGGAGGGAGAGAGGGAGGGCGGGTGAGGGGGGAGGGGGAAGGATGCTGCTAAGTGTGCGCGGAGGATGACGTTGATGAGTTGCATAAATAAGAGAAAATGCGGAAATCGTGTCGGCACCTTAACGTCCACGGTGACATCAAATGCGTCAGCGGCCAGGGACGGAGAGGGAGAATGGGGAGGGGACGCACACTTGAATGAGCATTTGAAGCGCGGAGCTGAGGAAAAAGCGAGAGAGAGAAACAAGAGGGAGAGTTCACAGTAGAGGAACGGGGCGTATACCATATCGGGAGGAGACGAAGGAAAACACGCTGACGACAACACAGCACAAGGTATACGTACGTACTCGTACATTAACGTGATTTTTCGAGCAAGCTCAGCTTGAAGTGTTTCTTCACTCTCCCTTCAGGATGCACTCCGGCAAAACCTCTCTGACAGTCGAAATTGGGGAAAGCTACCATTGGTGAGAGCGTGGCTCTTTTACGCCGCAGTACACACGGCATAATTCTTTAGCACGGCCCATTTTTTTGCGAACTCACACGTCATCTGACACTGCACTCGAGGATCAATTTTTACCCGCCGTCAATGCACTCACTATCTAACCAGTGGCGTAGACACTAGGGAGGGCGCGATTCCCTTCTCCTCCTCGCCCTATGGGTTCTGTTTACTTCCACCCTAAGGACGAAGATCATCCCCCCGGCTAATCATAAGGTCAAATCGCAAGGGATAACGACAGTGCCCAAGCTTGCAGAAACCTTGATCTATGCCAAACTATCGGTGAAATGAGTACATAAATAAAATAATACATTTTATCACTGTAATTTGGTGTTTCGTTGACGCTGAGTTGAAAGAAATCGATCGAAAATCGACGAAACCGCACAGGCTGGTAACGATTTAATGGAGGAAATAAGGAAGGTAGGATAAAGGGAAGAAAATGAACGAGAAACTAGATAAGAAGCAAATGAAGGGAAAAATATTCCTTCTCGAATGGCTGTAGTAATATTTGACACTAAATGTGGGAACACATACATATTGGCACGCGCGAAAACAAAAGGAAGCAACAATGCACACGCGCCCTGTGGTTATCCCATCGGATAGCTAATTCCAGAGCCAAGGAACACCAACTTTTTTCGTAATGAGCAAGACGATTTGGACCGCTTTTTCCTTTTGTTTTCGCACGTGTCACTAAGCGGTGCTCCCAAATTTGGTGCCAAATTTCATCAGAGCCGTTTCACAATATTTTCCCTAAATCTGTTTCATATTCATCAAGGTCGTTAGATCTCGCCACACGTAACCTAAGTACTGAACGAGTTTTAAAGAGCTACAGACAAATTCACGATGAGTAGGATGAAAAAGCAATCGAAAAGTGTCGAAAGATTGAAAAATAGAGCATGAGATGATTGGGATGATATACATGGAAGAAATGTATGACTCTAACGTTAATCATGAAGATAGTTTACACCTGGGAGATGGAAAAAACAGTCGAGTTATAAAAGAGAACATAGATACAATAGAGAAATATGGATAGAAAGATGGAATGTCGAGGAGGGAGTTTATGACCATATGGAAGAAAAAGCCTTAAGCTGTGATGACAATAACTTCGGAGAGACCGAAGACCTTGGGATATGGCAGAGAAAGTAGATTTACACACATAGTCTGTAAGATGCGTAAATGAAACTGGGAGATGGCCAAAACATATTGAGACAATATTAGTCTCTCAGGCAAATACGAGTCGTAAATGTATAACTTAATAATGTAAGGAACATTGAACCATTAGTTATTTTATGTCATGTGAATGAAACAGTGGAAAGTATGGCGCGAAGATAAGGAACATTTAAGAGAATTGGGTGATGACCAATTTGGCTTTAGGGAAAGAACGACACGATATGTGATGGGTTGGTATGTCTTAAAACGTTGGCAGAGAGAATGCTGAAGAATATTAAAATACAAAATAAATAAAAAATACACAAGAGGATGCCTGTGCTTACTTTTTTCATAGACTAAGAAATCTCATTTTGATTAAGTTGGAATAGACATATAAAAATAAATACTATGGCGGATATGGGAATATATATGAAGCAGGGAATGGGTTACCGGGATTTTTAGGCAGAGAATAAAGACTCAAAGAATTTTAAGATAGAGCCTAGCGTTGGACTTTAGAAACTTGGGTATTTGAGGAAAGAAGATTAAATTAAATTTGAGGCTTAGAAGATGTAAGCGTTGAGAAGGATTGACAAGATAAACAAAATAGAGGGAAAGACAAACGAGAAATTTTAACATTTAGTAGAATAAGTAATAATTCTCAGAGATCGTTCAATTATTTCTCCTATACGGTGGCCTTGTATATAAAATTAACGTCTGAAACTAGGTAAAATGATGTAGATAATAAGTATACATTACAAGACCTGTGAGATTTCAAGATGATCTGATTTTTGGAGACGTTTCCATTTCCTCATTTTAGCACACATGGCCATGCACTATTTTTTGCTTACTGGCTTACTCGGGGTCGCCAACAGGGTCTAGGCATATGTGACCAGATAATAAAGCAATTGGGCATTCTAAGTTTATAACAGCACTACAAATATTGTTTATTTTTTAAATTAACGAAAAACTTGATAAAAGAGATTAATTCCTCAACAACTTCTCTATTTTCAGACAACCAAAAGGAAATCTTACTTCACACTCAAAATACAAGTAATTAAAATGCAAGTTCAAGCGAGTGAGATTATTCCTCTGGTACCTGAGACGCTAATATCTAATGGCGTCTATATACCACTGATAGGTGCTCTTTTAGCTCTAATTACGCAGATCAGTCATGGCAATGGTTACATTTTTTGACAATATACTGGCATTAACTATTGCATTATTTCCGGAGCGAAACACTATTGCGACTCCAAAAAAAACTTTCCTTGATAGCAGAAAAAAATACTATATATGAGCCCAATGAACATGCACAGAGTGCTGTCACATTTGGTCCAGGTCGAACGAACTGTGCTTTCACATTCTGTGCATGTACGACGCATTTGAAAACAACTAAGTAATCCTACCAAAGAGACTGAGAGCTGAGATGTCTCGGTCACATGGCAAGGAAAGACAGCAGTTTAGTTCCTCATCAAGCACACAGCGACATGCGCAGCCTGTGGAGTTGTCGAGTCGCCCATCCATTCTCAAAATCATAGCACCTTTAATTCCCTCACCGAGGGCACCGAACGAGTAAGAGACTATTGCTAATTAAATTGGAACTGCCGCTGACAACGGCCACGGAGCTTGTCGAAAGCGGAATGATCCGCAAAATCCCCCGATCGCGAGTAGACTTCCAAATAATAATTGTTAGGGGTCAAACAATGAGTCACTTGGGAGAAGGATATCGTTTGCGATGAGTTTTCGTGACAGAGACTTCACGAGTGCCCGTCCACAATGAGGAGGAGGTGTCATTGAGGTGTTAGAGAGGGAAGGGGAGGAAAGGTTGATAATTAGGAGTAATTGGTCCGCGACCATGGTGTCGGGTGACGTCCACAAACTCGACATTTTTATTTCTCATACGGTTTCCCACCCCGAGCCCGAATGGTTGCAGTAAAAACTGCGGACGTTTTTGTCACGGAAGAGGGGCTTCAATTTTTGACCCACGAAAATATCAGCCCGCCCTGCTCACCCTCTTTTTATTGCGCGGCAGTTCTAATCCTCTTAGGAGAAGCACTCGCTTAATAGTCCGGTGTGGAAAACTCCCTTCAAACGCCACTGGAAACGTTTTCTTAACGACTACAAAAACGCAAACGAACACCTTAAGACCCCGTAGACCCATTCGTTTTATTACCAGACTATTTTAACCGTAGGTAGTCTAATGTGCAAGAAAATCCTCTTTACTTTAGAGGGTTCCTTAAGAGTATCACACACCACTGTTAACTTCAGTGGCATTTCAGCCCCAGATAAACCCAACGTTTGTGCCCACAGTATCACCCATTCCTGCTCCTCGGGTTAAGTATTCTGAAGTATCACTTCCCTTTCTCTCCTTCCGAACCATCTAATAGTTATTAGTTTGTTTGTCTCTCTATCCCGTTCATTTTTTCAGCCTTCCCCAAACCCACATACACGTATATCAGTACTGATATTTGAGGATACTGACACTCCAATTTATGCCCAAAAACTTTCTTCAAAGACCAAATTCCGAACCATATGATTTTACGTACACCGAAGTCTCGACTCATCTTTTCTTATTCCACAGCTCAAAGTTTCGACCACCTATTCCCTCCTTTTATTTTATTTCTTCTGATATAAAATTGGTGACGCGATCAGCGTGGGACTCGTTGAGTTGGAAAATAGAAATGGCAAGCTCCGATTTCACTCGAAAATCAATTATTTAAATGCGATCCCACATTTCTCGCATCAATAATTTACTCGGATCTCGATAATACACGATTCCAATCGATTCATCTGCATTCTATTAGGGGAATGCGATTTTTTTCGAGTCAATCGATGCTCGCAATGTGACTAGAATCGTTTCTACGCTACAAAACGCCAAAATCCAATGGCAAATCCAGACAATTTATCGACAAGAAAATTAGTTTTCTTTTCTCGCCTAGAACTTCCACTCCGCCGACGCTTCATCCTCAGCGTTGCCGATCTCACAAACTGCCAAGTATACAGACTTGCCTTGATTTATAGGAATTCCATTTCATTTTCTTCTTAACACTAACCCTACTCTCATTATGATACAATGATATGCTTCTTGAACAAATTAGATCGTGGTGCACCGTTATTTTATTAAGTCATCTCGGTCTAAACAAAAGTTTAATCGAAAAAGTTTAACAATTCTAAGTCGAACACGGGGCAGTTGCAATCCTTCCATTTTAATGCTGTTTCTCAATTTCGTTACTTCGATCAATTACCAATTCCTTCGCTCGCGTGATCCAAACAATTTCATTACTTTTTAATCTTATTTTTTCAAGCAAAAACTTAATGGGAGAAGTTTTGGAATAAATATGCCAAAAACGACAAGGCATGTCAACTGACAGCAATCTTTCCCTTCACGCCCGTCGACAGAAATATAGCAGAAAAGCTCACCTCATCTGAAGGTGAAGGGCTCATCCAATTGCCTACCTACAGCAGTTTACTTGACTAAGCAAACGGGCTCAAACATTTTATTAAGGGATAACATTTCAAGTTTTCCTTTACGTGCATGACCAGCAAGCTATGCAGTGTCCGGCAGGTGAGCTCAAGAACCAATGGAAATGAATGGCGAACCAAAAAGCTTTTAAAGGATTAGATGAGGAGTGGGGGACGTATTATTCGCGAAGAAAAGGAGTTCTTTCTTAATCCATTCTTTAGTTAAAAGTTCTTGCTTCTGTTCCATAAATTTTACATTCATGCTCGATTAGCAAATCAAGTTATCCTAAAGATGTTTATATTAAAGATGTCGGCCTCACATCACCATTATTGCTTGAACTTGACGAGTGATACCATCCTCTTCACATTTATTTTAAAATCACAACAGCGCGCTAAGTGTATCTTCTTTTGTGTAGCTATTTCAGCACACACGTCCCAGTGACACCTTTCATTTTCCAATAATAATCTTCTACGAATTGAAAGTCTTCATGCATTGGATATTCACGATTACACACATTCGAAATTGTGTTCGTTCATAATTCTTTATTGTACCTGAAGCCCATTAATAATTTATAACATCCGGTTACAAATTCTCCTTTAAAATCCGCCCACGTTTGTCGTAATACGCGATTGGCCACATCCAGCGGAATATGAAATTAAATATTGACACACAGCATCGAAGATTCCTCGTAAGAGGCGTCTACTCTCACATTCAACACCAAGAGCCGTTCTAAACGACTCTTCTTTCAGTTTGTGATGACTGAACTGATCATCAACATCAAGCCACAGAGACGAGCTACTGGCTGAATATTGATATCAATCGAAGGTACTTCTAAGCCAATATGCGCCAATAATATTATTTTTCCTTTAACATCTTCATTGCGGATAGTGTCCAGGAAAATAGCATGTACCCCAACAGGGGGTCTACGCACTACCACTACTGAACTAAAGTCCTACCCAGAACCTCTCTTCCAAGATAGGGTGTTTATATTTTCCTGGATTAAGCAGATATTTTCCAGACGCTTTCGTCCTGGTGAACGAAATAATAAAACACAGTAATTTAGTAGGTGATGGTAGAGCTCACCCATGTACCAAGCCCGACGGCGTGTGAATATTCACACATCAGGGTAGGGGGGCCAGTTCCTTTCCCTGTGCCGGTTATGGTTTCCCAGGAAGATCTGGTACCCGAGAAATCAACTAGTTTGGGTGGAGCTGCAGGTGCCCAAAGTGCCTTGCCCGGGAATCGAACTCGGGACCCTTCGGTCATTAGTCCAACGCTCTACCCACTAGACCACCGCGACCC
Organism: Hetaerina titia; assembly: GCA_037158775.1. Lineage (NCBI taxonomy): Eukaryota > Metazoa > Arthropoda > Insecta > Odonata > Calopterygidae > Hetaerina > Hetaerina titia. The sequence goes on from CM073774.1 coordinate 38,482,235, forward strand.
GCGAACGAAATAATACTAACATTATTTTCTACACAAACGTAGCCTTAGCAGTACCTTCGGGTAATGCTATTATCATCAAAAAATTAAGCTGAGACACCTATGAATGGATCATTTCGCACAATATGTTTCAATTCTCCAGGGAAATTTTTTTATTAACATACACGCGCTAACTATCGTCTGATCGAATCCGTTCGTTGACCTCTGTGTTTGGAATTCCATCCAAATAACCTTTCAAAATTCGTCACGAGAGAATTTATCTACTGCTCTGACGAGGAAACGGTAATGGTTTGACGGGCAATAATGTTAATTGCCAAACTTTTACCACCCTGAACGTGAAAAACGAAATTTCTGAATTTCATGCACGGGAAAACGCTGGCGAATACCGCTCGATCATTGGCCGTGCTGCGCAATCAACTGCCGAATGAAGACGTTGAAAATTGATAAAAATTACTGCCTGAAAAAAAGGGCACGAGAATAGAATGGTAAGGACCGCATCATCATCAGGGAATCCCAACTCTAGCCCGCCGCTCCGCTATCGGTGGAGAGTAATAAACGCCTCTTTTTCTATACGTACCTCTGGTCTTTCACTTTCGTATCGTAAGGGAGAACTCTCAGAAGCTGAGTGAGTTAATAAAGCATGAAGATGACACCTCATAAAAACACAATGGTAGCAAAAACCATCTCCGTTTGTGTGCAATTTCAACAAGGAAATTCTCCGTGGTGTTTCAAGATTATTACCCATACCACAAATAGATGTTTTTGCTAAATCCAAAGGGTTTCATAAGAATATTCAAGAGAATGATGAAACCAGCACCCACAGTATAATAAGAAATAAAATATACCTTTTCCTGCACCAATTTAAATTCTCGCATTGGCATTCCCATAGCCTTTTAGTTAAAGAAGATTATGATTGAACGTGATAGTAACAAGAATGGTAAATAATAAAGATCGCGCATCAGCCAACACAGAATTTCTGGTCTTTGAGTTTCAAACGGAAGAGTTTTTCGGTTCAAAGATGGTTGCCACTTTCTCATTTGCTTAATTCATTTGCCTAACCCTTTGAACCTAACTGGTTTGGGAGAACAAAATATGTGACTTTTGGGGACTGTGAAAATGAAGAGAGCAGATATATTTTTAGCCATTCTACCCTCGTTTCCTCTTATTCGGCACAAAGCACCCCTCCCTTTGACATCAATGCCTCACTACCCGACTCAAAATTTCCCAAATTCTTTGAACCCATCCGGTTGAGAGGACCAAAAATACGCGATTTTCGAGTAAATTAACGGTGCAAACAGAGGAAAGTGATACATTTCTAACACTTTAAAGTCAAATTTCCTCATTAAAGTATAAAACAGTCATAATTATCCTTCGATGCGAATTCTCCACAGCCCGACTTTACATTTCCGACTTCCGAACGCCATTTGAAAAAATAATATTGAGAGGATACCTGCAAAGGGTTAATGAGATAAAGGAAACTATATCAATCAACCTTTTCACTTCGTAAATGGAATTTTTATGACTGCGACGCACGTTATGGAGTGACTTTGTGAAACCTGCGAATGGAATCCTGGGAACGGTAAGGGCGGATTTTATCTGAGAAACGTACTTATCTGGGCCTCCCTACGTCAGGAAATCTTCACTCGAAATGAAATATAAAAATAAATAATATAACAGCATTAAAACACCGCAAATCTTAACATTTTTCTCCGAGAACCTGAACTTGAGACGCCCAACGAACCGAAAGGGTGGGAACATTTGGGGACCGAACGACGCTCTCCGCGACAGATTAGTTCCGAGCAAAGCGCCGAATCATGATGAAAAGGACCGAAATTCGTCACAAATCGGTGAATCGAGACGGTTAACTCTATCAAACGCACCCGTCCCCCGATACTCACCTCCTCCCTCCTCGGCGCACCCACACCTTTCTGACGCCCCGTGGGGGTGGGGGGAGGGAGGGGAAAGGGAACCGCGAAAGTGCGCCGCGCCGAAACCGTCCTGGAACCGCGGGAAAAAACCTTATTCACAGCGTGACAGGAGAGCGAGGCATGAGCGATGAAAGGCAACCGACAGGAAAAACCTCCTCATGAAAAACATAAAACGCCCTATCGGTCCTTTTGTTCCCAACTCGCATTGAATCGCAATGATCCACAGCGGAGTAAAAGCAAATTCCCTCCCCCGTATTCCCCTCCCTCCTCTACTTTCCCGACCCCCGAAAGAAGAAAAAAATGAGAGAGCGAAAAAAAAATACAAAGTGTTGGCACGTCTCTTCAAAAAGCCTCCAAGCCCCCCCCCCCCCCCAACTTCCATCTCTCTTTCTCTTACAAAGGCGGCTTGCCCCGTGGGGTGCGTGTGGGGGAGGTTGGGGGTTAAAGAGGATGAGGGGGGTTGTTTGGAGGAGGAGGAGGAAAAGGCATCCGACCAATCGTTCCTCTCCCCAACTCGAAAATACCTAAGCGTCGAATGTCTCTCTCTCTTTCTCTCTCCATAAAGCCCTTAAAATGTATGCTTGATGCGCTCGATAATTTCGGCTCCGCCTCGATTTATTATTGCAGCAGTTTTGGCTTACACGCATTTAACTATTCAACTTTTAGCTTTTCTCCATGCTGTGGTGATTATTAGAACAGCGGGGTGGCCAGCGATTACATGCTTTCTGATTACGAGCTCGTATAGCCTCGTTTTCGAAGGCGAATAAATCACATGAACATTCCCCCGATATTTTTTGTTTCCACCGAATAGTGTAATGTCACTAAGTCTGCATTCATCTCCCGCGATAAACCTCGTGATGGAATGCATTTTAAAACAGACTACGCTTCGTACACGTGAAAATTAAAATGTAAGTGCGACATTACCATAATGGATATTCCCAGACAAGGCACGAATAAAAATTGTCTTTGCATATATACTTAACTGTTTTGGAGGCAAAAATTAGTATTTCCCCTTAATACCCGTTTCATCTACCCACTGTTTGGATTTTAGATATTTCAAAGAATTTTTCCGATTTTAAAGGATTCATAGGGTTACCAAGCGACCCAATTAAAATTTCTCCACACCACTCAATCGTGAAACATTTCAAAACGCGAGGGGACGCATTCCGAAGACGAACGCTGAGCGTCGAGAGGTTGGCCGGATATTTAATTGCGGTCAGCGATCAATATTTCCATTTAAACAACAAAAAATACATCACGGCGCCTAATGGCGGACAACTTCACTTAACTACAGAGCGACAAGAAGTTTTCTGAGAGTTTGAGCTTCACATGGTTGAAGTAGTTCCGCAGCCGTGCCTTCTAAATTCAAACGAGTACAAAAAATAAAGTTTCTCCAAGTTTATGCAACCGTAGCCACATTGAAAATATAATTCCTTCACATTTATTTCAAGTGGAAAGTGGCATTTCCGTAGTCTTCGCTCGTTTCCTCCTTCTTCTCGATTCTTTCCCATGCCTGGAGGCTTGGTGCTATTGTGACTAGGACGTGCACCACTATTTAAATGTGCTCACCCCAAGGTGGAATTCACCCGTTGAAAAGTGCAGTAGATGCAGCACGGTGTGAGAGTTTAAAATTTCCAGGACGTGGGAGTTTTATCTCTCGTGTCCATGTATCTTAAATGTCTGCTTCATCATAAATATTCTCAACATCGCATTCAATTTAAACTTTGCCTCTTTGAATACAAAAAATGAGCGTGGTGCACTTCAAATGTAAGCACTCCACAAGCAAGCGGGATCCGACGAATTGTTTGCCGTGGAATGCAATTTTCCTTATCTCCTTACCAGCTCCAACCTTAGGGGTTCGGAGATTCTTTTTCTAAGTACATGACGTCGTCGGAATCGATTTTTCAGCATGTTTGGAGGGAACGTGGACACCCTTGGAAAATTTTCCTAGCGCGATATTTCGTATGTATGCGGATGGGACGTTGAACCCTCGAGACGGGAGGGAGCCTTCGCATTCACGAGGAGGCCAACGCAGGCGCCAGCCAGTCCCGGATCTCCACTGGCTTCCTTGCTCCCACGTTTTGTTTCTCCTTCTTGGATCGAGTTCTTGAGCGTGGAAATTACCACATTTCGCAGATAGCCTCCCGCGACGATAATTATCACGTTTTCTTCCTCCGCGATGCGCAAGTCTGAACTCAATTAACTAATCACGAGAGTCACCAGATTTTTTTTCATCATCCCAAATCTGATCTCGGGGCCGGAGAAATGCCCACCTCACGTTGTTGGTGTTTTAAATGCATAAATTCTGACTTTTAAACCACATTACCCGAGGGTAGACGGACCTAATTTTATGAATACATCCAAAGGATACAAAATGGAAAAAATGTATATACGGTAAAATTTAGAAAAATATGATATTTATTAAGCATTATTTCGACAAGAAATAACCGAAGGAAAATGAAGCGTTTTGGGGAATTGCACGATTAATAAAATTCCCAATTATGTTATGATCGCACTTATGCTACAAATATCTTTGCGGGTCGGATAAAAGTGTGTGGCTTGCCGTAGTTTTGGCACTCCTGACCTACGAAACAATCTCACAATCTGAAATGAAGAAGAATTAGATACGGCAATCGACCTACAGTTATCAATCGTAATATTGTTCTGAAAGTTATGGAGAATTGGGAATTGAAGCAGGGATCTAGCGAGGTTAGACTGTCGGAGGCCGGACTATCAAGCTATAGAGTGGAGACACATCTACATAATCTTACAACAGTTATAAAAGGGAGTGTCACTCAGCAATTGGGGTTGAATTGAAACTCTTTGAAGGTCATAAGTTTCCAACCCCAGGCCTCCAGCGACCTATTCTAACAAATTCACAGATTCGACCCAATGGAGCCAGGGTAATTCCGATTTGAAACCGCGACCCACCAGTCAAAAGATGAGTGGGAGTAAGTATACCAAAGAATTAACATGCCAAGTGTTATTATTTAAACAGATTGTGTTATCCGATTAGATTTCGAAAATATAATATTGGTTATTTTAAACAATCAAACCATTAAGGATACCATAAAAACTAGGTTTAATCGTTTCATTGGACTAGGTGTGAATTTTGGCTGAAGTAATTTTCTCTATGAATGAGCAGACGCAAATTGTTTGCTAAAAAAAGTTAAGTGAAAAAATATACTTTATACTCTAATATTATTTTCGAAGATAATATATAGTTACATTCGTTCTCAATTGTTGGAATGTATAACATCAGGCTTTTCTAGAACACGAAAACTATAGACTAAAGAAAATATCGCAGTGTATTGCTAATGTTCAAGAGTTTCTCCAAAATCGTGAAAAACTAGGGGTTTATTTACATGTACATATCTTCGAAACTCGGAACTTTGGAACGTTAATACCACTGATGCAACCCAAGGGAAAAGTCACTGTAAAACTTCTGAACGTTTAGAGCAAACAAATGTTGTGAGGTAGCTTAACCACAGAAAGATAGGACCGTTTTCCTATTAGTTTCCATGACGAGTCTTGAGGTCGTAGCCTTAAATTTATTGAAGGCAAGCATCATAAGAAACAAAGGAACAAACCAATGGCCGATATTTTTCTCCTTATGCCAATGCAACATGTGCAACTACAGCAGTTAGGACAGCAGGAAGGCGAAGAATGACACTGGAAATAAATATTAAGAAACTAAAGAAAACTAGTCAGGACGTCAATGAGGTTGTATACGAGTCGTAGTAATTTAATTGTATCTATAAATGAATTTCATAGGCAAAGAAACTTCCACAAGGAGGAGGGGGTTGATGAGCGGGACGATGGGGATCCTGATGGTGCGGTGACTAACGTACAGGTTTCCCACCGAAAGGGCCTGGTGGTGAAATATTAAATCTTTATTGTGGAAGCGTAAAGTTTCTTTTTTACTCTCATCAAGAGGGCCTGGGTTCAAATCCTGGAGACAACAAATATTTTTCAGTGGTATCCCGATTCCCACTTGAGGTGATTTATAGAGAGGACTTTGAATGAGTGCGACAGACGTCCGTCGGATGGGACGTTAAACTGCGGACCCCTAGGCACCTTTTCACAAGAGTGGGCTAATGCCGACGCCGAGATTCTCTCCACCCTTCCTTTCTCATCCATTCCTAATGGCAAAATGACCTTAGCTGTCGATCGCCTCCCATAAGAACTATTACTACTATGAGAGGGACGATGAACATTTTAATAGTGGTTTTCTATGGCGCGGAAACTTGGTCGCTGAAGCGTCGATGTTAGGCGTATATTGAAGGCTTTGGAAATGTGGGTGTGGAGAAGGATGGAGAAGGTGAGCTGGATGAAAAGGAAAGCAAACGAGAAAGTGCATGGTGGGAAGGAAAGAGGATTTTTGGCAGAGATTCAAAGGAGACGGGAAAGGTTGATAAAGAGCATTTAGATTGGCTATGGAATTTTGAAAACTGTGACACAGGAGAATGTTCGAAAAATGACGAAGAGGGAGGAAAAGGATAGCCATGTTTTACTGAATGAAGAGAGAGACATATGAATGCGGAATTGAAGAAGGGTTTATTCTAGTGTAGAGCCTGGTTGTGTCTTGGTCGAGGCTAAGAAATTGTAGGGGTGTTATGCTTGCGTTTATCCAAAACCTGCCTTTAGCGGTAGACTATCAAATAATAATAATAATCTGGAATTGGCAACAAAGCAATAAACAACACTAATTACTACGTCATTTTTTATAAAAATAATTCTTTCCATTTAATAATAGCCGATTTAACTTCATCATTTATATTTTTATTTACATGATTATTCTCCATAGCTGATAATTCTTACTAATTTCACAACTTTCACTGATACTGAAATCATGGCAGTAATCGAAATTAAAACAGCGCAATTTTAGTTATTGCTGATCTTGTTTCACTAAAGTGTAAATTGACTTCGGGACACAAAATTCATCCTCAACAAGAATTCTAAACTTTAAAAAAAAACACAGCATTTCAAAAACATTATAGAGGAAATATGAGAAAAGACAAAAGATCCCCAACATCACATGCCATGTCTCGATCTCTTACGGTCGTCGAGATTTGCTAGACAGGACGGATGGCCACTAGGAGACATATCGACGGACAAAGAGAAATCCAAAAGGATTTTGTATTAAGGGGAAAAATGTCCAAAAATATGCAACTCACGTTTAATGTGAAAAAACTGCAATAATGACGCAAAAATTTCTTAAGTTCCTAAGTGGCGACGCGCATTTTTTTCATTAGTTCCGTCATACACGCACCCTTTCAAATTTTTCTTTCCTTTTTTTTCACAGAACAATTACCGTGAAACTGCCGAAGAGACCATTTGACTGAGACCATTAATTTGATATTCATCAGGATGGAGCGAGTGGGTCCATTCACTCAATGGTATTACGCTGCACAAAAAAGTAATTTACATCTCTATGTAGATTCACAAAAAACAACTTCATAATATATTGTATTAAATCGGAATTTTTAAAGTCATTATCACTGACATTTCACGTTAAATTTCGAGGTTAAATCGGAAAAAAATATGCGGAAAATTTGCTTTGATGCATTGAACACGGAAAAAATATGGAGGAGAGTTTTACAAGGTTTCTCCCGAGAGAAGCCAAGGAAGAGGAAATTATGAATTCTGATGAATGCAGACTAGGTATTAAACATTTGAGAAGGGCCTTACATTTGATAGCATTTTTCCATTTTTTAATTACACACTATTTTATGAGCTAATAAGTTGTAATAGTACTCGGATCTAACAATGAAATGTCAACATCAACACAAGATAAATTATCAAGAGTAGCAATAAAGGCACTTGTCGTGCCAAGAGCAAGTCTCTAGCCATTGAAAAAGATAAAGATAGGTTCATTTTCACTCCTATTATTCAACCCGTTGTCTGTGTATCTATATGTGTGTGTATGTATGTATCGGTGTACAAATATATAGGAAATAGTATTATTATATTAAAGGAAAAAAACCACAATAATGGTATTTCGGAACGAGACAACGAGAAAAATAGACTCCTTCTAAAAAGGTACCCTGAACCCACGGTGAAAGGCAGCAGTTTCACCATTAGGCACTGGGGTGTAGAATTGAGTGGGTCGGTCCGGCGTCAGCTGCCACAGCTGTGGGTGAGAGTGAAGTTCACAGTATCGGCCGCAGTAATGCGATGTGAAAAGGCACGGGAAACCACCGCATTATTCTCCGTAGAATATGCAGCCTTGCCTAACATTCAAATACCGTAGAATGCAAGGATATGTGCTCCACTATACCAATTCCAGGATTGAAATACTGATGATATATAAATATGTATATATTTTTATTATTGCGGGTCGCGGTGGTCTAGTGGGTAGAGCGTTGGACTACTGACCGGAGGGTCCCGGGTTCGATTCCCGGGCAAGGCACTCTGGGCACCTGCAGCTCCACCCAAGCTAGTTGATTTTTCGGGTACCAGATCTTCCTGGGAAACCATAACCGGCACAGGGAAAGGAACTGGCCCCCCTACCCTGATGTGTGAATATTCACACGCCGTCGGGCTTAGTACATGGGTGAGCTCTACCATCACCTACTAAACCGACCTTCGGGTTGATTACTGTGTTTATGGTTTTTTATTATTATTATTAGGTAATCTACCGGCTATGGTAGGTTTTCGGATGGACACAACTATCAAATAAACATTTTGTAACTCCCCACCTAGCAACCTAATCTACATCAGGTCCCTCTTCATCTCTGTGTACTTCTTTCCTGCCTTCATCCCGTCCAAAATCCCTATCCTGTTCCTGCCCTTACCTCGCTTGCCCAACATTCTCATTACATATTTCCCATTCCCACACATTATTTCATAATATTGTATTCAACACAGTAGAACGCACACCAAACGCCAAACCATTCACATATTTTCCCTTTTGCAATTAAAATAAGCGACACTGGAAATGCTGCGGAAAATACTGCGACTCAAGGGAAATTACTCAGGATGGCTGGCGATTATGGTCCGTATTAATAATCGATTCCCTTCATACTAGCATGGGAATTTTCAACGTAAGAGGTACTCACGAGGTGCACAAGACAGAGAGACGGATATTTGACGCCGGGCCATGAGTTCCTTTTTAATTCCAGGGTTTACGGAACAAAATATTGTCTCTCCAGGGCAAAAAAGATGTATCTTCGAGGTGCTTCAAATGCAAATATTCCTTCCCTGTCATATTTTGAACGAAAATGTACCGTGTGGACTACAACTCCGTGTTTAGCATGTATCTGTACGTGTGGACAGCTTAAATTGAGTGAGATATCACTACGGCAAACCCTGCCTATGTTAAGGCAAACTCTCCCATTTGAAGAGGAAAAACTCAACCACCAATGGCAGCAATGCTACATGAAATGTCCACGGTAAAAAATTTGTTTACGAGTATTTTGTCATCACGAGCGAGAAAATTCCTGCTTCCATCCTTTCCGAGCTCACAGCGGTTTGGTGGCATTTGGAGGGGAAAAGGAAGCAGCATATTATAAAACTCATTTTCCCTTCTGCAATATTTCCTCTCGTCACACTGTAAATCCGCGATATACTGAACGAATCAAGGCTTCTTCCAGGCTTTTCTGATGATTTTTCAGGGCTTAGAAATGAAGTGGGTGCTTAGGTAGCGAATCCATGAGAAAACCTACCTTAAACGGTAGATTACTCAATAGAAGTTTGGAAATTCTCAATGATGACTGTCCACCCGATAGACAGCAACTGAAAAACTCTTGACCTGTCGACGTGAGCACGTGTCTCGGCTTACGGAGAATTAGAATCGATTCGCGAGAGGTGTAGACGTGTGGCGATCCCTCATTAATCCCAACGTCCAAGCCTTGCGATTCCTTCCCTTGGGACACCCCGGGAGAGGTACAATAGCGAGAGAGTGAAGAGACGTTATTGGAACTCAGGGTTCTAATCGTACAGCTGCCATCACGATGGCGAAGATAACGGTAGATTGGATGCTTTTGTGATAAGAGCATGGAGCAACAATGGAAAGAATAAAAAGTACAGATAGAAAGACGAATGACACGGTGAAAGGAATAACATGAAGGAAAAGAGATGATTTTGGGAGGAATTCGAAGAAGACAAGGAAAGTGGACGCCGGAGATATTGAGAGGCAATGTGAAAGAATGGCAGGAGGGAAGAATGCTGTTTCAGCGAGTGAAAAATATAGAGCATTTTGGACATAAAGGAGGGAGACAATTAAGACCTGAAAAAATATCTTATTAAAATACATACTTTTAGGATATTTACAAAACGTATATAATTTACCCAGCCATCGGAAAACTAATTCTGACCAGTAGAATGCACTTTAGCACTGTCAAATGGTGTCACAGGCAATGAATTACATGAATATCTCATTAAAAAGTCTATGGAGTAGAAAATACACCCGTGCATGGATGTAAAATGTGTGTCATAACCATGAATGGATGATAATGTTGATAATTGTGGGTTAATATGCGCGTATGCACGTTATTAGCGCCTGTTGTTGTTTTATTAAATCAGTTAAAACTGATAATTTACGGTTGAAGGCACTGAATGTGTTATTCGAACTTCACTAGGTCTAAAATTAACGTTCCCGCAAGCCCTACCGCACACACCATACACAAGCGATGTTAACAACCGAGTTTTACCTTATTAATTAGACGAAACTTATAGAAAATCTACATGGCGTAGTTCACGGTGTAATCTGGTGTGAAACCTCATTACGTCAACCACGTAAACGTTTTTTTACAGGTTAACACAGCCTTTAAAACTTGCACATTGACTCTGTCAAAGACCAGTACAGTAATGAATTTCCCTGAAGTTTCATGTTACGTTGGCCATAATTTTCCTTTTTTCATTAACATGGTAAATCATGTCAATATTATGCTCTGATTTGAATGTGAAAACTGTCTCTGAAAACCATCGCAGTGTAGTCACAGGATAAAAATTATGAAAGTCGGTTGTACCTACAGAGATGCCCACCGCTTAATAACCATGAAACCACTTAACTAGATTGCGATTCGGACTCATCACTTATATGCCTCATGTTTGAGGATTTAAGTCCATTACCAATGTCGCATCCTGGGTGATTTGGTTGAGATGGGAGGGGAAGGGATCCACCTGGGATGCAATCCACGAAATACGAAAATACGGAACATTTACACAGACTGACAAGAAAATAATTTTTAAAAACTCGTTATTTTTCACATTTCTTCATTAACATCATTGCATTATCTCACAATAGTGCCTGTAGAGGCACGCGATAAAGACTTTTATGCTTACAAAGACGTATTCAGGCGTCTATTGTTTAGTAAACTACATTTTAGATTTTTAAAGGGTCACTTTTATCGGAACAAGAAAAATACCACCTGATACTTTCGTAAGTATATATTAAATATATAGGAAAGTATTAAATGGTATTTTTTTGTAGTACTCAAAATCCTATGGAGGCAGGTAAAATGGATGAAGGGCATATTGATCGGCAGTGAGATGTTGAAGACTGTAATAGAGGGGAGAGAGTTACATGGATAGTCATGATGAAAAATCATTATTACGCTACATTTTGAACAATGGCGGGACGTTCATGTGAGGGTTAGTATAGCACAGTGACGTCTGCTGGAAGACTGTGGAAAGAGACAGGATCAGATGGCAAATGAGACGAGAGCAGGGCGTGCGCCAGGGGATGAAGACTGTGGAAAGAAACCTTGTGAGTTGGGAAGAAAATTTCGTCGTGAAGGTTTCCTGTGTCTAAAGCCTTTGAGACACTAAAGAGATATTGTAGACATACACTACATACACTTTGACTGGGACAAGGCATCTAACACCTTCCCCTTGAAATTAATTTAAAATGTTAACAATTCTCGTCGACGTATGAGTGTTCGGAATCATGACGTTGGTGGGAAAATTGTCCCACTTCACCCCTCGTGCTTACGCCACTGCCCATAAATTTAAGGCTTTCGTGGAATTTCCATGACTTAACAGGCATTTATGAACTGAGTTATCAGATTTTCATGTTTTCAGAACAATCCAGTGAATGTCCTTAAAATACTTAAGATGTAATATTATAATGACATTTTATGTTTTACTAAAGAGTATGGCTAAGTTCTACGTTAACGCTGGCGGGAAAAAATCAGAGCAGTATTATCTTGAAAGAAAAGCGGACTAAGATGGTTAAAGTAGTAGGGACATAATAAGAAGAATTGCGTTAAGCTCTCGAAAGAATAAGGGAGTTGACAACAGAGACATCGAGTCAGGGTCTAAAGGAAAGATAGGAGAGCACATTGATTTGGGGTATGGTTTTGTCCGGAAATATGGTCGCATGGTTGTGTCCGCTGAAGCAAACATGATCGCTGAAGCAGGTGATAGGCGTAGATTGGAGGCCTTTGAAATTTGGGCGTGGAGAAGGGTGGAAAAAGCAAAATGGGCGGAAAGGAAAACGATCGAAGAAGTAGTGGGGTAGGAAAGAGGGTTGTTTGGGGAAATCAACATGAGTCAGGAAAGATGGATGCTTAGCAGCTTGATTGGCGATGGAGTACTGAAGACTATGGCAGCAGGGAAGGCGTCCGGTAAGCGAGGGAGGAATTGGATAGACATGTAGATGGAATTAAGAGAGGTAGTAGAATTCATGAGGAATTGAAGGAGGGTTGATATATTTATAGTGTGAGGGATATGTCTTGTTATGTGAGGCTTAGAAATGTAATAAGTTTATTTCCAAAACCTAACTTAAACGGTAGACTACCAAATAACTAGAATGGTACGGCGATTTGGACGCTAGCGCATACATCATCCGTGGGTGTTCGATATTGATTGGGGAATGGATTTACTGCGGTGGCTAAAATCCCGGTTCTCCAGGTAAGGACCCGGGATGGTCTTGTCCCCTACGCCGGCGGATTTATCCGTTTGTATTTTATTTGAGATGCTAACAGATTATAGTACGGAGGACACGGAAACTGTACTACTCCATCCTAGGTGATGAGCCAAGTCGTTCAAGTCAATGAGCCCAATCACGACCACCATTCACTTGAATGAGTCAACAGTATATGACAGCGCGATCGAGCGTGGTGACCACTCAGGAGTTGCATGAGTTGCCTGAGGTTTGTGATCAACTTCAAGCGCAGCTTATCCATGTCGGTTCGCGATTGATGTAAAGGATAGTTTTAGTTTTTTTGCTGTGTAAGTCACACGTGATTGATGGCACTTGGGGCTAGCAGACCGTTTTAATTTGTGATTGAGGGGTAATACGCGATCGATGTGGGCTGTTTCAGCACTTGCTGACCTTGTGATTTTAAGCACTCGAAATTATTAACGTTATTTCTCTTAGCTCCTCCGATAAAAATAAATTTTTTTTAAACTAACATTCCAAAGGAAAAAAAACGAGGTTGAATATCGAAATGTGAACATTACGTCCCTTAAATATTTACTTTCCGGAGACATTTAGAGAATTTACTTTTATTAGGTTTACTTTTGAAAAAAAAATCCACTTCAGAGAAATAATGCGGCAAAAACAGACGATTGACAAGCAGATGATGAATTCATGAGACCAGTGATTTATAGCCAATTGAATACAGTATTAACAAATGTATTGGCTTTATTTTCCTCTTAGTAGAAGTCCCCTACTTCTAAAGGCCTTTATTTCTGTAACTAGTCATCGCGCACCATATACTAATTTCCCGACTCATGCCAATCAATTTAAATCATAGCTTGTCATTGATAACAGTAATCATAATCCTGTGACCAGTTAATAAATATCTTAGAATACCTTATCTCGTGATACCGTCAATCACGATTAAACAGATACCATTCCATCAATCGGGATGGTAAGTAAGAGCGGTGGCTTGTCAATTTCCTTTAGAACATCGTCGCCGGGTTTCGCCATCTCCTCTTTGACAATTGAGTCCTAATTACCGAACTTCTCTAAATAATTTCAGAGGTCGGGAAACTCCCAAGATAACCAACCCAGGCTGTCCACTGGATATGAGCTATCATATCGACGTTCTTCGTTATTCCTCTCGAAGAGAAAAGTTCCGAGAGAGAGAGTGGGAGGAAGATGTTTTCTTTCAATGCAGAAACCGTCAGAAAATTTATCGTATCTTGAGCGACGACTCGGCTAAGAATCCACATTATAAAAGGGAAAAAAGATGGGCATTGGCTAGCCATATTTTTATCTGCTCCAAATCATTTCGGACGGGGAATATCGGTCTGGAAGCCATCGCACCCCCACTCCCGGAGTGAGGACGTGCTTAATGCCCCGCATTCCGAATTGATCCGAGCGGCATCCTTTCCTCCTCTCCCGGGTGAGGCGCGTGGGGTGAGGAGATGCGGGGGGATAAATAAAAAGGGCGCCGCCCGTGATGTGAGCTCGATCCCGGCGATTTCCTGTGACGCCCCTTCCCTCTCTGCCCTCGCCATGGGGGACCATTCCCCCAGCATCGGCAGCCGCCCTAAACGGGATTCCCGAAAACAGGGAGGGTTGCCGGGAGAGGGGAAAGGAAAAAAATCAAGAATGAGCGGCGGTCGACCCAAAAAAAATTCACTATTTATTCAATACTTCATCCAAACCAAGTTTCCCCGAGTAAAAATTTACCGATTAATATTTCACGCTACTACTCTCTCTTCTACCTCCTCCCCCTCCCACCACCCCGCGCTGATTCACCCAATTCCCCTGGTGGCACCACGCTAAATGATAAATACTTGAGGGGAAAACAAAGCGGACAAGGTGTTGGAGTACGTGCACCAGGGAATCTTTCTTTGCCCTTCTTCTTTCCCCTCCGGCCTCTTGGATGCGCCCTTTCGGCGGGAGAGGTAAGTGTGGTGAGGGCTGCTCCGTAGTGCGTCCCAGTTGCCGAAAGCGTTTTGGGCCACGGATTGCGGGATTTCATTAACTCCGCAAGAGTTGCCTTTTTTTCTCTCCTTTCACTTTACTACCGCGGTACATTTTTTTCTTGTTTCTTTTTCTACGCCTCCGAATAGCATCGTTCCTCTAGGAGGCTTCTTCATTAAGAGCGCGAGGCCACAGCAGCTAGCTTTTTAAGAGGAGCTCCCGATTCTTAATCTTTTGGCCCGTTCCGACCAAAGGCACTTGAAGCTTTTATGTGCCTCATATCGTAAAAATAACTCTGAGAGTAGAAAGGAGCCCTGCCAATCAGCAGAGATTGTGGAGAAAGAAAGGAGCATGAGAACTCGGTATTTTCGGAAGATAAAATGGGGTTAGCTAGACGTGGTGTACTCGAGAATTTAACTAGCAATATTTCAAAGATTTTTTTACAGTTACCTTCGCATGTACTATTTCTTTTTCAGTCTTCACGCGGACAGTAAAATTTAATAATTCTAAAGACGGTCGATAAAACGATTCAGAATACTCCCATGTCCATGGATATTAAGAGACCTTACTTCACATGGATGTGCGGAAGTCCAAATTTGCATATTCTACGAAGTTTTGTAGTAGGCGCTGAAATATCGGTAAGATAAATGGTCGGAGGCCACGACCCTCAACTAATTTTGCATTTTCCTTTTTTCCTGGCCGGTGCATTCAAACTACGCTCGTGCAGAGGAAACAGAGTCAATTGGTAAAACGCAACATAAAAGGAAATGGAAAATTTCTTTATAGCGTAGACAAATTTTGAAACTATAACGGAACTAAAATATATATGACCATTTCAAAATTACCTTTATTATATCAGAAACGTACACAAGGCCAATTTCTACACGCGCATTAGTAGTGGTTACTCTGTGAATCCAACCAAAATCTACCTCAAACGGAAAATTACCAAAAATATTAAAATGAAGGCACATATACGAATGCATATAAATAAATTTATTACATTTTCCAGACTACCGTGTTAGTAGGTAGGCTTAGGAAGGATTCTTCCGATGACGGAGCCAACTAATTAACCCAAAACGTTCACCGTCCGTGAGTATCTTACTCTAATTCTTCCAATTCCTAGTAGTAGTTTTCGGGTTTTTAGGGTGCATCGACAGCAATGGTCATTTTGCACCATTGCTGTCATTGCACCATCCAATTCCTCCGTTAAAATAAGGTAATGAGCGTAGATTCCATATATAGAAATATATGTGTGTGCATATATATGTGTGTGTGTGTGTCTATATGCCAAACTGCCTACGAAAAGCCCTCTGCGCCGACACCACACTATTATTCTTTTTAAAGAGCGTTTCTACGACAAAGCCTCGATGCTCACCAGACTACTGCATGGTAACTACTGATTATATACATATATATATATATATATATATATATATATATGTGTGTGTGTGTATGTATATATATATATATATATGTGTGTGTGTGTGTGTATATATATATAATACACACACATACAAATGTGAAATACTTCGCAATTAGTGAGACATTCATTATCTAAAATATGGAATAAAAAATAAAGAGCAAAGGTAGACCTAAACCCTCGAACGTTCGGAACCCCGTCGGTCAAAATATCAGCAGATGAATACTACCGAAGAGGAAGACTATCAAAACTGTATGGGTGTCCTTAAATATATACCACATACACATATATTTATTTACACAAAACACATGGTCATCGTTTCATAAAATCCCAGACTATTTGCAAAAATTTTCCGCTTGAGAGCAGGCGTTTTACGTTATTTTCAACCGACTTAACTTCCTTGAAAGTCCTGACTTGAAAAGTCTCTTCCCACGATCGTGTACATTGCATGCCGAGCTGCAACAGCAATCACACTGAGAAAAGGACTCATGCTGAATTCCCAATGCCCGACTACCTTCCCCTGAGGCTGTTCCGAGAACTGTGGCTTCGTACTCGGTCGTTTGAGCGCTTTCGTACATTCAGAAACTCCAAATGCTCGACTCGTGATTCGCGTCGCGAAATGTTTGCGTTCCAATTTGACGGAATACCACTGATTCACGCTCTACTCGGACGAGTTCGACCCCTATTTCGTCCTGAGCGCACTGTCACCTCCGCTCCCCCTGGCTACCTCTTTTTTTCTTCATTCCTCCAATACCCCAATCCTAAACCCTTACCCAGACCGCCCGCGGAACAATACCATTACCCCTGAGCAAACACACACCCACCCTCTTCCCCGCCCCTTTTCTTACACATCTCCATCCCACCACTCGTTCTCTTTTTGTCCTCGCATGATTATGGTGCTCCGACCGGGAATCTTTAATCTCAATCTTGCCCTTAATAAAGGCGTCAATTTATTCCTTTATTTCCACCCTGACCGATTCCAGACTGAGAAATTGGGCGGGTGAATCCTTGCCAGCATGGAAATTGAATTTTGAAATTGCCGAGTGTGCACAAACACACTCACACTTACATACACTGGACCCTGGTCCACCCCCACCGTGTATATATATATATTCCCTATCTCTATTTCAATGTGAATGAATATATATATATATATATATATATATATATATATATATATATTCTTTCCGCTTTATATATATATGTATATATATTCTATTCCTTACGCCCCCCCTCCCCTCCCCAGGCACTCTTCCTTCAAAACCTCTCAGTCTGACCTGAAGAAGGCCTCGGAGTAGGCCGAAAGCTTAAATCATCTACAGTGTGAGTTTTTGCTTTTACGTGTTATCTGTTTTATTCTGTGTTATATTGTGCCGTCCAAAAGTTATATATATATATATTACACACACAGAAACATTAAAGGACACTTACAGTAGACATTTACGTTTCGACGGCACGGCCGTCCATCTATATATATATATATATATATATATATATACACACACTTTTTTGGAAAGCCCACAAACGTGTAATTTAAATTCACTGATAGTCATAACAAACACAGAAACCAAAACACACAAAAGAGGGACTCACTGGTTCTCGAATTTTCGGTGGTTCAACCACCTTTCTCAAGAGGAATTAGGAACAGAACTAGTAACTATATATATATATATATATATACACATACATACATATATACACACACATTCAAACGCGACATCCCGCCACATGGCGAACAAATATTCATTCATATGGAGATAGATGTAAGGAAAAGGAATAGGAACACAAACAAAGGACGAACACAGGAGAGGTGGGGAAGGCGGAATTGAGAAAATCACAAGCGTAAAAATATTTCCTTGACCGGGACTTGAACACCGGATCTTTTCACTTGCTGGGCGGATGCTCTAATCTTTCCTTAAATTCAGTGTAAAATTAAGTTTCCCCGATAGCTTAAGTGGTTAGAGCAACCGCTCGGCAATTGAAAAGATCCGGTGTTCAAGTCCCGGTCAAGAAAATATTTTTACGCTTGTGATTTGCTCCATTCCGCCTTCCCCACCTCTCCTGTGTTCGTCCTTTATATGTGTTCCCACTCCTTTTCCTTATATCTATTTCCTCATGAATGAACACACACACACACACAACCCTCCTCCTCAATACCCTCTCACACGTACGCCACATAATACTCCTGTAGTGGGAGAATCCATAAAACTTTTGGAGATGCGAGTTCGGTGACCATTGAATGGCGTCGCGGACGCTTTGGAGAACGATTTATCGAACGAGTAAGGGGAAGGATAAATGGGACCGGTCCGCCCTGCCGCTAGGTGGGGTTGGTAAGGGGCATTCCTCGTTTGCGAGGGCGATATCTCGAAACCATATAGATAATGGGTCTCGCACGGGAAACGATTACAGACCACGGTGAGGATTTATAATTTAAAAAATCTTTTTGTGACGCCGGACCGACGGAATTGTTTTAAGGGTTTTATCGGAGGGTGCCCACGGATTCCCAATGCGTGTGTGCGTCTTACGTGTGAATATACAATCATCGCACGGCATGGCACATATACACACGGTCACGTGGCGGTCTGGGGCGTTAGGTCACTTGTCCTTGATGATAATTGCGGACAGCCGTAGCATTGTTTTATGATGCGTCCGCAAAAGCTAAACGCAAGAGGACGAGGTCTAAACATCGTGAACCTCGGGATCTTGCTCCGGGGGAGCCAAGTGTTGTGAAGTTCGGCGTGTCTAAGAAACCGTAAACTACAGCTCGCAAACTTCCATTCTACATCACCCAAGGGGCCACGTGCCGGAAATCGTTTTATTAATAATATTCATTTCTCTCTTGTAATAGGCACAAGCTTTTTGATTTTTAATGGGAGAAAAATGGAAAAACCATCCTTTTTTCTCTATTTCGACTTACAAATTCATGTTTCAATTTTTATTTGAATAATTAATACGAATTTTCTTTCGAAAGTTCTCTTTGGAGGTGTAAAGGTTCCGTTGATAGATTGAACTGAGGAACAACGCTAGTGCGAAGGCAAAATTGCGCGCTGTCTATGTGATCCACAGCCAATCTCCTTAATGAAATACTCCGCGTTTTTGGTTTTTTTTCCGCCAATGGAATGAAACAAGCCCGGGGAAAAAACTGCTAACACGATTTTTGCCCTTCCCGCACGGAGTCAGCATAGTTGCCTTTCCAGTGCATAATAACAATAATTGCAAACTTTAAATCAATATATAACTACGAGTATACAAATTGGATCAATACAAATTACTTTACAGCACCTCAAAAAATCAACCTTTATTTCGTTGCAGTCATTTAGTATTAATTCTTCGAAAGCATATTACGTGATGAATAATTCTTAATACAAATGTCTCCTTCAACCAGATTTATGCGATGACACAGTTATGTCACTCTATTTTAACTTATTTTTGGTCTCCAGGGTGAAAATCCCGTGAATCCTTGTGTCCGTCACCTTCCACCTCATCGTTTCGGGGAAAATTAAACCCATGAATGCTAAATTGTTTCCACAATGCGTACTGAATGCCAAAAAAAGTAGAATGCAGAACATTTTCGGTCCAAGGTTTCGTCAATAAAAATTCACACGTGTCAGAAAGAATACAGCAACGATTCCCTCAGGAATAGAGGTCGTTATTCAATTGCAGCTGAGGCAACATTGTATGAATAGAATAACAAATGAAACACACACGAGCCCACGCAAGAATATTGGTTCGTTAATCAATACATTCGGTTTGACTAGGTGCCAAGAGAAATAATGAAGTCTTCGTACATGAGATAATTTTATCCTCAAAAGAGGTTAAGAAAAAATTCCCTCAGGCATAGCCACAAGCGTATTGATCATTGGCAACATTCATTATCTAAAAGAACGTAGCACATGAATTAATTCGTTTTAGCCAAAGGTTCCACATTAGCATTTATAACGGCGGTAGAATCCTTGAATATTATATTATAATGAGCATGATGTTAGCTTATACTGATCATCAGATTGATTTACATAAACTGAATAAAATATCATTAATTCCTTTTCGATTCCACCATAAAGCGGACCACCATTAATTATTCTTAAATTTTAAAACCCTTTAATTATGCCCTAATTCTCACTGCGCTGAAGATTTTTCGATTATGAAATGAAAATTTCCAAAAAAAGCGTGACATTGAAGTTTTCGGTGGTGAGGGGCCACTACCGAAATATTCTCAATCCCTTAATCGTGGCCCATAATGCCTGAAAAAGAAGATACTTTTGCGAAAATAGACACTAATGGCTTAAAATCAACAGGGGACTCTTTAAACGTAACCATCCACATGTTATTAGCGCACAAAAAAACTAATGACGCTTCAAATTTACTTGGCGAAGAAATGCAGATTTTCCACGCGGCAGAAGCTTTGTGCGAGAAAATCCGCGGAAAAATTCGCAGTTCTGGCAATGAATTCATTCCGGGTTTGCTATTTCCATGCAGACTTTCTGCAGAGTGAAATGTCTCCATTTTCAAGCTCCTTACTTTATTATGCACAATTGATCTATTTTTATCGAGCGAATTTCAATAATACCGCGCGTAAATTAGACCACGTAATTACCTTCGCGTGGAAGGAATTCAAGCATACTCCCCATTTTTTTTGTTAGAGGGACCCTCATTTTCAGAAAATCCCTGAAGTTATCATTTTTCCCTTCCCGAGATAACGGCATGATAGCCGTTTCATTCATTTAAAAAGAAAGCATGTACCCGTTCGGTCTCTGCTAAATACCTAAGAGCCATGGTAATAAATAAATGAATGCGGGTTTTAATGCAAGCCCATAGCCAATAAAGTTGGTGCGCAAACACTTTTCACACATCTAGACCTCGGAAATAGTTGAGCTCCAAAAGCCCATTATTCACAATTTCTCAAAAGAGCTCGAAAGCCGATTATGTGTCTGAATTTTAGCAGTGTTGCGCCAAAAAATATGTTTGAATATATTGCCTACATTTTACCTTCAAGGCCTACCTAACTAGGGTCCTTTTAATTACTTACTTTTTGCCTCTAAAGCCTACGTCTGTGAATATTGCAGCACAGGCATTAGACTAATTGGAACCTAAAAAATATACTATAACTCAAGTTTTCCGAAAAGCGAACGACCCTCCCACTACTGAGACTCCAAACATTTCCTGACAGAGTTTTTGCTAACTTAAGATTTGTGTGCATTAAACTCACTTACATGTGATGTTATGCGTCCGCACTGTTTTTCCGAAACGGGAATGCAGGCTCCGTACAATGCATATTATCTGGGGCTCGAGTCCCACAAAAGATGCTGTGGTATTTTCTACTTGTGGCCTGAGGTACAGCGGGGATATAGCGGATGGTTCGCCCGTGGTACTTTCGGATTTTGAGGCAGCTTATTTTTCTGGTTTCCTTCCGCGTTCATTTTTCTTTCGATAATGATGGTTTCTTCAGTCATTCTACATACGTCTTCAGATCGCAAGGCTCTTGGACAGGATTTCACAATTAACAGACAAATGAACGCTGCTTTGTACCCAACAACAGTAGGATCTTCGGATACAGTGGATACTGACGACTGCAATAGAGGAGAGTTAGCCATGCCAGCTGATTAGGCAGAGAATACGCATTTGGATATGACGCGTGATAACTTTCAGGAACTGTCCAAGATCAACCTTAATAGGATATTTTACATGCAATATTTTTTTGTTTCTCGATACCGTCGGTGGTCAGTGTATCCCTGCCATTGCGATATGCATATATCCATCAGGGGTTCGTTTCTTAAAACTAAATACCAAGTTACGAGTATTATACATATATTTAGATCCCACTCGATATATTACATATCGTGAAATGTATTTGTGTTAAATGTAAGAATAAATTTATTATTGTTAAAAGGCAATACGAGTTCACAACGGGTTGAAAAGTCTTACTTATTTGATACGTACATCAGATTACTCATAGAGTGAACTCAAGGGTTCGAATAAACCCAGAGCCAGTGAAGAGGGTTCCTTTAGGTCAACATGTGGAATTTACCAAACTAATAATTTATATCTCAACAACCAATCTCTCGATAGACTTATAATGATAACGATTGGGGAGGGGGATGCCAAAAAAATAATACATTCTTTTTCTTGCAACCTTTTGGGACATCCTTAAAATTTCTTCTCACACGAATGTGGCGACTAATCGGATCAATAGTACCCCGAATCTAAAAAATATGAAAACTCACGTCTTAATCAGTGTTCGCAGACTCCTTTGATGAAATAAAAGTTTTGGGATAACTTATTTTTACCGAGAGCGGTAAGATTCGGAAAAATTGTGCCGTGTTTTCCAACCATCCTTTAAGTAAAAAATACATCAGCTGTTCTGTTTTGAAAGTGTTCTTATCTACAGGCCCGAAAGATGCAATGACTCTTAGGATGAAAACAAATTTCGGAACAATATTAAGGACCAGAAAGCCAAAGGCCTCGTTAATAACCTGAAATTTCCATTATACGGCAGGTACTAATTAATTATACAAATGTCTCTGTTCATCCCGTCTTGGAGGGATGTTGAGGAAAAGCGGGTGACACTTAACTGAGAGCTCTGGGACACACAGGGCACGAGGCCCTGCTCACCGACCACAAGACCTTTAGCATCAAATAATACATTTCATAATGTGTGTGCCCAGTAGTCGTCTAATACGAGACAGTGAGAAAGAAGTATCTGAGAGAAGGAAATCAATTAAGTCTTCCGAAAGAGAAAAGTAACATTAAAAGTGCAGTGTGCCTTTGCTGTCCGTTTTATATTTAATAAAACACGACTTTGCAGTCCTGGAACCTGCTGTTAATTGAAACTTAACGGTTCCAAAAATGTTATTAAGCTATCGTGCTTTGCTCATTCTTTGCAACATTAAATAAAAAAATATATAAAAAAATATGATTTGAGGGAAAAAATGTCCCACGAGTACGGCAATTAAGAAATTTCAAACAAAAAAACCGGGGACTTCTTTTTTTCTACTTTTTCGGGCATAGCGCGAGAGGCTCCTAGGGAGACTTCGCGAATTTTGGAGACTTTTTGTTTGCCCACCCCCCACTACTCGCGACACTCGCCAAGTCACCCGTGGAGAGAGACCCCGCCGCCGAAGCACCTCAAAACCCAATTATTACCCACTTGCGACGTAAGCGCACGATATCACTCCCTGTGGGATTCTTTACAAAGTTCCCTCACACACACACTTCTCCTTCACGAAGTTTACGTCGTGCCCCCCCTCCCCCCTGCCCACAGACGCGAAATCCCTCAAGTAGGTACCCCCATCCCCTCCTTTCCACACCGTACGGAGGAAATGGGGCGAGGGGGGGGCAGGAGGAGGAAGATAGGATTTTCGGATCGAACCTCTCCAGTCGTCTCGCGCCGCAAATATGCGTGCGGAGGTTGGGTCTCGTCTCCGTGCCGTATTCCTTCTCCGGGCGTGCCACGAGGAATTCCGCCGCGCCTCCTCTCGCACTCCAAAAAATAACAGCAATCGAATAACCTCATCGCCTCATACTCCATTATGCGGGAACCTATTAGCCTACTTCGTCAAGGCGCGGACGTTGCGCCGAGGATGAGGCTTGTCGCGGGGAACGTCGGATTGGGGGTGTCGGAAGAGACGGGGGATAAAGAGACGCAAAGGAAACGCCCAGAATGACATGCCTTGCGGATTTACTGCGATCTCTTCGGAGTGTTCCTGATGAGCGCACTGCCTAAAGCTGTTCTTAGGCCGCGGGAAAACATCATCTTCAACAAATGGGGGAGGGGGGAAGTAATTTAAGAACGTAGAAATTAAGGAACCATGAAGAGCTATATTTTTAATTCTTTTGAAGTCATATCTTATTATCCTGAGTGGGGATGAAATACTGAAGCCTGGCAGAGAGTATAATGTTGGGTAAACGAGGTTAAGGGAGGAAAAGCATAGGTATTTTGAGTGGGATGAAAGGAGGTAGGAATTAGTTACTTGGAGTTTAAGTATAACTTACTCCAGATTTTAGAGTAATTATTCAACGTGATACTCTTATATGGATTAGGGTGGGAAGAATGATGGTGAAATTAAACGAAAGCGTTTGCAAGGTTTAATGAGAATTGACTACAAAGAGGCGGGGGTACGATATGGTAGATGATATGCACCTTAAGTCAAAATGACAAAATACTAGTGAAAACTTTACTATGCAGCATAGTTTTGTACGGCTGGAAACCTGGTCCTTAAGGCAGAAGGATAAGTGTAGATTGGAAACCTTTGAGATTTGGACGTGGATAAGAAAGGTCAAACAATAAAATGAATGGGAAGGAAAAGAAACTAAGTTATTCGCAGGGTAGAAGAGAAGAGACGGCTGTTGGGAGATTATCGAAGAAGGTTGGAAAAGTGGATGCAGGAGATGCTAAGAGGTAGTGGGATGCTGAAGACGGTAATAGGGGGTGTTAGGAAGGTAAGGTAGAGAGGGGGAAAGAAAAGTCATTTACGACGGAATTAAGGTGGTAGAAAGTAGGCAGGCGTAAAGAATGAGTATGTAACATGCAATATGGGGTTTAAGGGAATTTTATGTCGAGCAAGTGAGGGCTTGAAGTACGGAAATACGAGTATGTATACCCAAGATCTATCAAAAACCTACCCTAAACCGGTAGACTAATTCTAATAAATACATTTAGTATGGCTAAGAAATGTAGCCCTGCTTAGGTATAGTTTTTGTCAGAAACCGACGTTGACCGGTATTCTGCTCTTCATAACACTATCGTAATCATATAATATTTTTATTTAACTTTCCAATTCCTGTCGAGGCAGGCATTTGATTAGCCCAGGGACTAAAACGCTGGAGTAAGACTTCTCTGCCTCGGATAACACTACACACCGAATCACAATACACAACTATTAATCTACATACTTCTTCCCACTTTATTTCATTCCGTGAAAAAGGAGACACCTATGGTTGATAAAATTAACATTAAATAAAAAATATAGTATAAAACTATTTGATATTTTCTTGATTTCATGATTGACCGCCATAAGAAGAAGATATTATAATAAAAAATGAAGCATTATGTAGGTGATATTTACTTATGTTGTTTGGGGATCTATTTACCATTGGAAAATAATACCCAAGAAGAATAGGGAGCCACTCAAATCTAGCACTGGAAGTGGATGATGAAGATAATGTTGGAAGAATAATGGAGAACAGAACAGAATGAAGTCATATCGAGTTCAATTTGGAAATCTGAACTAGAAGGTTTGGGGAAGGGGACGCCTGGGGATAATGACAAATTAAAGAGAATAATAGAGGGGAAGATCAATAAAGGGAGATCGAGGAACAAATATGCTGATCAAAGAAGGAAGGATGTGAAAAAATGGCTGGGAGTAAGACAACCAGATTGAATAAGGTAGAGCGAATGTTGTAGGTCAGCCGGGTTGAAAGACTATGGAAATGAATGAATGAAGACAAGCGAAAGGAATTTATGAGAAAAATCGAGCGCACTTAGTACTAATGACTAAAGCAAGAAAATGGGTTTTCACAAAGGGATCTCAAAGACGAAATTACAGGCTCGTTACCCTGTTTTGTCCCAGAGAGCTTTTATACTTCGACAATGTTGATAATTTGCTCCACATTTAGAACCGCTCTTGGAGATAAATTTGAAACTAGATGGAATAGCACTGAGTATAATCGAAAACATCAATGCTGGGAAGCCAAGATGCCCGAGTGCTGAATCCGAAGGGCGTGTTGAACACTCTGGTTCGAGGCATCGCACGATAGGCAAGAGTAATGCTAATCTATCGTAAAATCTCCGAGACATTCAAAATTATCACATTCAAGGCACGGAGCCAGTCTCTTTCCCTCTCGCAATTTGGGTGTATAGGATTCTTCCAGTGGTATCAACGAGCACGGGCACAATTGGACCTATAGCGTTCATGCCAATGTTTTTAATCTAGGTTTGAATACCTGGCATTTTAGATAATATACGGAAAGAAAATGAAGAAAGGACAAATGAGATAACCAAAAGGAATTTAACTGTATTGGAAATATAATTCAGCCACTGATTTTGAAATGCATAAGCTGAAAACACTAAGCAAAAATAAGTGGATCATTTGAAGTTCTGAAGGCTGAAAATTCTCATGTGTTTGACAATTCACGAAATAAATTCAGAATGGCCACGGCCAAAGATACCTCGAAGAGAATTTTTTCATCAGACTATTTTCACGTGGAATTAAGGTGGTGAAATTTTATCTACAAAGGGGCGGAAAGGTCTATGGCAATGATTCCTGCTTGAGGTGCTTTGTGGGGAGCACTTTGAGTGAGTACGACGCCCGTCGGATGGAACGTTAAACTTCGGATCCCTGGGCGCCTTTCGACAAGAGTAGGCTAATGCCTAAGCCGGGTTTCTCTCCACTGTTCATCCTTTCCCATCCATCCCTAATGGCGCAAATGACCTTAGTTATCGGTCGCCTCCCATAAAAACTCCTACTACTACTACGAAAAAAACCGTCGACTATATGGAAAACAGAATAAAAACACTTTTGAGGTAACTGCAAATATTTTTGGGAGGTGATTATGAAAGAATAATGAAATAGAATGGTGGACATTATAGAAAAGGGCACCAGGCCGAACACGACTGAATGAAAAAAAAATGTGAAACCTTGTGAAAAGGTGATAAACTCAGTACGGCACCTATTTAAAGGAATTTTCATCTGAAACGGCGTTACACAAGAGAAGAAAAAAGGTTAAGTAGACACAGGAGAAGGACTAGAAAATGGGATGAGAGAACGTGAAAATATGACGAAATTGACTAAGGACGGCGCAGATTAAGAACCGGTTTCATAAAAATATATGGATTTGCAATTTTACCGAAAACCTTAAGAATAATCGACTCATCATTCTATTTCAAGATGTAACGATACACCAATACTTAAGAAAATCAAAATGTTAACATGAATGCGTCATACTTGAACATGATGAGGCATACTTGACATATATTCTTTCCGACATGGCCGATTGCTCCGATATTTTTCACCATTTGAAGATAAAACCCAAGCTAAGCGAACTGCGTCAACGCACAGTTAACAGGACTAAGATTTACCTTAGCGGTTGAATAAGAAGTGAAGGACATTAAAATCGAGAGAGCACATGGAATATTCAATCTGACAGAGATAAATTGTTCTCTTTCCGTGTTGAAGGGGAATAAATAAAAATACTAAAAGGAAAACTACGATAATGGCGATAAACGAAACGTCTAATATGCAACAGCTGTTGAGACCACACCTGGAACGAGGAGAACACTTCCAAGCGACACTTTAGAAGTACACCAGCTTCAGGCAGAAATCTCACGAATTATACAGGCTCACAGGCATTATATCCAGGCGAGCCCAAGAGTAATGCTGAATTCTTTATTAAATTATTTTAAGAAAGGACGCCCAGGACGTTGAGGAGAGACGTACAAAATTAAGAATTCTTGAAGACTATATGATACGGAGCGCAGCATTTAATGGCTTGAAAACCTAGTCTGAGTGAGGCATACGTTAGGGGGTAGATTATGGGTTTTTGGGATGTGAACATGGCGAAGGATGAGAAAAATAAACTGAATAAAGCATGCGCACACACTAAGTTACGGTTGAAGTCGAGAGACACGTTCGTCTATCACTCGTAGAGAGGACGGGAATTCTGACAAGTGCAGTCTTGTATTAGAGATGAGTGAAATTCTGGGCATAAATGGTGTAGCCAAATTATGGTAATTAAGGGAAGAATGAAGGGAGCTTAAAGAATAAGGACCTGCCGAATGAATGAACACGTTGCGCGACAAAAGAACTTTTGAGAAGGGTTGTAGAGAAGAATGAAAAAAGTAAACTGGACGGAAAGGAAAACGAACTAATAAGTATAGTATTAGGAACGGTGAGTGAGAAGAGAGGAATGTTGGAAGAATTTCAAAGAAGATAAATAAATACAGAGCATTTTTATTGGCGATGGCATATTGAACACTGCGCGATAGGGGAGAACATCGCCGTGTATGATGTCTCGTTGTGCCGTGTTATAGGCGAGGCGAGGAAATGTAGAGGTTGTTAGTCTTTGTCTCATCCAAAACCTACCGTAAATGGTACACTACCATAAAACTCGTAATGATACGTCAAGACCAACATATTTGTGTTTGGGGTATTTCACAGTCCACAAGAACATGTAACTCTTTAGTACCGTCCAAAAACGTACCACTTCCAACTGAAAAAAAGACGATGGACTGTAAAAAAGAAAGATAATGGGCTGGAATTCAAGATGGTACTAACTATAATGCTAAGCACATAATTGGACGCTCAACAAAGGTGGAGAGGAGAAGGCTGGCAGAACGGAAAGAGACACATCATAGGAGAAAGGATTACGGGAGCGGAAGGGCAGGAGGAGAATGAGATAACGAGGATTGGGGCGGCCAAGCGTTTGGGCGAGTGGGGGGGGGGGAGAGGGGAAGGTTAGAGTGAGTGAAAGGTGGGGAGGGAGAACCATCCCTACGACTGAAGGGGGACTGAGAAGAAGGGGTTGAAAGGGGGTGGGAGAGAGAGAGGGGGGAGGGAGAAATAGGACGGCAGGAGGGAAGGCTCCCTTAAGTTTCTTCTCCGTAAGCGGGCGGCGGTGCGATAAATTCTCGTTTTAAGACGTGCTTTTGCAACGGCGCACCGCCCGGATTTGCGCACGACACCCGTGAATCTCCGCGCGGCAAAAGGAAATGCTGCAAAAATGCCTCATTTCGGAGCCCTTCTGTGCATAGCTTAATCCGTGAGTAATGTGTCGGAATAAATTTCACCGAGTGGAGATCTTTTTATTTTTGATTATTATTACATTTAGAAAGAGCAACAAAAACAACTAAGGGGAAAAAAGAAACGAAAACGATCTCGGAGCACGTAATTTTGCGGGATTAATGAAAAAAAAAGAAGAAAGGGGGAAAACGCGGTGGTATTTTCGAATAACTTCAATGTGGAGAGCGGGCCCGAATACAATAAATGAGTTTAAATTGAGATGGACCCGCATTTATAAACTGATCGTTCTCCCGCGAAGGAATTATCCATTAGAAGATGAATTCTTTTGAAAAGCGCTTCAATTTAAGCATAAAGGAAGCTTTCACAAAGCTCACTAATAGCGAATGATACAGGATAATGAAGTTATAGCTTTTGATAGGGACTTTTTTTTCAGCTCATTTTATTATTTTCATTAAATTTCATTCTTATCATTTTTTTGTAAATTTTTAAATTTGGCACAAACGTGACTTTGAGAACAAACGGAGCGAAGCTGACCGAAAGGGAATTTAATCACGAGCATTAAGCGTTCAAGCTCACGCGGAGATAAAACGAAAGAACCTCCTTTCAGTTCTCGTAGTTGATTAGATACGGTCGAAATACTTTATCTAGACAGTTGAAGCTTTTCTTTTGGTTTTATACTTACCTCATTTTTTTCACAGCTATTGCTATCTTATTTCCTACATTGTCATGTTTTCTCTTTTTTCTATTAACCATTGTTCACGCCATTGTTCCAACCCTCTAAACCCTAATAATCGACCGAGTCATTCATTTATTTTTAATTTATGCTATCCTGGGACCCATGGATCGGAAAACACGAGAGGAACAGCGCATTTCCATGAATATAAACCCACGTAAGGATCAATGTATTTTCATTTAAAACTTGACAGGGCTTAGATATGATCGGTGGGATTCAAGAGGGAGTCAAATAAAGGGAATATGCGCCCACAACAAAAGGAATTGCGTTTGAATGGAAAAATGAATGGACAGATGAATTAAATGGCAAAATAATAAAACAATTGGATGATTTTTTTATATATCTTGGCAGAATATTGCAAAAGGATGGAGAGATTAAAAAGCGAAATAATGCCAACAGAAAGGTCATCGGTAATGTGTTATGCATACACAACAATGTTCGGGTAAGGCATCAAAAATACTAGTGTATAAACGTGTACCCCTCTCCACATGGAATGGAAACGAGACACTAGCATGTCAAGGTAAGCATGAACGTCGACTACCGGAGATGGGTGTGAAATAATTGTGCTTGCGGTAAAAATAGGAAGAGATAGGGTGAAGAATTTAGGGGGTGATCTTGTCAAGAATGTGAATTGAATGCACCGTTAACAGCACGAGTGAGCAAGAAAGAGAGAAGTGTGCTTCGCTTGTTTGGTTATGTTTAGAGAACGGATGAGAGCCGAATCAGCAAACAGATCTATGAGAGGAGAGTAAATGGTGACGAGAGGAAGGGGAAGACCGAGGAAGACAAGGGTGAACGCGGGTGAAAGGAATCTAAAAACAAGAAACTGTGTTAAGTCTAACAAAAAGCAGAACATGCATGAAAATAAATGTTACGGAGGCGAAATAAGTATTCGAGGATAGCGGAGTATGAAGTTTTTTTTAATAAAAAGGAAATTTTTCAGAAATAACTCAAAAGCGAGGCTCTTTTGACTCTGTCGCATCATAAACGTATTCGGCGCCGTAAGTACTTCTTAATGTCATTACGGTAATTCATGCTCGGCCCATAAGTGCGTTCCACGTATGCCCTTCAAAGAGCAAAATTACGTAAAATGTTCAGAAAATGAATGCATTGCACGATGCTCAAACTTGTCCTCGACGAATTCATCTAAAATGTAATAATATGATTTACTCAGCACGAGTAACCTTTGAGTACACTTATATGAGATAATGAGGGAACAGTTTTTAATGGCGCGTGGTTCTTGGATAAAAAGGCTGATGGACAATATTATCACCATTTTCGGTGAATATGATCCAAGGGCTGATTAACAACGGTTGGAAGTGGCATTCCAGTGGGTAGAAGACTGGGCCACTGACCGAAGGGACAGGATTCGACCCCGGGAGATACCTCTGGACACACTCAGATTCTCTTGATGTGTGATTTACCAGATCCTCTTGGAAAATTACAAGAAATAAAGAACTTGTGGAATCACACAAAAAGGTTATAACTTGACGTGTGAATTTTATACGAAGTGAGCTCTACCCTCACCTATCAAACCAATCTTAGAGTTGATAACTGTGGTTTTTGATTAATATGGAAATTATATTTTTCAAGTGTGATGACTACAAAAGATGGAGATCATATGAAAAAGAGTCTAAGAATACTATTTTTAAAATATGCATAGGAAAGAAAGGATATAGAATTCAGAGTATCAATTTTTAAAGACAATAAGGTATGCTGGGAGTTCGATTAGTACATCAAATACAACTTTAGAGGCAGTTTCTCCAAAGAGAAGGCCTTCAATAACGGTATGAACACTTCAAAGCACTATGTGGTAAGAAATTGGGGATAACACTTAATATAACAAAGAGAGGAATCCGGCAGTGGGAACTACACAAGAAAACTTTCTTGTGATGAAAAATATCCGTCACCAGCCGATGTCGGCCGTAGCAGTCAGTTCTACGTATCGTGAAATTCATAGCAGAATAGGTTGGACGGTATACCCTGGGGAGAGTGTGCACTAAATTGGAAAACTCAAAAAAGAATGTGGTGCATGATCTGGAATAAGTTTCTGACGGTTACACATAATTTAGAGCAGGGAAGGCGAAACTTTTCGGCGTAGGGAGCACACGAAGATCCAGCAGGTGGGCCAGGTATATTTCGCGAAGTATGCTTTTTTAGAAAGGTATTTCACGTTGGCGGATACTTTTTTGACGCCTACGTGGGCCGGAGTAATGTGTTCCGCGGACCGTTAATTTTCCCCAGCCTCTGATTTAAATAAACGAGAAAACACTTCTTTTTTTTTAAATGCAGAATCCTATGGCAAAGGGCATATGATGACCGGTATACCCGTCCTTCGACTTTCTTATTCATACCACCTTATTTTTAACGGCCTCACTTACTCGGAAATATTCACAGCACAAAACTCATTAAAATATTGTCGGGTTTTAAATGCTCTTAACGTTTTACGGCATTTCGAGCTGTGACAGCATTTCAATGAGGGTCAGTACATCACTGAATAACACCGACCACTTCAAAGGTGCGAAGGGACCTTCGAGTTAAATGGGTGTAGTATTGTTACCCACCAGGTTAGCTGGATCAGAAAGTAATTACGTAAATTTACATTAAAATATTATGGAAATGTAAAGATAATTTCAAATTGCTGCATTTTGAAATTTAAGATCTTCACTACTTTGTAAGAACGCAGGGCTTCCGGAATGAAATATAAATTTTCCTGGAGAAAACTTGTGTGAAAACTTATTATGAGTGGACAAATTGAATTTTTGGAAACAATATCATATTTTAGCTAAAATTACCAAAGTGACAAACGAACAAATTCGTAAAAATTACCCATTGTCTTTCATTAAATATTACAAATATGCTGAGTAGGTGTTAAATAGAGGTTTTTTAGTCTTTCAAAGTATTCCACCATTAATAAAAAAAAATCTTCAGTGTCTTAATTTCGTTAATTGCAACTATGTAAAGGTGATTACCAGTTGCTGTAGGTCGAAACATAAATATCATCGATTTTTCCCAATTTTCAAGAATAATATTTGAACATTTTTCGTGTGAAAACTTTAGCAAGAATAAATTTCTATAAAGAAAGTCAGTCTTCTTAACGATCTTCTTTGTTTTTTTAGGCTTTCAAGGCCCATAAGCGATGGCGTTAATCGATTACTTTTCCCCACTTTGACCTCCAAATTAGTACGTCCTCCACGGTATTTCTCAGGCAAAAATTAAGGAAATATTTCCATGAATGAATCCCCAAAGTCCACTGATTGCATTGTCATTCGATCAAAAATTTTATTTCCATGGAACCTCATTCGAATTAAAAATACAGCATGGATATTTTATGAATGAAATATGATTTCTCCATGTGAATTACAAAATCATAAACAGTGACTTATTTAATTTTTTCTCTCGGCTGATGTAAGAAGTAAGACTAATCTCAGTTCTTGTCAAAGTTCGATAAAAATTATTCTCTGGTGAACCTGGGAAAAAATGTGACAAAAATTACGCTTTAAGAAACGGGTGAGAACTTAATGATTTCTGCCGATCTTACTTTGGTTCGCATATCTTCATGATATTCATGCCACTCAAATGTAATGAGAATAATTGAACGACGATTCGCACTGATAAGTGTATCTCGGCCAAATATTTTGCTAAATCATTCAAAACAATATTCTATTTCAAATACGTATTTAGGCAATTTAAAGAGGGATTATTAATTATTTATGTAATTATTTATTACCTTTAACAAGTATCATTACTCCATTACATTTCAAAGATACATGCAAGGCGATTTTAATTTTTCTATTCTCAGGTCCTACCATCTTTACTATATTGCGTGCTCCAGCAAATGTAATTTTCAGTTTCACATTTTAATGTAAACGCCTATCAATTTTGATAGTCTATTTTTTATAAACTACAATTGGAATAAAACTTTGAAAATAATTGTAAATATAAACACGAGTTCCTTAAAATTTTGATATTTTCCCGGGGGTACGGTGAAAAGTAAACGCTTAAGATGGAAATAAATATGAAATAATGGATACAGTTAAATAAAGTACGAAACAAAATACAAAGAAAAATACAAAACGGAAAATAATTAACGACCTAAATAATCATCAATCACATTCAGACATACCATGATATTTTCCAAGAAAAGAAACAAGCGGCAGGAACGAAGGGGGAGGACGTTCTGACATTTCCGACATTTTAGCATAATGCCACGTCGCACTGACTAGTAGTCCTTTTTCCCCAACGAAAATTACTAGCTGCAGTTTACTGGGTTAGGTTTTTGATGAACCTTGGCTCAATAAGCTATTGTACTTCTAAGGCCTAACTAACACGACACTATCCTTAAAATACCCTGCAACATATTAAATAACTCACCATGGTTAAAACCTCATCGTAAGATTTCCTTTCGGTCCATTTTATTATTTTTCCGTTCTCCTCCACAACCACATCTCAAACGCCTCCAATCTACGCCTCTTCTCTTGCCTCAAAGACAAGTATACAAAACTACGTGGCATATTCAAGTATTTTCTATACAACTTTAATTAAGGTGTCTGTAATCACTTCCCGCTTCGATATCTAAATCCATTCTTCTTCTAATATTCTAACCACTCTGGCCACTCTCAGTTAAAACATTTTCAAATATCTGAACTGATCTATCTATTCTATATCTATCTATGTCCCCATTTTTAATGTTTATATTGCCTTCCTAAAACTTGATAATCTCTTTAATATAATCTTCATACGATGAATTCACATCCCATACATAGCACGTTAATTTTGAAAGGCGCCAAGTAATGTGGGTAAACCCTTTGTGAGTGAGATTTGGGAAGGATGGTGGACATCACGTTCTTTTTCCTCCATGTAGACGACTAACCCATGTACATGACTCTCCATTCCATATCCTAACCTCTGCTGCCTGATACATATAAATGTTCCAGATAAATTTAGAAATTTAGTTATTTATTTTCATTAATTTTTAATTTAATTTTAAATTTAAATTAATTTTAATTTAATTAATTACTCCTTTTCAGTAATAAGAATGCATGGGTTCAGAGCAAACATTTTTCGGGCGTATTTTCTAATTTTATACGCATAACATCGATGATCTGAACCAAATATTATGGGAATCATTAAATTCCGTTGGTTAAGTGGTGTAATGTACTATTATTTCCGAGGCACATGAGTGGTAATACTGGCGAGAAATGCGCTCTAAATATTAATGCATGAGCGATCTGTAGACTTGAGCATTAACAGAGTGAAGTTTGCTGATTCATGTTGCTCCTAACACATAAAACCAATTTCATACCAGAATATCGGAAGCTAAATGTGTTGGACAGCTATTTACTTTCAATTGACCTCCATTGGAATTTTTAGTCTGACTTTCGCAATTACTGTCTCCGCGAAATTTCTCCACCATTACACAATTCAAATAATTAAAACAGCAAATCCTCGTGTTTTGTGTAGCATATATTTTTCAATCAACGAATATTGTTTTTATATTGACTTTCCTAAGTAACATGAACAAAATTATTAACTAAAAAGTGAATATCAATCTCTTAATATTTGCCTTATTCTTATAAATTTCCTTTTCTTTTTTCCTTCACGACACTGACACGTTTTAATCGTCTACATGCGAGCAGAAAAGCCATCATTACCCATGTTTGAGGTAAAACATATTTTAAATTAATCTCCAATAGATGTAATGCAATTATAAACGTAGTTAACTGTTATATGAATGAGAACGTTAATACAATCCAGACGTTATTACATTATTACATCCATACGTTATTTATAACCTGTGCAATTAAAATAAAAAAATATCTATATATATAAAGAAATGTATTTTTACATAAATTAGTAAAAATTATCCAAATCTCAAGTATCACATTGGAATTATTCTCGTTAATTTAAGTAATTCCAGCGATTAAACGTTAAAAATATTTCACTGGATACCAATGCAAAAGAATTAAGTTGAATAAAATTGAAGTAGTGACATTATTACGAGTTTCTAAGCTAATTAAAATAATTACCAAAAGGATTGTGGAACACATCTGATAACGTTATGATGGGGTAAAAATGTCATTCGTTTTCAACCAATTGACTCAAGTAGTTTCTAATAGGTAAACAAGACAGTTTGGCTTTTATTCATTTCATGTGGCTGTTCCGTCAGCATATATGTCGTAAATGAAGTACGTAGGTATTTATGGCAGTGCAATTTCCGAAGGTATTCTTTCATTCGAAGTTTTGCCGCTGCTTGTCACCGTTCTTCCCTTACATACCATTGTCTTAAAAGAAACATATTGTGGATAAACAATGAGATCAGCGCAAATACTGCAAGGTTAAAGTCATATACAAGTAGGAATTAATATACGTAAATCATCGTTTGAAATCAACGCAATGTCCCTCCATGGTAACAAGTAGCAGCAAAAGTAGGAATAAAAAATGTCAAAGGAAATTTAATTTCCATTGATACGAATGTACTTCATTTAAGAAACAGAAACTGTCGACACAACTTCTCTTCTCTCCTCCGTACTTTGAACTGCTTGGTAGAATTAACTGAGCCAATAGAGAATCCGTTTTCTCCGAGTAAAATTCAATAAGCTTTAAAAATCGAAGGTTTTTATATTTATCCGTCTTATCTCCTACCCGGTCCAGAAATATCTATCGATTTCGACAATCATTTCAAGGTGCTTACTCTCAAATGGCGCTGAATTCCGAACATTCAGTCGGACTCCCCGGCAACAGAACATCTTAAATTCTCCAATGAGGAGCAGAGCCAAGACTTTAGTATATCTACTGCGGTCTAGGCTAAAAACGAGGTATGCCTAGGTCACATGCCTGAACATTACTTCCTACATTTGGGTACTCCGCGGCCAAATTCCTCTGGCGGGGTAACGCATTAATGCCAGGGGAGTTTTAATCAAAACGGAGAGGGTCCAAATGATGGAATGAATGTAGTTTTATCCAAATGGCCTGAATTAATGAAGTTCATCACCAGAAAAATTCATTATAATTTAAATAAATTCCCAATTTTACGAGATTCTTCGGCCTTATTACTTTCGAGCAATCTTAACGGCGAGGAAACTAACATCGGGGAGAGGATTTGTGGAGGATTCTGAGAAATAAAAATGACGACCATCGAGGAAAAGACGAACAAAAGCCTTGCCAAGGTGGGAAGTTTTTAAAGGAGCTCGAGTTAAAGTGGAGGGAAAAGTCCTTCGTCTAGAAACTGTCTGAGTTTTCTGAAGTGAGCGTGCTGAAAAAATAAATAAATAAATAACGCAAGTGACTTCCGCCTAAGTCAATATTTTACGGCGTTGCCACAGCAGCCATTATCAATTTTTTATATCACTCTAAGTTTTCCAGCTTAAAATTGTTAAAAAAATAGCTTAAAAATTATATAACAGCTGCTCTGTTGCTGCAGGCATCTAGTCTTGATTACTTCATTATTTGCTTCAAAATGTCTATTTAACTGGTAGATTCATTTCCGTTTTATCTTGTCATACAAGCAGCGACGAAAGACGAGAATAGTATTTGCATAGCAAAATCGTACTTGGAATTGCCTCAGCTGGCATTGCTCGACTAAGAATTATCTACTACTTGGATCAAAGATTCTTTAAACTCTTGGGTATTCCTAGGATGAAAGAGAAGAAATCAACTTGGTTCGATGCGATTGCGATTTTATCGCTAGCTCGCTCGTTAAGGACAGTAAAAAAAAACTCGTTTACCATTACGTTTACAAAATAACCCGAGAAATCCGATTAGAAAACTCATCACACCCTCTCTACTTTTTTTCCAATATTTGCAAGAAGCTTAATAATCTTTCAACGTGTATTCAGAACAGTATATGCGTTGAATCTGATACGGACAACAATGTTAGGAAAGTGGTTCGAAATGCAGACATACAAGTGAAGGCAATATTCATCAGATTTAAAAAAGAACAAAACCCTAAAACCGGTTAAAACCCAGGAAAGAACAAACACACCATGCAAAATAAAACCTATTCCTTTTTCCTTTTCGCAAATTTTACATTGTTTTTCCATCAGTCGTACAGATGCCTCCATAACAAAAAATGCATGTCACAAAACAATACAAAAAATCTATTTAAAATAGATTTTCATGAAATAAATACCTCTTAAAAAGCATATTCCGTGAAGACTGCTACACGAAATCTCATATAATAAAGCGATTTCCCATTATCTGGAAAGTTACACCGGTAAGCACTTCGATTCAATTGGCTGGGCGATGATGAACTTGCACAATATTATCTTTTTTCAGGTATAACCAAAACGGGAGAAGTAATGTAGTGAAGTTTTAGCTTTTCATGTATTGACATTGTCAAATGAGATAAGTTTATGGTCCCCATTATTGTTCGTTCCATTTTTTCACAGGTTAGTCGCGATATCGTAAACGACCTATACCACATTAGCTACCGGACTGCCTGGAGCAGAAAATCTCGATAAATTTGCAAAACATATATCAAAACGGCCCAAAAAATTGCAATCTCTAAGCTATCTGTCGAATTTTAACTGCGAATGGGGATTGTAGCCAAAAAAAAACACTATTATCAGTATCATAAAAAAAACAAACAATAAATTGAAGCATTCAGATCAACTGACACGAAGATGATATTCATTAATAGTCTAAGGATTAAACAGCCGTCATGAATTTGAATAGCCACATTTAATCTAAAATGGACAGCTGAATAAGAGACGTGACAACGAAATGACTTTCTGACTGGCCACTCCATCAATGGTCACGTTGCCTTAAAAAAAATGACGTGTGAGTGAATTTAACCCCCTCGAGGTAACTATAATTACACATCCCAGAGGAAAAATAAGTTCAACAGAGTGACCATTTAAACATGAGGAAGGTGAAATGACGCGAATGCACTTTGGGTGACACATAAAGAGAAAATAATAGAATGATCTAAAAACAATATGCAGTCAAGACCTCTGACCTACGAAGATACCGCAGTGACCCAAAAACGCCAATTTCGTCGCGAGATCTTCCTAAAGTTTTAATCAACGGCGTGATCAAGGCACAGAAAAAATAAAATCAAAGTAAAATAATTCTGCCATGCTAACATCATACATTGATTAAAAAAAACGAGATTAGCAGATATTTCACCGAACAGACTTCGGCACCGAACAGAAAAGTCTAGAGTAAAATTACAAACCTAGGGTATTTATTTAAAATTAATTTCCACAAATTAATGTCTGATCCGGGTATTATAGGGTTCTTCTATCCATAGCCCCCGGGCCAACGGAGTAGACATTCTTTCTGGAATGCGAAGCATAAGATTAAAAACATGACGGGGACAAATGAACGCTGGAAACGTGGAATATATCCGTCGAAAGCCCGAAGGGGCCTGGGTAATTGAGATTCCAGGTAGGCAGTACGCGACGTGTGGCAAAGCTTAATCCCCAGAAATGTCCTGGAGCGCTTCACATACCCACAAAAATTATTTGAACTGCATGATTGTCTAATCTTGATTTGAGGCACGTTCCGATTATAACATGCAAATTACCAGGAAAAAAGGTCATATAAATTGTAACGTGAACGACGGGAAATGACGGGACCATTTATGAAAAAAGGGCACTATTTCAGCATGAGTTGATGTGATCGAAGCAGAAGAAAATTTAATTAAATCCCAGTACAGATACTACTGTGCATCTGCATCCAAATACAATCACATTTATCTACAACTCTATAGAATACAGTATGCCGCAAGCCGCCCCAAGGCCGTGTGGCGGAGGATGTTATCGTACCAGTCATGCATACGGAAAAATTGAGTTCATAGATATATACGTGTATGAATATATATCTGTTCATGTATATAGACATTTTTTCAAAATCTCGTGCAATTTATGAATTTATCGACATTTAAGTGACAGAAATGTTCAAGTTCATCACTATCATGTGGCGAAAAGAGTTATTAAAATAACGGCCAGGATTTCTTCTACGCATACGTTTGAAATAATTACGGCCTGGGGTCGGTTAAAAAAAACTCGGAAATAAAAAAAACTAGATTTATCCAAAATACCACTCTAATTGCAAATTTATGGTACAAAAAATGTCATTACTTAACATTAAACAGAACATGGTTTGATGACTCTCAGTTAGTTTAGGAGCGTTTTAAAAGAACTTGCCAACTGATAAACAGCTTTCAAAAACTTTTCAGCGCAAACAACGTAATAAATTTCATTTTAGTTACGTATTTCTCTTCAGGAGGAACAATTGCTTCTTCTGAGAAACATGACTACTCCACTTTTTTTGAGAGAACTATTGAGGATTCCGTGGATATTGTTGGCATTTCTATTTCATAACAATTACGGTTTTACTTGAAAACAGCTCCAATAAATAATAATTTTCTAGGCACCTTGCTCTACGAACTAAAGACTCGAAATATTCCAAAAAATCTACAAAAACAACTAGAAGCCTTCTATCAAACTCATAGTATCCAACCTTCAGGGAAAATTTCTTCCACGGCGTTAATTAGGGAACGTTCATGTTCCTGAAGAAACAATAGCTTTGGTGCCAAATGTCACACTTGTTTTTAATTGAGATGCATATCAGTGTCAATGGTAAAAATTGCACAACGATGGACTTAATTTCACTTGATACCTATTGATATTTCCCTGTCCATATTATTGCTTGCTCAAAGACACACAAAGAGAAAAAAATTCTCGTACGAATAGCAAAAATAGTCAAAAGTCACTCAAACATACTTCTCCCGTCTGTCTGCAGGAATTCTATGGAGTGGGTCCGGCATGCCGTAGAAAATTTCTACATGCGGGAGTTATTGTTAAACACAACCGTATTTGTCCTTGGTTAGAAGTTCCAACAATTTCCAAGCTATATTAAAAAATTAATAAAACTTACGGCATTGTCACTGGTAAGTCAACAATTGTGACTTGTAAAAAAAAAATGATAACAAAAACCTTGCATTAGGACTAAATTTTCATTCCATAACTCACTCAGAAAAGTGTCCGCCACAGCTAAAACTCAATAGTCTGAAATGTTTCTAAAACGTTGAAATTTAAATGAAGTGTACGTAATTGAGATGAAATCACTTTGAATTTCCATGAAAAATCATTTATTTCACGGCTAGGTTTTGATTTGCAAAACCATCTTCAAGTGACCCGAAAGTATCCTCAGGACTTGAAGATGACTCTGTGTAAGTAGAAAACTAGGTCGAGGAATAAAAGACTATGTGTAAATTAAAAGCAGTTTCACCTCATTATGAGTCGTTTCCATAGAGTAACGTCTGAAACACCAAGTTAAATAAATTGTGCTGTGGTGGTTTTTGAACTTAGACTTAAAAATGTATCATGTACTTACGAGTAGGATGAACCACAACCAATGAGTACGCTGTATTAAAATTAACAGTACCCAAAAAATACGCATGTAATATCGAAACTTCTACTACCCCAGTCTCAGCAGAGGAGACAAGGAGACACGGGTTGGTGACAGGGGTTTGTTGACGCAGGCCCTATTGCCCGCATCCCAAGAGGGTCTTGATAATCCTGAATCGACGTCTCATCGAGGACCCTAAGGACCAAGACCCTGGAGTGTGCAGAACGTCCGTGCTGATGCGAGATACGAACCAGCGGCCTTCGGGGTAGCGCACGCTCCTTCAATGGAGAGTCCAGTAGATAAGGTGTTAACGGAAGGACGGCAGAGAACAAAGAGGAGGAACTAGGGTTGCATGAAATTGGAGCGAGACAGCATATCGGAAATGCATACCATCTCACGTATGATACAACATAAATTTGTGGCTCAACGGTGTCAATAGATAATGATCGTTAATTATTTAATCCCATGTGACTGGTTAGGGTACCAAGGTCTCTTTGTTACAAATTACGGCATTTATAATTAATAGTACTTTACTGGAGAGAGGTAGCCTTAGATGAACCCTGAGAGTAATTTCAAAACATTGATATTTTCTACGAAACTCTTAAAACAGGAGAAAAATCACCTGCGCTAGTCTGGCTCAGATTTTCATATCCACACATTTTCTACCTTCCCTTCTTTCCGACAGAAATGATTATTCCTTTTCTCTACGTCGCTTAACCATCATTATTCCGTTTATCACATTCTTCAACCTACCACTGCTTTTCATTATGTCCCCATCCACATACCCTTTTTACATTGATTTTTCCGGAACAACCTTCTTCCAACCTATGACAAACACTTTTAAGCATGTTTATCTCTCCATTAATTCATCTCCATTATTCTCCAAAGCCAAGATTCCCGTGATTCCCATGTACGCTAATCTTCTCTTATTATTGGCCAAGGTTCGTAATCATATGGGATTTATACGCCGAGATGATTAAATAGCATTTTTTACACTTCAAAAGCAGTAATAATTCAATAGATTATGACTACCTCCTCGCATAGTAAATGCCAAAGTGAACAGATTTCTCGTTGAATGGATCTAAAAAAAATGGATAAAAATATGTAAATATTTACTATGATTAGGGAATAAGAAAATGAATTCTAGTGAGCGAGTAAAACGCAGCTCGCCATGGATAAACCGACCCCGAAATTCCTTTTCTCTATCCTCGTATACTGTGAATTCCATAGACCCGAACGGAGTTCAGGCACAAAAAATCCCGTTAGCATTAGTATTCCGTACAGAAATTTAAGAACACGAACAGCTGGCACATATAACCAGCGAAGGAGTATGAAATTTCAAAATGCCAGTCGCTAAAAATGAGGAATGTGTTAGCTCTCATATTTAATTTAGTCAACGTTGCATCTCCACCTTGGCACTGGCTACTAATTGCTTTCACCAAACGGCTCGACTGACACGATTACATTCCTTGAATTTCGCATAAAAAAGCACGAGGGTGGCACATCATTAAGAACGAAAAAAATTAAACTTCGAAGAAAATTTAGTCCT
The DNA here is from genome assembly GCA_037158775.1 of Hetaerina titia. Lineage (NCBI taxonomy): Eukaryota > Metazoa > Arthropoda > Insecta > Odonata > Calopterygidae > Hetaerina > Hetaerina titia. The sequence continues at coordinate 38,524,780 of CM073774.1, forward strand.
CGGCGCCTTATTGCTTGAAGAGACGTATTTTCCCTTCGCGACTTTCGTCAGATTCTTCCCTTGATTCATTGAGAAGCTCAACCCATTTTCGGCTTCCCTTCGCATTTTTTTTTCATGATCTCCCTCCTTCACCCCTCTTACCTCCGTCCCCTTTCGCTGAGGGGAATTTCTGGAGACAAATCCTTCTTCATATATAAGTAAGCCCTCCTCAGCTTGCCTTCCACCTTTACAGCTCATATACCTCACGCCTTAATCATAAGGCATGTAATCCTCTACACTTAACAGAGCAAACAAAATACGACTCGGCACGAATATTGTGTCAGAAATATGACATTTTAAAATCTATAAGAAAATGGGTGTATTTTTAAAATGTTAGTACTTTTCAGGTTAAGTACCATTGAAACACATTTCACCTAGGAAACGATGTAGTTGAGCAAACGATAGCCGCTTTCCTGAGTTACTGCATACATGTATATTTCCTGCATACGACAATTCTCTTACAAAGGATAGCCACCTAGACATAGCTTTGCCATAATTTGCGTGTTTCATTCAAATACACGGTTTAGGAATACACAAAGAAAATCCTCCAATCAATTAAGGAGTCCTAAACTAAAAGTACTTTCTTTGCAAACTTTATGGAATTAAGAATATCTTCTAATAATATCAAATAAAACAACAGTTATCAACCCGAAGGTTGGCTTGATTGGTGATGGCAGAGCTAGCCTGGCAATAAGCAACGGCGAATGACATTCGCACATCAGGGTTAGGTGGGTCAATTCCTTTCCCTGCTGCGCCTATGGTTTCTAATGAAGATTTGTAGCCCGAAAAATCACCCAGCTTGAGTGAAGCTGAGCGTGACGAGGAATCGAACCAGAGGTCAGTAGCCTAACACACTACCGCTGGTTTACCACGTCACCACTGATATTAATATCTCAAATATAAACATGCGCACAAAGTTATCAATTCGTACACCACGAGTAATTTCTTACCGCAAAAAATAGGATTTACGATCCGTTCACTATGAAATAAGCAATGATTCAACGTGGCGTGCCACCCGATAATGGGTCACAAAAGCTTAAGTGATTCCACCATCCCACCAGTACCATCTCTGTTCTACCCCGAGTTGATAGCAATACACTCGACTGAAACTTCTCAAAAAAGTATCACGGAACGGCGAAAAAGTGGCTCCCAAACTAGGGCTCGCAAAGCCACCGAGTATCCAGGCCACTCAACGAACCAACCGGCTCGCAGGGTTTTTTCCAAGCTACTAATGCAGTTTTCAGGATGACAAAAGAGCTCTCGACCAATAATCCAGGGTTATTAATTCATGCCACAGTCCCGCAGGCGCCCTTTAATGGACTTCCGATGCCGATCCTTCCCATGTTAACGCGCAGCGAAGGAGATCCCACCAAACTCCCGCTTCCAAGAAAGAGAGGAATAGGTCTAATAAAGCTTACTAATATGGGACGCGCGCAGGGTAAACACTAGCTCTGAAATTGAAATAAAAGAAGACGATCAAGCCTCATTACCGTCCCAGTTCAATTTCGTTCCTCTTGCTCCCAATGAAATTAAAAAAAAACACACACTGCTTTACATCTGTCACGAGCCCCGCCCTAAATGCAGCATTTCTCAAATGGGATTAGAGTTCACCCTGCAATTGAGACGGGAAAGTGGGAGAGAGGCAGAGGTAGTTAATAGCACTGGAGTGCCGTTAATTTGGTACTAGTTTTTCGCAAGTAATCCAATTGAAAGCAGGCAATTATTGAACCGGGCTTTGAGCCCTCAACTTTATTTGGTGGAAGTCATTCCGAGAGGGATTATTCACCGGCTCTTTTGCCCTCCGCGGACAAGAGCACGAGCGCCTTGATAATTGGCTCTTTTGTTCGCCCTTTTTTAAATGTTTGGTTCCCATTGTGCCGAACCTAATACCTAGAAATTTTCGCACACCTAACGGATCGTTCAGGTGGTGTTTAATAAAAAGGCACGCTCTGAAAACCGTCGAAAGCGAATCACAGGCAAGTAATGAGGGTCAACGAGTGTGCTTTAAGTTGTCTACTTGTACGGTTTAGGATGACATGAACTATAAACGAACCAATGTGTGGATTTCTGAAAATCTTAACACTCAAACACCTTTGGCTACACCATTTATATTTTTCATCTCCTCAGTATGAGATCAGACTCAAAAGTAAGCGACAGTGCTAGAAGGGGAAACCGCATATTTTTCTTTTTTCATTCCAATTAGCCTAGTATGATATCGTTATTTCATCCAACTTTACTTTATCGCCCTTTTTCTGAATTAGCAGCTCGTCTCGTAAGCGTAGAGGAGCATTTCATGCTTAATTGCGAGGTGCATTTATCTAAATCATTATTTGAATTGTTTTACACACTTATTGCGACTAAAACTAAGAAAAACTTAATTTTTGATGTTGCACGCCCAGTTTTGAATCACCTTCTGCCACACACCCTGGTGGTGGCTTCCAGGGTACTACTATGTAGGTGGAAATATTTTAAAACCCACTCTCCACTATGCCGATTTTCTTTCTCCATTTTATCTACGTACCAAACATTCTCCCTTCAATAATGTACTTCAATCTACTGATAGCTTCTAGTATCTCCGAGATTCACCTATTCCTCCTCCTTCGAATTTACTTCAATGAGCTTCTTCTCTGCCCAGTTTAACATTCTCCTTACGTCTTCGTCTTCATTCAGTTTACTTTCGCAAATCTTTCTCCTAACCCCTACCTCAACATCCTCCAATCTACCTGTATGCCCTCTCTCTCTCTCCTTCGAAAATCAATTTTATGACCCGCACCTACAATGCTCCTAATTAAAGTTTCGATTAATCTCTTTTTTACATCTCCACCCACAGAGTCTCAGGCATCAATTCCCTTCTTTTCGGGAAAATAATTCCTTTTCCGAAGCAATTCTTCGCCTAATGTCCTTGCCACGACGCTCACTTTCGGCCAAATTACTCTCCATATGCGTGAAATGTTCTACCTCCCTAAATTTATGCTTTTCTCCGTTAACGATCGACTAATACCCTCCTACTTGTTGGGAATCTCATTGCTTTCCTTTTGTCATGATTCATCTCCACTCCGAACGATTCTCTTTGAGCCCAGAGCAGCCATATCAGGAGACCAGAAGCAAAACTGGCTCCTTCTCAAATGATATGCTGCCGTTTTCCCACATGGCGATCTAGTATTAAATCGACTTTTAAATTTTTACCTAAATCATTGCCAAAAATTCATTATCAAAACATGTTTCTTTTAAATCGATCACTTAAACTTTTTCATCTTTGTGAGAAGGAAAAAGCTAGCATTCATAACACAGGCCTACAAAAAAAATTTTTTTTTGGCGCCGGGAATCTTTGTAATGATTTTAACTCTATTTGTAGAGCTGAATCCAAATATGAAATCCGTTTTTATTTAACAGCTCTACTTTTTTAGATATGGCACATCTTACGATTAGTAGTTTTAATATTTGATATATTCCGGAAAATAATGTTCAAAGTTAAATAAATATATAAGTATACTAATTTATAACCACTCTGCAGTGTTCCTTTTATTTTTAATAAACTGTCAATAAGTTTTATGTATATTTCTATATTGTAGGCCAATGAGATAATTATTAATATAATATTCACATATCATCATGTAGAAGATTTTTTTACGTAAGTAACAACATATCTATATCTTGAAAACTATAGCTGATAGGAAAAAACTAGTGTCATAATTGGATTCAGCACCCCAATTGTTCTTTAAATCAACATTAAAAGCTCCGGCACCAAAACCACTGTTGGCCTGTGTAATTAATCTTATCCGATTTAGAGCTTTCAATAATGTGAAACAATGTAACATTTGAAAATTCGGGATGAAGCGGTAATCTCTCTTTAAATCCCCTTAGTATTAGAGTAACAGCAAAAGAGAAATCGACTAAGTCCCAAGAACTTTTAGATTTTATCTCTGTACATTTTTTTGCGGCGGGGAAAGCAACGCAAAAAGAACTATTCGATAAATAATTATCTGAAGGCTAAATTCAGCTAAGCAGAATGAGACTTAATAGTTTTGAAAAATTCACGATCGAATGATTTAAAATTCATATTATTATCTAAAGATAGACAAAAACCATAGCATGAAGGATCCAACAAAATAATTTTTCCGCCCTTCAGGACCAATGAACCTATTGCGTCCTAAACAATAACAAATATTCTCAACCACTTTCATGCATAAAAATGCGAATATAACACATTATTTAAGTCGTCGTGTTACCAATAACATTAGGTCCAATAGAAGAATTATGATGCGAATTTGAACTTGAGTTAAGATGAGTTTCTTCATAATGCAGTCATAGAAAGAATTTTTTTGTGCACTTTTATTTTCGGAAATATTTTTGAGAAAAGGCTTTAGTTGATAAAAGGCACAAAAGGTGCACAGGGATGGAATTACTTCAAAGTACAGAGCTCTGTACTGAGTTGAATTATCGAAGGAAAGACTATTCTACTAACAACTGCCAAAATTGTTTGGAAAATGTTGACTCTCGGACTGAGACCAATACTATATATGTTACCAATTGGATGAAAAATTACATTTTCTTTTTTATCAGTTATTATTTACAGAATAAACATTTTGTCATAGTTCGATAAAAAATTGCAGAGTGAATATTTTCATAAGTCTACAAATTGAAAACTGTGTTAATTTCTCCAACACTTTTTTTATATTTTATGCAATTTATCCGACTAGATATAAAGTTGTACCGATTTGGATTTATTGACATCTGAGACTTCGAAGTAAATAATGATCTCTTAAAAAATATTTTCATTGAGCATACTGTCCGGGTTCAACAATAAATGGAATAATTCCTTTGCAGGAGGGTAATATTTTGTGTAATACCATAGACGTCAAAGACGCCAGAAATACTATTAAGATAAGATGCTTGAATAACCATCCAATCCATTCGTCTTAAAGTAAACAAACCGACGTAGTTACTTAACCTTTGCTTTCATATTGTTCCTTGTTTTCAGTTATGTTATTTTTTATAGAGGCTGATAGATTACTTACTGTTTGGGTCATGAACCCATCTCTTCTTCTCCCCAGTCGCAGTCTTGGACGATGCACTGCCGCTCGAGGAACTCACAGCTCTCGTGTCATCCTGGAAATAGAAAAAGATATTCGAGCATTTTATTAATGTATAATAATAAAATGTGGATAATAATAAAACAACATATGAAATAAAATGCTTAAAATTTTTATTTCCCACACAAATATATGCCTGATATAACCATCAAAAGTGGTCCGAGGTGTTGCACATCCGTAATTTCCACCCACACGAATTTGTTACCACAAAAACTCATGGTCTCCTATATATTATGTCCTCCTTTAATTCGTATTGAAGAGGACTTACTGTCTAAAATATAAAATTTGCGTATATATTCACGGGAGAGCAAACGTCACCAGTCGATATTAATGCGATCGTCTAATTACCATAAGTATGCCGTTTCATTAGCGTAATAATCCCCTCTGGTGTGATGCATTCCCCTGCGGATAGAATATGATGAGCCTCTCAAAAAAAATAAACTACGGGATATCGAGAGAATTCTAACAAACTCAATCACTTTTCAAAATGCAACGATTAAAGGGGAGACTCGATCACAGTTGAAATGTCACGTGGATATAAAATAGGAAGGAATAAATGATGGGATAGCTACGATAGCCGTTGAGACGTGCAGCTCGACTTCATTACCCTTCACGTGAACTCTACCCAGCTCTTTCAGCACGCATTATTTCTCAAAAAGCCTTGCTTCTTTTTCAGACGGTGGTAAGTTGAAAATGGTATCGGCACGTATTGTCGATTGAACAATGCATCCGCGGTGTATTGATGAGAAAAGGCAAGGTTTTCGTGGCCGCCGCGTCGATATCGCTTCTGTTGTCAACGCTCCTTCTCAAGCTCAAAACCTCGCCGGAATAAATGAGTGACTCAATCGCTCTCGTGAAGTCGTCTCCCGCAGAGAACAAACCTTGGCAATAGAACCAATATCGACGCGGAACCCACTTCCAAATAAAAAATTGCCCCTGACAAGTATATCGGACCAAAAATAGCGTTCGATTCCGCGAGTCGAGCTACATTGTGAAAACCTTGAGGGCGAAGATCAGCGATTCACAACGTCAACTGCGGCGATGGAACATACTCTCAGTTCACACGATGATAGATACGATAAATGAACTTCATTCATTCAAAGCATTCCACCCATTAACGGTAAGATTGGTCAAATCCCTAACGACCATGAACTTGGTATGTATCACAAGAATTTCTTTTTGATTTTCCTACTTTATGCCCTTATTCCAGCCTATTCCCTCCACTTAACAAAGCAATCTTACCTTCTACGACGGCTGTCAACATCCCAATGCCTTTCACTATTCCCTCCACCCACATTTTCTGCCTTTTTCCGATTTCCCCCAGTAACTAACTTCCTCTCTTCACCCACCATATTTAAAACTTCATCGTTTGCCTTCCTCTCTCCATTCACATTATTCTTCTCCATTCCCATTCCTCAAAGTCTGATAAATGAACAGTATCAGTCAAGTTTTTCGGCTAACTTTAGGGTATTTTAAAGCCAAATTCCTACCGTAAGGAATCTAACCGCAAATATATTAATGACCGGTTCTTTTTATGCCTCTTTCGAATGCTGAAGCATACCTGTACGAGTTGTAGGATGGGAGAATAATCGTACAAAATATATCTTACGAGGTGTGTTCAACTTCTACGGTCATTCAATTTTTTTCGAAACTGGGAGTGGACGTTAAAATGCGATTGAGTGTGTTCGGCACTATTTATGAATACATAGCATATGTGGGTGCACCGTACAGAGTAAAGGGGTAGTATAGCTACCTATAGAGTGAGACGCGTTTTCAAAACTGAAAATAGCGTCGTCTAGTGAACAAAGTACAACGAGTAATCATCCTTTTTCTCCAATTGCGTCCAAAATTTCCATTCGTGGGTGCGAAATTTCAAGGAACATCGTGTGGCCCTAAGAATTCTCGATCACTTACTACCTGGTTTTTCCCGTGAGAAAAATGACTTACTGTAGTGTCCTCAGCGGTCATGGAAGCAGGACATCGAAGTTTTGAAAAATGGGTTCGTCCACAGGGAGATTATGCTGAGAAGTAACTTCTAACTGCCTATGAGTATTATCTATTGATAAATAGTGCATAATAACAATAACTACTTGGAGCTGAGCTTTACTAACCCAGGAAGTAACTAATTTTGGGGTGGAAAAACCTAGTGGAAGAGGAAAGAGGATTGCTGGGAGAAATCCAACGAAGGCAGGAAAGATGGATGTAGAGCATTTTAATTGGCGATGGAATGAATACTGAAAACTTTAATAGAATGGAGGATACTAGACAACAGAAGAAGAACGTAGGAACAGGATAGGCATATGGGACGAAATGAAGGGAGGTAGAATTAATGCGGAATTAAACAGTTTATTGTAGTGTAGGGTTCTAGGTTGAGTCTTGTTGGGCGAGACTATGCAATTTAGACGTGTTCAGTCAGTGCCCATCCAAAAGCTACCTTAAACGGTAGACTACCAAAATAATATAAGACGAAAGTCTTTCGACTGGATCCAAATGACTTAATTTGAGCTGCAGCTAACTCAACTCAAGAATGTTTTCTCGAACCAAAACTGAACTATATTTGAACGATGGAGGTGCAAATCACTAATTTATACACAAATTCATGGTAATGTTTGTACCCCTATGAAAGGGAACAGATATTACTCAAGTACTCCATCATACCATGGCCTCTCATTTTAAAACTCATGTACGATCAACTCACATTACAATCTCCCTTGGTTTTTAATGTTACAATTTTCGGATTTCAATTTACCACCTAGGCTCCACAGAACTCAAACCCGTGGAAAATTCAACCTTTCGTCCATTAAGGGCCTCCACGGGCTTTCCAATCCAAAACCAAAATCCCTGGAGCAAATACCCATTAATGACTTTATGCAAAAATTGCCGGATTAATATTTTCAATGAAAATAATGCGCTTGTTATACAAATGCGCTATTTCACTGATGATACAAATTATGTTCCTCACTCAGTTTAGAGCATTAATTGATTAAATTCTCACATTTTTTTCAACCAGAATATGAAGCCATCACGCATCGCCCTAACCTTCACGGTTTATCCCCCTATAATTTGGGGTTGAAAGGGGAGAAATTAAGGGAGCAAATAAAGGGGGAGATCCTTTTCCCCCCTCCCTCCCTTCTGAAAGACTTTATTCCCTCCCCCCTTCTTTAATCCTTTACAAAACTTCTTACTTCGCGGCAATCTATCCGTCCAAGTTCCCGAGCTCTCCAATGGCGTGGATGATTAACCATTCAGAAAGTTTCCGAGGCCTCGGCGTGTAAGCCTTGAAGAGACTCACCGCAGGTCTCCCCCGTTCCACTGTGCATGCATTAACGTGCACGTGCTCGCCCCAGAGGATGCAAGGGCTTCGCAGGTGGGAAACCCACCGACAATATGTATCAAGACGTGTTTATATCGATATTTTCGGTCGATTTTAATGTTATAAATACCGCATTGAATGTTTCCCGGTCATCGATGGTTTCGTCTCGATATTTTACTGAAAACAAGTCTTATAAATTTTTCAACCGAACGAAAGCCTGCTTTCAAAGCCAATAATGACTTTTCAGGGATTAAACTCGGTTAGAATTAGGCCTAAATCTTTGTTACTATTATTATTTTATAGAGTCAGAACTCAATTGGAAGGCGGGTTACAAAAGAAAATGGGATCAACAATTAATTTCGGAATAGAGCAATTTGTTCTCATATACAGGTTTACAAGACGCTCCCCGCGTCAAACCACACTGAGGTGTAATTAACGGTGGTAACGCGTAAAGAAGGGAGGATAGGGCAAAAATACGAGTTATAAGAAATGCTCGTCTAAGAAAAGGGTGGAGGGAAAGGATTAGGGGAGGGAAGTAAATTTTGGAGTATTTCGAGTAGGTAATTGACTCGATATGCAATTCGACTCAACGGAAATGTATCGATAATTTTGATTCGATTCATAGAATAAACATCGGCATTTTTTCAATGTATCGATACAGTGGTATCGATAATTTCGAGTCGGTTGCCATCCCTACCGTTAGGACCCATCCCGAAAATTCGGTGTGGCAGAGGTGGTGGAGAACGGGGGAAGGAGGATGGTTTCTGGGGGAGAGGAGAGTGCGGGTGGATTTATCGCTTTTGATTTCACCGAATGGCGAGGTAATATGACTGCCACCAGTGCGGTCTCCACCTTTATGCAATATGCATTAGGGACCTTTAATGCAGCCTGATGGAAGTAAGGATGCCCCGCCCCACGCCACCCCAAACCCTCCCCCTTCCTCCTCGCCCCGCTCACCCTGTGGAAACGGCCTCACTTAGGTAGGGCGGCGGGGGGGGGGGAGCAACGGGGAGACGGGAGCATAAAAGGACCGATGTAAACGGCAACGACAAGCAAGGAAGCAAGAATATTTGATCGCACAGGAGCTCGGCGCGGGGCGTTTCCGGGCTCCTTTCCGTCCGAACTCCGCGGGCGAAAGAAGGGCGACGAACGCAGAGGCATAGGTTTAAAAAAAAAATAAAGAATCTAACTCCACCCCGTAGTGCGCGCGCTCCGGGGAAATATTTACGTGAAACTGAAATTTTTAGGATGCAATGCCACTTCACAGCAGGGTTTCCCATAGCTTTTTGGACGACTTACCACCCTGGAGTATCCGATAAGAATTCGCGGTCCCCAAACATTATGCGCGCCAAAAAAACTGAAAGAGACATTTTTAAAGGGGGTCATTTTGAACTCATTGCCACGCGTGCTTACCTTACGCAAGCCACTCTACTTTGGTAACGTCACTTTTAATAGAATATAAACAAGGTTTTTCGAAAAGTAGAACCCTTGGCTAATATTACTGCTTCAATGATGTGTACATTTTACGTTTTCGTATATGGAATTTAAATTGCAACTTCAAGTGCTATTATGAACTCCCATGGCCGAATAACTACGACAGCAGAGATATTTATTTTACTAAATACTACATCTACACGTAGTAATCGCAGGGCTGCGGTAATTTCGCGCCCGGCATTTAAAAGAAAATAAACAAGACTTAATTAAATTCATAGCTGTACCATTTCACGTTATTAGGCGACTTTCGTTTCGGTAGCGCTGGCCAGTGAACAAACCGCAAATGCTTAGCCTCACTGGTGTGCTCCTCTCTGATCTGTTTTATACGCTTTGCACGCGGCAGGATTGGCAACAATTTCGTTTTTCCTAATTCCAGAATTTTACATGGTTTTTTAAGCACCACGAATTGCTTTTCAAAGGCAAAAATATCAGTTTTCGAGGAAAATATTGTTTTTTCCCCCCCGAGGGAATGGAAAAAAAAGACACAATCACTTTATTATTCCACATACAATTTTTATTGCCCACGACCCACGTTTCGACGTAAAGCGTCTTTATCAAGGTGAACCCGGATCGTGAGCAATAAAAACTGTATGTGGAACAACAATGTGTTTGGGTTTCAATTCTTAATGAATTGATCCGACCATATTGTCTCGGAAAGAACGAATTTTTCCGATTATTTTCTAGGGAAAGCGTGAAAGTCTATCCGCTACACGACCCCCCCCTTTAACAAATCCCATAAATACCCTAACAACTGTCAATCAGCCTATATTTTGTAAACATTTGATATGGAGCGTACCTATGTACGGCGCGGAAACGTGGTCGCTGAAGCAGGAGGATAGACGTAGATTGGAGGCTTTTGAAATGTGGGTGTGGAGAAGAATGGAGAAGGTGAAATGGACCGAAAGGAAAACAAATGAGGAAGTACTAGAAATGGTGGGGGAGGAGAGGGGTTTGTTGAGAGAAATCCTATGGAGGCAGGAAAAAATGGATGAAAGGCGTATTGAGCGGTAGTGGAATGTTGAAGAAGGTAATAGAGGGGAGAATGTAAGGCAAATGAGGAAATGGCAGGAACAGGATAGGGATGTTGGACGGGATGAAAGAAGGAAGGAAGTACACAAAGATGAAGAGAGACCTGATGTAGAGTAGGTTGCTGGATTGGGTTTTGTTTGGAGTTGCAAAATATTTATTTGATAGTTGTGTCCATCCAAAAACCTACTTTAACCGATAGATTACCTAATATACATGATATAAGAGCGAAATTTTATCATGCCTGGTCGTTTAGATTTCTACTAGGTGCCTTTTCGTTCTTAGATTTTTTAATTTTTTCTAACAAACTGCTTACACAAAAAAGTCGAATTTCTGTTAATTCTCACAAGATCTTCCTGCAGACGCACACATTTTTCACGTCGTCGTTATGATTCCATCGTCTCCAAAGGACGCTTCTGCAGGGGTTTCTTTTTGCTCGCTGTAAAATTGGTTAATATTCATAACATCATTACTGCATGTCTCATCGAAGTGAAGATCAATTTTGATGGGTGTTGAAGAACTCAAGCGGAGAAAACGGGTGGCTAAACGCTGTTCTTGTACACTAACCGACACAATTTTAACAACGCTTCAACGGAAAACGCTTCAACTCTAACAGCAGCTTGGGTTCGAATCCCGGGAGGTGGTGCAATTTTTCAGGGAAATACCGATACCTACTTGGGGTGCTTTTTTGGCGAGAACTTCAAGTACACCATATGTTGGATTGGATATTACACTTTGTGATCCCTCTGGGGGCCTATCGTTTAGAGTAGGCTAATAATGATGCGTCCTCCATACCCTGAACATCCTACCCCGTACAAATTACCCACCTATTCGTAGGGGCGCAAATGACCTCAGCTTGTCGGTCACTTCCCCTAATCACATACGTACACAATAGCGACAGCTATACAATGTGTACCGTGCTGTGAAGGCATGTTTGTCTTGTATTTATAAAAACTTGTCCGAGAATTTTATGATCAACCACATATTTCTATCCACTCTCTCTCCCGAGAGAAAAGTGGGAATATCGCCTATATAAAATAATACCTTCCACGGTCAATTATTTCACGGATTAAAAATGTCTTTTTTATATTTTCATTTTTTCTCTCCATTCTTCATTTCTTTCCCAGGTTTTTAATACAGCTTTCCTATTCCTGGCTTGTTACTAAGTGGGAGAGAGAATAAAAGAATCGTTGGTCACCTTCACATCATGTTTCAGCTTTTCTTGAAAGACGGAGAGTTGTACTTTGAATAGACATTACTCAGTTCGACGAAACGTAGCGGTTGGTTCGTACATGAATGCTTTGTGCCACGTTAATCCGTAAAGAGTTTCATCATTAATCTCATGAAAAATCAACACTGCAAGATTCACGCAAAGGACAAATTAGGAATGGATACCAACACGCAATCGTTCCAACATCCTCCAAGAAATGGAGAACCTACCCCCTAAGACGGGGTAGAATATGCAAACAAAACGATCTTACCGTTTACCTGAATCCAGTACGCATAGCAAAAATGAATTACTCGCTTTATTCAATTTTAAAAACATTTTTGAATTCGGAAAACTTCCCCAATGCGCGAATAACTTAATATCACTTAGGCATTTGGTACTCACATTATTCGTAAACATTGTGCCCGTAGAGAATTAAAATTTGACGCGATTTTCGATAAATCATCCGGGAGAATTTCACCAGCGGCAACGACAAGAAAGACGCGCTCGAGGAACATCGAAGTGAGACGGGCGAAACTTAAACAGCGTCATATCCGATCCGCATTTTCAGTCCCACGTGTACCCACATATGCTCCTCATAAATGTTTGCTCTCGGAGAACCGATCCGGTCTCTTTTTTTCCATCGGATCGAGGGGACTACATAATTCAAAAGGGAGCGGAATTTGGGGGAGGGGATGAGGTCTTCATTTCCCCCGAGTCGCCCTCGATCCTCAACCCGCGGGATCCGCGTCCCGCTTCCGGGCCCCTTCTTTGGACGCGGCTCTCCCATCCATCCACATCTCGCTTTTCCCCATTCACCTCCCGAAGGGTTGCGAAAAAATATATATCGCCCCGCCGAGATCAATGAGTGTTCAAACAAAATTACCGGCGTCCTCGGCGTGGGCAAATGGATTTTTTTATCAACGATCTATGCACGCATCGGTTACTATTCCATTACTTCAATAATTTATATTGATCCACAAATCAGCAATGGCATACGTGTACGTAAACTTCAGTAATTAAGGCATATAGTATTTAATTAGTATAAATTAAATTCAAAAGAGAAAGTAAAATAAGCGGTCACAAATAATATATTATGTCAGTAACGATAAGGGAAAGTACAAATAAGAGGGAAATTACCACGAAAAAGTAATTTTACTGTACCTAACGTTTCTTTCCATGTCTATATCAAAAATTGACCTGACAACCCAACCAAACTCATTACAGTTTAAGCTTTATCGGCCCGAGTCCCGATTATTGTTCAGATACATTAATATTTTTATTCGGTTATTGCTTCGCACTGGAACTTGCATCAGTGTGTGATTTTTCCCTTAGAGTTAGTCTTTAACCTAGTAAAATTCAAGAGAGTATTCGCCAGATTTGATAAAATTTTTCGAGTGTTACACACTCTTAGATTAATTAAAAATTGATCCACTCCGTTCATTAAGGCAGGAAATTGGTTGAGACTTTCAAATCGATCTCCATCACAGACACTCTCTCGATTAAAGGTACTTTTGAGCTTCGTCGAATAAATGTAGCTGCGATCATTTTTTACATAGGTTACGCCCAAACGCTATCTCCAAGCCTGAAACCCTTGCTTGCCCTACATCACTTCCTTCTTCAACTTTCTGACACTTCACATTTCGCTTAAAAATACACACGATCTTCTTTCAATTTCCTCGCTAACCCCGAATATTCTCTTTAACGACGACTTTCAGCATTCCACTACCTATCTACTTTTAGAATCTACACTTGAAAGGACGTACTCGACCCAGAGGAATTATCAAGATTGCCCTTTATTTACGCTGTAACAGCATATTAGACGGGATAAAATAAAAAGAGACTAGCGTACGGATAGATTGAAATTCTTTGTACCGCGTGCGATTCGGGGTCACGCATACCCGAAGACCAAGCTTTCTTTGAAACGGGCTTCATCTCGCAAAAAATAAGCGGACACTGTAATGCGACTTCAATTAATGTATCAACGCTCATCCACCGTGTGTCACCCAACGCAGCTGAATTAATCACCGCCGTGAGACTCGAGGTTACGGTGCGATATGGCAACGGGCGTCATAGCACCCGAACACCAACGTTACATTCTACATCAGTGAAAGCCCCGCGAAACAACCGGGTAATTACGACCTCTTCGGTCGGGAGATGGCGTTGATGGGTTTCAAAGATACTTCAACGCCACGTACGCCCAGCTCGAAGGACGGTGGACGTAAATGTTCAACAGATGCGTGGGAGACAAATTACTCCCAGAGACGGAATGCGCGGCGCAATGCATATGGGAGGACGCCGGTGCATCCAGCCCGGAGAGATTGTCTCTCACTCCGCCCGTGACAACCCAGATTTTCAAATCTGAATAAATCTTGCCCCGCGGAACCCTGATCCAACCTCCAGATGATCTTATCCACTCCCGGAGATTATTACTCCGGAGCCCTTCAAAGTTGTCGGGCGGAAATTTCACCAAACTCTCCCCTCGCCCTTACACCCTCGCGAGCAAATACATTAAAGATCCATTGTTTACACCCCGCTCCTTCAAATATCATCCGGTATAAACACGCAGAGGCCGCCACGGTGGACGGGGGGGAGCGCGCCACTTCCCCAAATGGCTTACCTTCCTCCTCGCTTTTTGGCGCGCGCACGAGTTCACAAAAACCATTTCGTCGGGATTTCGTCAGTGAAGCTCCGCGCGAAATAGTCTCGCGAGAGGGATTAACATAAGAGGACTGAAAGCTTTTTGCCACTCGTCTTCCCCTCCCTCCCTCCCCATTCCTCCTCCTCAACTTGCTATTCCTCGGGAACGAAGAAAATACACAGCCATCAAAACATGCGCGGGTTAACACCATTCGGGCTCCAAGATGATCGGCGTGGCTAAAGTGACGCAAATTACCGCCGGCTGGGATTTCTTTGATCAACCTCTCCCCTACCCACACTCTTCCCATACCGTTCCTCTCCCTCCTCCCACCATAAACCACTCTCCTTCTTTTTAGGGAGGAGGGGGTGGAATGACGGTCTCCTCCATTCCTCCTCTCCATTTAAGCGACGGCTTTGATCTAGAGAGCGCCAAGTTATCGCATTTTGGGACCACTATCGACGGAGCAGAGGGAATTTTTTGCGCAACTTAATTCGATTATTTGAAATAATTTCCGCGGTTTGATTGGTTCCATGCCCGAAATTTCAGAGAAAGGCGAAGTTCGTCTTTGAAACAGAAGGCAACTTCGTACGAGGAATATATACTACCAAATTTCTCTGTTTCGCAATGTCCTGAGCAACTCATGAGAGGAAAATTACCGTCTCATTGAAATTAGAGGGCGGAAGATGGCGACAAATGAGCATGGACAAGAAACTCCCATCGACCGAATGAGCCAAAAATCAAATACCTATGGACTTAAATGGTGCCTTCAAAATGTAATGTAGTGATTCCGTACGGTGATATCACTAATGCCATTGCTATCGAAATAGTAAATGATCAGTAACATTTCTCTTTCCTTGGGCGGCATATAGGATTCCCTAGATATCTTAAGTAATCTCAGGTACTATTGATTAAAGAATTGAATGAAATACGATGACAAGTCTCGTATTTTGCCAAAAAAATGCATTACATGCCAGTCAATACAAATTATTTCTGCATGGAACCTTTGGAAACACAAATACACCATAATGATTTAAAATTTATTGCAGATGCATCACTGGCGCGAGTCTGCCTGCGTTAGTAATGAAATAATAGCACACGCCCTCTTGCCGGCAGATAGGACGAAGTTAAACTGAAGAATTCGTTTTTCCCTAGCAAAATTCGCGACTACAAATCAAGGAGGAGACAAGCCTAACATATTAAAACACACCCCTTTTTTTATTACAGATTTATTTTATTTCACCTTTTCTTTGACGGTGTCCTACTTTGCCCTGATACCTGTGCACGTACTTGCGGCGTCTGGCGGAGTAGTACGCAGGCGACTATTTCAACACGGTGGATATAAGGGGGGAAGAGAGTTATCCCCGGATGAAGGAGACCGTAATGTGAAGTTGCGGCACAAGAAGAATGTGATGACTTTTTGCACGAAACACTGTAAAACTATGACAAATTACGAGTACTCACTAAAGAATGGAAACTTTTCGTACCAAGAGTGCTGGTGGGAAAAAATAAAGCTCTCAGATAAGAACTGCTACCGAGTTACAGCTATCTCGTTAACTATGTAAAAACCATCCCGAGGGCCTAACGACCCTTGCCAAACTTCTTCGGCCAAAGCAAGTTAGGCGTTGATGAACTTGCTTTTGACTTCCATTCTTCCATCGATTTAGGAAGAAAATCCAGTTAACAGCTTTAATTACCTCACGCTATGGACCTAGGGAAGGGATGTAACTTCCAGCGTTGCTCAGAGCACCGAGTCCCCTAACGGGGTCGATCCGAGCCTCATTTCACAGGCCGTAGAGAAGCGACCCTCTTTTATTTAGGCCCATTTGACCTGTGGTTATTAATTTCAGCCCACTTTGAAGGTGATGAAATAATCAAGAATAAGGTAACTAGCCTACAGTGCCTTTCCATGGGAATACCCTTCGGACACCTATTCCTCCCGCTTCCACCGAACTAAAAGAAGATGGAGAGGTGATACCACTTAAAGGGAGTACTATTTCGTTGCTCTGGAAACGATTAATGGAATGTTGACACGAACAGTAATCGGTAAAAATGATTGTATTCCATCTCTGAAGTAACAATGAAATGTGTGTTACCGCAAAAAAAAAGCTACCCGAGTCATGTCTCAACACGATATTTCCCTGTCAGACGGCCTTGCGTGATACAATTTAATTGCACTTCCTTGGCATCCTATTTACCTACTCACACAGCGACGCAGAAGAATACTGCGGCGATCAAGAAAGGGGAGCAAGTCCATTATTTGTGCAGAAAAAAAACCATAAAGTAGAGCGTTGGTGTAGATATATTTCTCGTTCACAGATAACTCAATATTTTTAAGCTACTTAAGAGTTGGAGCAGAATGGAGCCAAGTTCTGCCTCCGTTCTCTCAAAAGGAAACTTTCCAATGAAATACCATTATCAGTCTCAAAAAAAATGTGGATTCCCAGCCCCACATAGGACGCTGAGAGCATAGGATTTTCCCCTTGCATTTCCCCTCGCATAACGTACGTGGTGGTACTTCGTTCAAAGGAACCGATTGCCAAAAGATATGCTGTCTGGACTACGCGGTCCCAGGTTGAGAAATACGCTCGTATCCTCGGGTAACACAATTTTTTGCGATCCGCTATTCGCAAAGAGATAATTTGGAGCGCGTACGCACGTAATTTCAAAGTGTAACACATGGAGAGTAAAAAGAGACGTTTCAGGCGTGATATGGTGGAATAACATGATTTGCTAATTTTAATTAAACATGGAGAGTAGTTGGAAATGGTAGCAGGGTAGAATTGTGCCTAGGAAATAAAATATGAAAAAGGAGTTCAGGGTGGGATTGCAATTATAGCCCGAAGTATATGCAATTCATCGATTCACTAACAAAAATGTACCTTTAAATATTTTGCGTATTATTTTTTGTCATCTGATAACACGGAAGACTTGACGAGATAATTATTTCGATGCATCACATAAACTGGAAATATAAAAAAGCGAATTCAGCAATTTCAATCAAGAACTCAGTTTACGTTTCCATTGCTTTCAATGGGATTCATTTCGATATCGAAACGCTACAAATCCTGGTGGTTACCATATACGTATCAAATTCTGCAACGAATAAGTTTTATCGTTGAGTATATGCCAGCATTGCTCGATGGTTTGAACAGGGCATCGTTTAAAAAAAATGCTGGATTAAGAGGTAATTTTTATCGAAATATTTTTCATTTCGTAAAAATGTGACAAAACACAGAAAAATCCGTTTAATCGGCATAAAAATGGTCCATCTTATCCCAACGACCCAAAAATAGTAGATTGTAAATTTTATGATGAAAATGATACAGCATATCTTTGCACCATGCTATCAATTTGTAATGACATATAGGCAAATTCAGATACCTGTATATCTCTCCATTCAATATAATGCGCTCGAAAAATCAATTATATACCTACCTACATAATTTTATTTTTTTATGTTTAGTTTAGCAAAGATAGGTAAACATATTTATCATATCCTATGATCTATTTTATTAATCGTCAATACATAACATACGACACACAGCCTATCGCTAATGTATCCACCGGAGGGTGTAAGACCCCTAAGTTCGATCCCTGACCCTCTCCTATCTTTTTTTTTGGCATAGAATTCAAACCTCTCGGCAATTCCATCTGCTCGTCTATTTTATGCAGTCTAGCCTTTCACCGTTTTCATTTTTTTTAACTTCCTCTCCAATGCTCCACCGAATGGCGATATTTGAATGAATGAATTCTAAGCATATGAAAATACAAAGACAGACATCAGTCTCTCGTATAAGAATATACAGCCTCCGAGAAAGATGATAACACACATATTTACACACCACCGTCATCGACGCGAAAAATAACATACTAAGGGAAATTATCTACAGAAATATATGAACATTCGAGACATAAAGGCCTGAGAACTCCCACGCAGGGCGCCATAACCGCACGGAAGGTGAATACGAAAAACCCGAGTAAGCCACGGGGATAAAATCTGAAGGAGTTTTTAGAAAAGATTTATTGAGTGTAAAGATTTATTGAGCTTAGGATGGTTGATTGGTATCAATCATTACAAGGTGAGTGAGTGAGTACACCACACTTTAGGAAACAAACACGTGAAGGATTTGCAAACAAGGAAAGAAAACCAAACAGATAAAAGTAAGAACCGTTACACACGAGAAAACGAGTCACAAAACACTGAAATGACAAGAGGAAGATATGAATAACTGTCATAGGGATTGAAACAATATTGAAAGGGATGGAGATGACTAGTGTCTGTAACTGGTTTCCACACCGACAAATATTGAATTCCCTGGGGAATTTTTCAATGGTTGATCCCAAGCCGCGAGAAGGGTACTCCAGATTCCAGATCCCCATCCGGCCGACGAGGGATTTTTTTTATCAGTTGACACATGTAACAGCGAACTGATGCATGACACTGGGCTCCTCTCCCGCCCTTGTCCTCAGGGTCCCTTTACCACCGAATCGCCCACTTTTCCACAGTGGCGCAAATGATCCCAATATGGAGCGTCTCCTTTAGTTTAACCGCCATGGGGACTGGCATTGGAGGAGCAGTCCATACTATAACGTGGAGGCACGAACCGGCGCGGCGGTGACGACGGGTGACGTGAAAAAACTCCATTACGAGGCCCATTTACGCCAATGAGAAATTAAGTCACGTGTCGCATTGTTGCTCCGAGCGTTACGGAGCGACACTGGCGGCGATACGAAGATAAGCGAATCACGCCGATGCGCTAAATCGATTACGGGGGGACGCCATGGGACGCCGGCCTTGCGTCTGCCGCCCCGTGTCACACGCACAACCGGGGGAGAGGGGAGGGGGCTGGGGGGATGGTGGGAGGACGCCCTACTCCCACCCCCACGGGAAAGTAATAGAAAAAACATATTATGGGCAGTAAGGAATTCAGTACTTCAGTCATCGTCACTATCGAAACGGCCGGCCGGTGGGTTGTGTTGAGCAAGTATGTGGCGCCACCTTGCTGCCCAGGTGAGAAAAGTTGCGTCCGTGGGATGGAGAGCAGATATACACGTACATGTACATAAGTCAGAGTAAAGCAGATAGCTTTGTTAGAAACTGCAAGCATGAAATGAAAAGCGTCCATATGGTGCCTACAATCGTGGGCTGGAAATAATCATAAAGAAAGTATTTTATTAAAGTTAAAACTGATTTTACCAAAAACATTTTAATGCGAGCGAAACCATTCCAAACTTGGATCAATTATTTGAGGAACAACGCTCAAGTATCCTGAGAGCAGCGGTTCGTTTCAAAAAAGCACGACTCGTACAAGTCGATTAACATGTTATCTAAAAAACACAGTCGTAGCACAAAATGTTCCAAACGACAGGTACGGAGAAATTTAAACACAATAACTATGTCCTGAAATTAACTTAAAAAAAGGCTACGCCGATGAAAAATGAGCAAAAGGCCGCCGTGTAAATTGTAATCGCAAAGTTAGGAAACGGACCAATGTCAGTGAAGGTAAAAAATCACGAATTAACAGATTAAGGAACTACTTCTTCCCCCGGAACAACAACTAAAAAAACTAACCAAGACTCCACAGCGAACCCTAACCCTTCAAATTCGTAAAACTTCTGTCCCTTTCCATGTGCTTTACCCGCCGGGACTTGCACTCCACGCCCCACACTCTCAGTGGGTGACTTACGGGGTCATGCACATACATTTACCCACTTCTACGAGGAAAAAACTTATTTAAACTTTCATCCGCCATTGATACAAACCCTTACTCCACCCTACGAAATATCCCGGCGACGCCCACGGCCACGACCATTGATCCGATGGCATAACTGTTAAAATTGCCCTCGTCGCTGGTGGACCGGGGGAGAAGGATGGCGGGGAGGGGGGGGTGGCAATCGGACCTCTGACCTCATTCCGTTAGCCCCGGTTCCCGTTCCCAGTTCGCTCACCTACTTGAGTGATTCTTACACGCTTTATGGATTATTCCTCCACGCTTGCAAGGACGAGGGTGGGTTGGGGGGGGGGGGAGGCAGGCGCCGCTCTCTTTGTGGGGCAGCAAGCATATCGAACGCCTTTGCCCACCTCTCGCACCACGGCATCACCCGCCCCTCTCCCTTCGCCCCGGGTTGAAATCCACTCTCGCGCGTCGTCGTCGTGAGGGGACTTCCGAGTGGAGCATTTTCCCGAGCTGTTCGCGGTCGCCTCCGGAGACCTGGGGCGGAGGGGAGCCGACGACACTCCAACCAGCCACACAATGAACGCGAACGCTACAAGGTGGGAGTAGAGCAACGTTGCACAAGGCGAACATTATTCACCTGCCCCCTCCCCATAGCTCTCCCGACGACGAACGAACGAAGATTTTCGAGGTTTACGCTGCGAGTCGATGCCATTAGACCCAAGTTAAGACGGCCACGTCCCCTCCTCCTTTTCCCCATGGGGGGAGACGATAAAATGCGGCAGCGAAACTTTTAATCCCACCAGCGCGGAGCGGACGGATTAGTGAGACGTTATAAAATCCGCCGGGCTCCTCCACTGCCCGATAAAACAAACGGATCCCCGGGAATGGCTGGGAGGATGCGCATCTTGAAGCAGATCAACAAGGATCCGAGGAAGAAAAGCGGTTATTCAAGCAAACACATATCTTTATCATGAGATCTTGCTCATCTCAACCACGTTGCAGCCTAATAAAAATTTAGATAGAACACGGATCTTATCAAAATCCGAGGAATACTTCTCCGTAGGACACCCTGTTTTCGGTTTTATGCATTCAACAAATTTGGACCACCTAAAACTCGCTAAAACCTTTGATTTCGGTAAGCCGGTATTTCAGTGAAAAGGAATCTATGATCAACGCATTGTACATCAACCAATTTATTGGATATGATCAACTGTGATAGTCGAGTTTGAAGCGCAGGACCGTACGGTTAGCTGCTTTTGTCAAAACGTCTGAGGGTTGACACGTTTTGAGTCACTCTAATCGCTCAGTCCGGATATATTTCTGTTAAGCTTACCGAACAAAGTTGACAAAATGAATAGTAACTGTGAATTGTGGAATAAATTAGAAACTTTCCTGAAAAATGTTTTAAATATTGCAACGATAATGATGGTGGTTTCCCGTCCCACTGGAAATTATCTAACGAAAGGCGGTATAACCCGATTCTGGGAATCATCTGAATAGTGCAGTTTGCGAAGCGAACTAAATGCCTACCCGGGTTTAAATTTCTCGATCACGTTTGAATAATAATATTTATTTGAGTCATTTTTATCATGATCATTTCTATGAAGCCGTAATTGAAATCGATATCATTTTCATTGCTTCAAAAAGACCCATCTATACGGTAGCTTGTATTAGAAAATAAATAAATGATGACGCATGGATGTAGGGATAGTGAATAATTAATGGGAAGGGTGACGTAACTGGAAATTTTAACTGGCATATCACCGAGGAATAACATGAAATTAATTCAGATTAAGTTTATACGAAACAAGCTACTAGCTATTTAGCATTAATCAAATTAAATAATTTTCCTTGAAGTCCACTGAAAAAATTTCTCATTTTGTCCGACATCTATTAAACACTAGAGAATAATGCATTCCCACTGTTCTGTTTGTCAACCTTTAAATCAAACGGCGTTTCTGAGAATTGGACACTGCCCATTTGTTACGAGATTGAAAGAGGATCTGTAGCGGAAATGGATATGGTGACGATGGGTTCTCCAACTTTTCCACGATGAGTTTTAAAGGTGATTGATGCTGGTACTTTCTCTTTCGAAGATGACTGCACCGATGATGGTTGCAGTCGATGTTCAAAGAACGAAACGGTCAGTTCTATTTGCGCCCCCCCCCACCCCCCTCCCCCACATTACACTAACACCCCTGCCCAAAGGGCCACGAGCATAAATCAAAGATAAGGAAAGCCGATTTGCCACAACGATTCGGGAAACGCTTACCGCGGTGTTTTAATTCATTGTTCCGGTGTTACCACGGCTGTAATCCCCCATGGTCAGCCTTTTGCCGCCATTTAGCGGCTTACTTGAAAGCCGTTGAAAACGACGATTCCCTTCATCAATTGCAACCCCAAAACTGTATTCCCCACAGCTACGTGGGCCTCTTCATTGTCGCCATGACCTCTAGCTAAGTAGGTGGTGAAGAGCCCGAGAAAATTAACAAGCAATCTTTTATTCTCTTTCTTAATGATACATAAACGCCAAATTTATAAAACGATAAATTTACATAATCAACCAAAAACGCAGATTAAAAGCGATCGAATGCATAAATAGATACATGGATAATATTACAAGCTCATTAGTATCCAAGGAAAAAAATAAACCTCGATATTGAAGTTCTGTGGTAGATTCGCCAGAGCGCTCATTAAGTACTGAATGTGGATTCTTTACTAAATGGTGGAAGTTTAATTACACACGGTAACGAGGACACGGGAGCAATGAGACAACTAGTGCGACGGCGCCCTTTGGCATGCAGATCCCGCAAAACGTCATGTTTAACTAATTTGTGGATGTTGGTCCACAGATTTTAAAATATCATCGAATATTTGCACTCCATGTCGCTGTGGAGCGCATTAAATATGTGCACGGTAGTAACTATGCACCTTTTACATCTTTGGTAGAACAGGAGTATAAGAAATGTAAGTGAGACATATCATATGTACACGTTACAGCTTGAATAAGAGAAAGATACGAACGATGACAGACGGATATGCACGAACTACTCATTAAAATGGATTCAGTACACAGACTGAAAAATAATCAAACTCTAGTGGCAGACTGCTTCTATTAACAACTACGAAAAACGACAAATTAGCCAATCTAACGCCTTTCAAATTTTATATTTTCGGGAAATTACCCTTACCTGCAGCAATATCGATGGTGCTTTAGAGTTAATGTAGGTAAATGATATTTTGTACGCAGGATAAATTCGTTCATATGCGTGGCTGGAGTCAAGGATAACTGGTCGCCACATTTATCGGTTTAGTCGGTGATAAAAGCGTGGTGCGTGTAATTACCTATTGCATCATCAATGAATGCCAAAGAGCATCAGGATATGAGGTACATGATAGGATTACAAGCAAGTTCCAGAATGATTGCCAATGGAGGAGAATCCATTCAAACACAAATAGATAGTTGCCAATATCGTCCAGTTTGTTAAATTCAGTAACAAAGCAATTGAGGTGTGAGTTGGGAGGGACGATTTCGATTAAAGTTTCGCTCTTCTATGAAATAAAAATTAGCATTTCCACGGACATAATTAGGGTATCCGGCTGCATCATTTTAGTTAGTTATTGAAAACATATCGTAATGTCAAGACTTTCGATAAATTATTCACGATTTTGCCAGGATATCAACCGCTACTGAATGCAATGTAATAATTAACAACGTTACTCTTTTCTATGTCGAACAGCGCATGTCGCCAATGCCTTTAAAGGATAATATTCAGTTATTAAAAAAACAAAATACAAGGTCCTCCTTTACTAATGCAACTCATATTTTAATGATGGGACAAGGAATAATATTTACTGGAATCGAACGACGGCTCTGGAGATAAATGCGATGAATTTCAGGCGGAAAAAATCATTCGCCTAGATAGGCATTCGGACCCGCATCGAGATCCACCACAGTGCTTTGGCCAGTTAACCAATCGTGGCGGGGGTTTTTTATAAGAGATTCGTTCAATTTCCAAGGTCTCTTTTTTATTGAATAACTACACACACCAGAAAGTTAAAACTTTTGTTATTTCTCCATATTTACATAGATGAACTTTATTTCATAGGTTTGACGCAATTATTTCATGGCCATCGAGAACAAACACTTCTGTAGGGGTCTCTTTTCCTTACAAGAAAATTTGCTAATTTCCCGTGTCCGGAGTTTCTCTGGTTCGCTTTGACGCAAAGTTCGGCCTTTGTTGAACTGCAGCATTTACGAACGCACATTTTACGTATCCATAATACCATCGCCGTATGTCTCACTCAAGTCACGGTGAAATTCGACGAGTGTTAAACCACGCAAGAGAAAACGGGTGACTGCACGCCGTTCTTGTGCGCTAAATGACACCATTTTTAGAAATAATAAGAACAATTCTCACCCCAGCGTCAGCTGTACGAACTTTGTTCACCGTACGATGCAATCATCTATGTCTTAGGTATATTTATAAAGAGTTCCCACGCTAACTTTAGCTCAACCACATAGTACATATCAACTCCAAGCTCAGAGAAAAAAAATTTGGTGACCTTATAGCATGGACGCACCTCATACGCTATGAATGTCTAATTCGCTTTAAAGGAATATAATGTTCTCACAAATTACCGTCTATAAAATGTCACGACGAAATCGTAGTCGTGCGCATTGCGCCATAATCCACGAGGTTGAAGTCACGTTTAAAGACACAGGTGTTTGGCTTAGACAAATCCAAAGAAAGAGTGGAAAATGCTACGACGGCAACTATAGCGATGTTGCACGATCTCTGTTATGCACAAAACTGCGAGACATTTCTCAATGAAAAAAACTATCGCGTTTGGCCGGGATTCAAAACTCGGTATAAAAGAATAATTTTCTCTCTCAAAAACGGGCAGTGTACGAATACAGTGAAACTTCGACCTGCGAACATATTTCATTCGTCTCCTCGGTAGGTATCTCGAAACCCAATTTTCTATCACATAAGAGAAGAGTTAACCCCAGTTAGAAATTTTGGAAAAATACAATAATATATGTTCACAATTATTACGAATATTTTACGAGATCTGTGGTTCCGCATGCTTCGTGTAAAAATCATTTTCTACGTATTTATAAAATCAATTCAATTACGACTGATTTTGGAGTTCTGTTTTCGATTAGTTTCCTCCAGTTGCCTTTTTTCGCCTCTTGGGCGTCAAACGAACAAAACTGCAAACACGTTACGCGCTAATTGCACATTACATACCTACGGAGTAATGCCTATCATTACACTAGAAAAAGATTTGCCCTGAACGTGCACATATGCTACAGCAGGAGAGTTTAACAGTGTCTCTTAAAGTGCACAGCGTGAAATGCATACGCTCAGAAATAAAGTGCACTCAGTGGCATCGCTGGAAGTGCTCGCCTTTGAACAAAGAGTACTACACTGTTGCTCGCATTAAGTATTCTGGGATACCCTGCATTAGAAAAGCATCATAGTTCTTATATGGAGAATAAGGTCGTACCTGAAGGCCAAAACAAAATATAAAAAACGTTTGCATCTTGGGTAAAGTTCGCATGATGAGTAGTTCTTAAGTCGAGATACCACTGCATTCATATTTGTGTGGTAGTCACATCTGAAGAATACCAAATTCATATTCGACTACTTGTTCACGTCCGACAGAGAATGTTAAATGGTGATTTTTTTCCTTTTGATCCCACTCTCCAAATGAAACTTCTCTTTAAATCACCTTTCGCAGCATCATGTTGAGCGTAGTAATGACCGAGTACGTTCACTGACGGATCTATCATTGGTCGAATGCAACACTGATGCTAATGACTGCACGATTCGACATTGATTCCACTCTCAAAATTAGCTTCTGGTGAGAAACGGCATTATGATACGGTAGCGGTGAAAATGAGACTGCAATTGAGACATATGATGCTGTGAGCGTGAATTTAGCGAGTCATATTTTAATTGCAATCGATCCAAAATTTAAGTTAATGATTCATTGGACGATGCATTGGAGCGCCATGAACTGCATAGTAATTCCCTATGAAATTAATTTCATTCAACAGTGGATATATTCTTTCGATTTACCAACCTCATAATGTTTGTGATGATAATCAATACTTTGAAATCTGCAATAATAAAAATTCAAATGACACTTATTTAAAATTTCATAACAAATAATTCAATCAAAAAATAAAAGAAAATTCAATCATAGTGTTGCTGATTAGAGGCACTGTCAAAAAATTACGTAAGTTTACCAAAAATATACTTATATATAATACAGTGAAAAGAAATACTTGGATATTATTTTAACGCATAGCAGTATTTTCATTCATAATGAAGCATTGCCAGATCTTCCTAATTGGACCTTTGTCAACTGTCATTAGCAAAACAGGAGATTAGCAGAGTTCCAATTCTACGATATTTTGCCTCTATGTGGAATAACTAATCGCGCATTTTGTGAAAGAGTAAGGAAGATAAGGAATAGTCAACGGGTCAACACAAACCGGCTGCAAAGCCCGTGGAGAACGTTATATGCCCTAAAATTATATGAATTTCCGAGTAATCCCACGCAGACGGCGTTGTTAAGCAGGCCAAACTACTTGAGGACTCGGGATGCCGGTGATATTTCACGTCATAGATAGGCTCCCGCATACGTAATTTCATCCTCTCCCACAAGTAAGGTTAAGCACCTACTTAGGAGCTTGTACAACGTAGAAATCAGTTCGAGGGTAATATACGATAGTTTGGGGGGGGGGCGGGTGGCTGACATAGCAAACCTTTTCCTGATATTTTATGGCGTGAGGTGGCCCGTTCCAAGTTTTGAAACCCCGGAAATAAGCACTTAAAAGTTTGAACGAGTAAGGAGTGATCTATACTTGTTCGCGTTACTCCATCCGATGCAAAATGGGGAAGAGAGCTGAGGGCCGTTCTCAAGATGGAAGCGGAACGGGAGCATGCGAAACTATTGAGAATGGAAACCAATTATAGATAACCTTCCCGAAACAGAACGCAACGAATTCTACGATCGATACACGAGTGAGATACACACCACTTGCGACCTCCAACGGAGCGCGATTTTATTTTCTTGGCACAAGCAGTATCACTCCGCATGAATTACGAATATGAATGAATGAGGATATCGAGCAATCAACGGAATTCTTGAAGAAGAAAACGCAAAATAATATACATTGTTAGGCCCATTGGAAAAATGAAATTCCTGAAACTTTCCATCTTTGAATTTGGGTTTTTCTGCAAAGATATACAAATTGCTGTAGTTCTACTGGAAATAACTGGGAGGAACTGTAAGCAAATTAATTAAAGGTTTTAAGTAGGATAAACGGTTCTATTCTAATAACCCTATGCAAAATGCATTAGAAAAAACAGTAATCGTAGCGAAAACCTTCAATCAAAGATTAAATCAGGTGCCTCTCTGTAGTTTCGCACATGAATATACCACCGCGGGTATTTATGACGAGTACGATTTACAAAAGCATATAAAAAAAATTGATATAGAATAAATAAAAATTACTCAAAGCCGTACTCTTAGGTAATTACTCTTAGGCTACTCTTAGGCTTAGGTAGGTACTCTTAGGCCTAAGAGTACGGCTTTGGGGAATTTTTATTTATTCCATTCATTCGGCCGTAGTACGTTCCCTTTCTCTTTAAAATTGATATAGATTAGCTTGCTAGGTGAGGAATCACAAAATGTTTATTTGATAGTTGTGTCCATCCAAAAACCTACCTTAAACGGTAGATTACCTAATAATAATGATAAAAAATACAGTCCACCAGCTCATATTTGATGAAAGAAGAAATATATTCTAACTGAATAAATATTTTTAAATTACACAAAATATTGGAGAAATATTATTACGAATTATAAATGTTTTATAACCTCAATATTAAAAAAAATTCATTGGATAACAATTACCTTCCACAAAGTGACTGAAAATCTCAAATAAATACTTCGAAAACATTGCCATTCTTGTTATTTAACCTCAACACCCTGCCAAATATCTCGGAAGAAAACAAAAATACTCTACACATTTAAGTTTTCACGAGTATTTTCTTTATAGTATCTTCAATCATGGTCCATGTCACGCTCCTTCTGAGTAAAAGGAAGCGAGAAGAGACAAGGAAAATGCTGAGTAAAACAAAAGACCGGAAAGGGAATCACAAGTTAAGAGATGCAATTCCGAGCACGGACAATGGAAAGCCAACGAAATAGAAGAAGAAAAAAAATGACGGATGATTTGAGAGAATAAAGAGGGTGTGTAGATACACAGAGGGTAACGGAGGGCGGAGAGAGACATGGAGGAAGGGCACGCTACTCCAAAATAAAAAGCACTTTGACCAGTACACTATTAATCAGGCTATAGCCGATTTGATGCGAAGGCATAAAAACAATACTATCCATCACCTTCTTGCACCGTACTTGCACGAGTACCGCCCCTTGAACTCTAATGGAGAAAGCCACCAATGATTAATTATTATTACCAAAGTATTAGAGAGGTCGTCAATAAATTACTTCACACGACTTTTGCCTCTATTTTGAAACCCTTATCAACATTCACTGCGCTGTCCAAACACGGCAATTTAAAAAAATGATAAATTTAAATAAACCCATGCTATACATTTTTCTACGCGTTTTTGATTAAAGTCTAATATTTTCGATACGGCATCAACGTCGTTCAGAGTTCTACCTCACAGCATCCATTTGTCATATTTGGACGGTCCCGAACTCCCAATATTGGAGCGACGTAATTGATGAATGACCCCATTGACGATTCAGTGCTGATTCCGCGAGGATTTTTCAACATAGTGAATGAGGTAGATGTACGATATTACTTCCATCACCGTTTTTTCCGCTGTTAAGTGGAGTAGGCGCTTAGATTTTTTTACATCAGAAAATATAAGCACGAGAGTCAGAAGGGACGACGATGGGCATATGCAAAAAAAATCCATCCATCAAAATATAAACAGTTTGACGAATCGAAGTTTACTTCGTCATTTCTTAGTTTCGATTCAATGACGACGACATCCATAAAAGGTTAATTTACTTCCATCATCTTTCTTTTTGCTTCAGTAACCGCAATGTATTCAATTCCAGGGCTTAACGCGTGGAAAGATACAACCGTGCCCGAATTCACTGATTAGATCCCAAAATTTCCTTTCTCCCCACGAAGGAAGCCATTTTGATGATCGCTCAACTTGCGAACAGCAACAATTGCCCGCCAACTTTGGCAACCAATTACAACCACCGGAAAAGGGAGCAGCTAACCTTTCGCTTTGCTGAGCCATCTTGGAATATCTAATTATATTAAAACCACCCACATTAATTAATTCCATAGCAAAAGAACATGTAGAGGTCCTAAATAGATACACGTAAGGGAACAAATCCAAGAGCTGTCAACTTTTTTTTTCGAGTGTAGCAAACCTCTCTAAACTTCTGAGACAATTGAAGGTTCAATCGAAGTAATATTTCAGGCAAGGCACATTCCTTAAAGTCTCTATGCACATTTTTAAGGTCTCGATAAACACGGGGACACAAGCATGGGAATATAGGGGAATTTTGATGTTGTTCAAAACGTCAAGTTGAACAACTTCTAAAGTAAAACTTCTAATTTACCACAATTTAGACCGTGTTTAGGTCAAATTTGAGCTAAAATCTCTGGGTTATCAAAGTTTATTTGATAAATGATGGCGACATCCGGGATCAAACCCGGGTCAGTTGGACAGAAATCTACCCGCTGAACCACATCGATTCCCTAAATTGTATTAATAACTGCTATTTTCCCTTTCGCTATTTTCATATTGAAAAAGGTCTGGTTTTTAACTAGAACTTGTCGAGGGAAAGTCCACGGGTCCGATGAAATTTTTGCATAAAACATGAAAGACAAATCACAGCGTTGCGCAAAATACGAATGTCGTAATTCATTTGTAATGACAATGAGCTTTTCACGCCGCAGATGCCGCTACATGAGGTCGTATTCCAAATTCATGCTTCCTCCGGTCATTAACAATTTGGGTACCATTGGCAATTAATGGGACATGGCTACTTCGCTATGCCAAAATGAATTAAAATACTTCGTGGGTTTCAGTCAAAGCTGGTGAGCATAGGGACGCGATTCTGAAACTAAAGCTCGCGGCAACCTTACCTGTAGGATATGCACAGTCCCGCTTGCATGAGCGTACACGAAGGTTCAATTAGAGAAAAAGTAAAACAACCGACTGGAATCGTTAAAAATGACGGAATGAAAGCTCTGTAGATTGCCCCTGGGCATGTGTGCCTGGTGATCAAGGCCAAGGGCTTCACAAAGGGGAAGAGGCCTGAGCACTACGACGACCTTCGAGCTAAGGGTGCCTGAATGTAAGTAGCTACGGGACAATGGCTTTTGATTCCCACCCTCTGTGTACACACACACATTTTCAAGTGTACGTAAAAATTTATCCTACTCTAAAACACACTAAAAAGCATTGGAATGGTCAATTCTCAAGAAAACATTTTCCCGGAATTTCTGATCCCTAATAGAGTGGTACTATCTCTTTGTCGTAATAATAATGGCAGTTATGTCGATATTATACGATGAATCTATCTCCGTAACCGTAATCTCAAAGATAAAAATCTCAATGAATTTCAACGTAAATACGATGTCCATTAAAGTGTTTATTGCTACTGATGCCGTCTTCAATGTCCTCTCCCGGGAAAGAAGATAAAATTAGGATCGTGAAAGACTTGAGAAGTGTGTATCACCAACCCCATTCGACTCTAGGGATGCGGTTAAACACTTTTTTTAATTCCCCCACCTCCCCCGTAAGAGATTAAATAAAAGCATAGTAAAACTTCCCACATTAACTGAATTTTTAAAACGAATCGAGTGAAATGCTCGTCATGGGAATTGAGTTGATTCAAAAGAATTCCATTACAACCACATAAAAGATTTCAGAAAAAAATAAATATACCAATTTGAGCACTGAACATTACCATAACGCTATGCTTTCCTCTCAAGGGGCGCCCTGGAACCTAGAGCCTAAGCGTCTTGTCTAGTTCACTTCCACTTAAAAACCTTCCTATTTTATTCAAATGGTTTCCGCGGGAGGAAATGGGAGTTGGGCGATTTAAGAGCTCCTCATCTCTTGGAGCTGGATCTTAAAAACTCCGCTCATGCCACCTGAGTGGAGTGACCCGATTCTTCGAGAATCAATTACCCTTTTTCCTCCTCAAGGGTCCCAAGGGCATATCAACCAGTATGAAGGAGAGGTTTACAGGATACGCGGCATGGGAGAGGTGCAGGCATTCTACTTACGTGGTTTACGTTGATTCACTACTAAGTGAAACATGAAAATATCTTCAGTAAAGATGGCAAAACACCTTAAAAAACAACGGAAACAGGGAGGAACACGAAAGAATAATGCACTCATCAGCATTCAAGTGTTCAAATGAGTGACCGTGGGGTACAATTGTATTGTAGAGGCTTCTAGCCGTGATATCCCGGTGAGCTGAGCGTTTGGCTACCACCCTTAAGAGGAAGGATACGGGGTTGATGCTGTGGCTTTCCAACCTGAGGGTTTGAGTTAGCAGCAGTGAAAGGATTTCCAGTGGTGTTCCAATGCTTGAGGTATCATGTAGAGAGTACGAAAAGAGGAGTAGTCCGTTGGATAGAGCCTCAAATTCGTGAGCCCTTAGCATATTTCGTAAATAGTGGGCTTACGCCAAAGCCGGATTTCCCTCCGCCCTTCCCCCTTCTCTGAAAATCCTACTTCTACCAAGCACTACCACACCAACCTACCACTACTTAACTTGGAGTAACTAGTAATACTATGGAGTGCTCAAATCCTAGACGATTTCGAGAAAGAGACTTTTTATTTTGAGACCCCCTGAGAGAGATTGTAAATCCCAAGCGGTGCTATTTCCTGGTACCAGAACTTGACAGGCCCTTCAAACGGAGCAGGGAATTTAATTGCTTTCACACCCTGGTCGGAAGGTTTCCGCGCATCCAATGAGACTGAGTTGAAGGCGAGGTACTTAACCTCACCTGCCCGAAAACCCTTGAGTAATGAGCGGTGGTTGCTTGAAAGAGGACCTGCCAGAGATCAGGTCTGCTTGCCCGCGGCCAGCTTGGCTTCGAATTCACCGGAGACGAGTGCGGAAACCGTGCTCTCCTTTAAAATAAGTTGCCGTCGATGCGCCATGGACAGAGTGCGACACGCGGCACAAGGTACCCCGGGGCACTCACTCCGCGAGGAGGAGAGGAGAGAGAGGATGGGAGCGAGACACTCCCGCAGAAAGCACTCTCGCCTCGCGTGCCTTTTCCCCGATGACTCCACTCCACTCACTTACGCAACGCCGCGAGGAATTTCTGCTCGCAAATCCGATCTCCTCGCACGCAGCGGATCGGAGGACGGCTGCCGCCGAAGGTGAAAGGGAAAGAAGGCGAAAAAATGCACGCAGTTCATCGGCAGGCGAGCGGCAAGTCTTTGGAAATCACGCACCTCCATTGGACGCTTGGCCACGTGAACCAGAGACTATGTTGAATTGAGTGAGCGATCGACCATATTATGTTAAAACGCGTACAACTGTCTTCCGAAGGTATTTTATTCTTCACGAACCGGGTTTCGTCGTTCCGCGATATTTTGCTTTTTTTTAAGCCCAGAAAATTATACTTTTACAGTTCTAATCCGGTGAGGAATTTAAACATTCAAATGAGAGGGCATAAATACAAAGAACAAAGTTCTAGTTGTGGCATTGGAAGAGAGACGGCTGTTGGGAGTAATTCGAAAAAGTCAGGGAAACGTGGATACAGGGTATAAGGAGTGGCAATGGGGTGATGAAGATATTGATAAGACGGTGGAATACTAACAAACCGAGGTAGGCGAAAAAATACAGCAATATTAACGGAATTAAGGGAGGCAAGGAGTATGCAGAGCTACGGGAAGGAGTTATCGCAATTTTTAGTCTCGGATTTGAGGACATTGCGTCAAGTTACCTAAGGCATGGGAGCATAGTAATGTGAAATCCTAGGATTCATTGAAAATATACGTTAATAAAGTAGATTATTATATATAATAATAATAGAGCACATTAACTGGAGGGTGTGAAAGTCTACATATCTGAAATTGTTTAAGGCGAAGATAGTCAAAGTAGCGGGTACCCAAGAAGAAGGCACAGATGCTTTTACAAGGAGGATGGGAGGAAAATTGAACAAGGGTATTATAAAAGTGTTAGTTAAAAAGTTGATACGGAGCGGGGTTTTGTACTGCTTGGAAACTTGGCAGTTGAAGCAGGAAGATTGGGATGATAGAAGGTTTTCGAGGCGAGGGTTTGGGAAAGGTTGGAAAAGGTAAAAGTTGACGGAAAGGAAAACTAACGAAGAAATACATTGAATGGTGGGAGAAGAGAGACGGTTGCTGGGTTTAATTCAAAGGAGACAAGAAAACTGAGCGCAGAGTAACCTCTGTGAAATCTCTTGAAAACTGTGATGGAAAGTGCTGGGTAGGCGAGGTAGGGAGAATAAAAGAAAAAAACTGGTGGAATTGAAGGGTTTACTATATGGTCACATTGTGTCACGTTAGGTGAAGTCAAAAACCTAGCCTATCTGCTCGTGAATTCAAAGCATGCCTTAAACCGTAGACTAGCATATTGTTATTATTCAATCAGGAAATTGAAGGGAAGGGGCAAGGAATAAGGGGATAAGGATTCACTCTATTAATGACAGTAAACATACAAATGCACACCTGAGGATGTTGCTCCGGATGATGAGCAATCAAATGTCTGTTAGAAACCAAGTTATGTATTTCAACATGAAAAAATACCGTTGAGTGACGTCTATTTCCCCTTATCTGACCTCTAAAATTCCAGACACAAGAACGCGCTCAATAAAAAATAACAGAAATTATAAACTAACGGAATGACTGAGACACCAAAATGTGTACAATTTACTCTACAAGCCGCCAAGAGGTGACGAGACAGGGGGGAATTATGAAGTCCTTCGACGGCTGCGCGACGGTAGTTAGTCTAAGGAAGAAACTGATCAAAAGGAGAGGAAAACTTCACTGGTCATATTCTGAGGCACGATAAGTTACTACATGCCCTGATTGAAATAATCATGGGAGATACGGTAAAAATGAAGTCGCAGGATGAGTTAGAGAGTGAGTAGTAAGAGCTATGAAGAAATAACAACAATATTGGCGAAGTACTATATCTTGCGAAAACTGATAAAAACAAACACTGATCTCACTTTCCCATTCCAATGACAGCAGCACGAAAGAAGTGTAGCACATTCATGCATGACATAGATTGGATATTAAAATTAATCCAAAATATTGCCGTCTCTCGTGAAGGTGAATAAAAATAGAAAGGGGAAGAATTCTAGAGAATAGACCAATAACGGAGCGGGTAATAGTTGTGAAAATTAACACTCATGAATAACTAAATTGGCTTGCTAACTGGAGAAAGAAATGGACGGCTGTGGCAAATAAATCCTAAATGCTGGTGATGATGATGAACAATTAATGAGCTCGATAAATGACTGTGAAACAAGGGAGGCTATATAATCGGATTTACTCTTTAATTATTTAGATATTTCGAAGTTCTACTGGTAGGAGAAAACACTGTTTCATTTCTTGATAACTTCAACCAATCATTTAACCGCGATAAGTTCCTGGAAAACTTCTAAAACATGAAAACTGTTTCGTTATTGAGAAGGATTACGTGTATCTAGAACCTCAAAGGTTCCACATACTTATACGTATGACCTTCATATTTGGAACTCTGAGGTTTTCGATATGAATATGGATATGGATATAAGTTACCTTGTTTTAAGTATGCTTTGTGAATGTTGGTTTCAAAAACTAGTAATCATGACTAATCATACTGCTAATGCCGTCACATGATTCCACTAACGTGCGATTGCATCGAATTAGTTGAAGGAATTTCACGATTTATGGCACAGATTGGTACTTGGCCGCGTGCATAAGTCTGGTCACGTGTGTAATTAAGCATCTATTTGACAATAAACATCGCATACTCATCCCTATTGCTTCTTGGAAATATCACCAGTTACCATGCATCAACAATAAATTTAAAGGCACTTAGAAATTTAGTCTTCGGTAATGTTAACGTGTTTAACTTCGCTTCATTGTCAATATAATAATTTCCTCCATTGTAGAAAAAATTTAGTAATTGATTTCCTTCAATATTTTTTTTATTGTATTGTATGAGCAATCATTTAAGCCAGATTAAAATAAACTTGAACCATCGTGTATTGTTGCTATGGAGTGCCGCTGATAACTTATATACATCTTCAAAATGCGGCGTAATACAAAATTTTAAGCCAACTAACCGAAAAAATTTCGCCACAGAATTTGAATATGTAATGGTAGAGTTACGAGCAAATTCGAAAAAGGACATTCGAAAAAGGACATTCGAAAAAAGACTGTTTGTGATAGAGAATTAAACACAGCCACATGTCAGAATCACAAACGATATGCGTGTGTAAAGACACCGTCATATGATAACCACACCAAACCAAAGGACGGAATGGGGATTGATATGCCCAAAATATGTAACTATTAAAACATACTATCACTCAAACGAACAACCTATAATAGCCATCTCGCTCAGTTATTAGGACCAAACTTTCAGGAAAAAATTCTGAACAATTAGATACAAATTCATTCCTGATCCCCGATCTAAGGTCGATTTTCCAATAGAATAGTGACAACCCGGTATCGATTAGAGGTCGTTAACCTAGGGCAACCCTGCCGCTGGATGACATGTGGAAAGGTTTTGAGTGACACGATAATTAACGAGGGAAACGAAAGTGGCCAAGTGGTTCAAAAGCCACAATTTCCAGAAAACTACGGACATTTCGTGGCCACCTAACGTTCGGAGCCAGCATTGGCATGCGCTAGCAACGACGATAAACTTGATCCATTACTCATATTAAAGTTTGGGTACACAATCACCGAGGGGAAATTAAAATCTAGCGACGTGACGGACTGAGAGCCAAAGGAAAATCAGTTTGTTCTTTCAACGCAAAAGGCCGCCAATCTCTTGTTGGTTGTATAAAATTGGACGTAAGGGAATAGGTAGAAAATTGTATTACGGATTAGGACGACAAGAGAAGGACGTGAACACACATTAAAAGCATTGATTGGGGGGATTATTTTATTCGCTCAAGTGCTTGATTTAATAAATAATTAGGTGTTTTTTTCTCGAGAGAAGAAAGAAATTATTAGTTCAATGTTTATCCCTAGAATATAATGGGGGCTACACTTAATAACCTAGATTTTAAATTTAATTTACTTTCATGATCTCCACTCTACATTATCGAAGAGTAATTGTGTGCTTCTTCATGAGATGTTTTGATTCGTAAGCAATAATTTTGTCGCCATTGAATCGGTAACCACATGGAGAAAGTGCACCAAATAAGAATACACCACACTAAAAATTAATGCTATTTCTGTCAACCTTTTTTTGAAAAAGATAAATAATATACTGCATTTCTATCCGGGATCTCATCCGCGTAAGCTGTTTATTACACAACTTTTTCGTTGGCGTTCCGATGGTATTCTTCAGGGACGAAACCCCGAAGGGAAATATAGTCCTCAACGGCATTCCGCGGAAGCCTTTAGAGGAATAATATAAAAGTACTTGTACTGTTTAGGTGTTGTCATCACGCATCAGACAATGCCATTGTTACTATCAAAATCACAAAACTTTCTAGGCGGCGAGTTGAATATTTAATGGCTACTTGTAAAATAAATGATTCTTCAGTCAGTTATCGAACAATCATTTATTTATCAAAACAAAATAAATAAAAGTCGTATTGAGATTCTCTCAACAACATTTAAAATACATGAGAAAATATCCATTTTCTTAGGAATGGGTATCACATATTTACATTAAAACCCTTAGGATTTGCTACCCTTAAAAATGACGCAAGGAAATGAAAACCGCGTTCGGGACAATTAAATAGTGTGGAACAATACAAACTTTGGTTCTCTTTATACCAATATTATATAGGGTAAATGGAGCTAATGTCGAAGAAGACTAAGAGGGAAATTTATAAGTTACTTCATTGCAAATACCATTAACTTTTTAGAAGATGGACAAACGAAGATGAATTGGTCACGATGATTTTCCAATCTCCAATAGGGGTGACACCAGAAGAAATACATAAAATAAGCAACTGCTTCTGTGAAATGGGGATATGTATGCCTTGCTTACGGGAAATGACTGGCTCAAGTGTTAAGGAGAGCACACGAAAAACGTTTTACAAAAATTATGTATGGCATTTATATGGCGGCACAATAGAACACAAAAATAAAATAGACAACACGTAAAAGGCCGTTCACGATTTTCGAAATTTGAAGGTTTAGCCCTTCTCTGAGGCCTTCTTCAGGTAAGACTCTTAGTCTGTCGGACT
Source organism: Hetaerina titia (assembly GCA_037158775.1). Lineage (NCBI taxonomy): Eukaryota > Metazoa > Arthropoda > Insecta > Odonata > Calopterygidae > Hetaerina > Hetaerina titia. The sequence continues at coordinate 38,562,705 of CM073774.1, forward strand.
AAATCAGTCTTGAGTCTGACCTGAAGAAGGCAGAAAGCTCAAACTTTCTGAAATATGAATGTTCTTTTAGGTGTTATTTTTTTCAATTATATCTACATCCACACACATACACATTCAAACACGAAAAACCCGCCATATGTCGAGCAAATATTCATTCACATGGAGATAAATATAAGGACAAGGGCTAAGAATATTAATAAAGGACGAACACAGGAGAGGTAAGGAAGGCGGAATCGAGCAGATCACAAGTGTAAAATTATTTTCTCGACCGGGAGTTGAACCACGGATCTTTCGACTTGCCGGGCCGACGCGACGGTGTAACCACTTGAGCTATTGAGGAAATGTAATTTGCCCTGAAATCAGCGGTGGGATTAATGCAAACAAGTGCCATGATTCCTTTATATGTGTTCCTATCCCTTTTCCTTATATCTATTTCCATGTGAATTAAATGTGTGTGTGTGAGGTGGTAATTAAACAACGCGAACTGCACTTCAGGCGAGATATCAGACAGAATGTCACCGCGCCAAATAATTGACGCCATTCCGAAGCATCGCCACCGCAAAATGCCGGCACAAGCTTGAGTGAAGTATTACGCCAACTTATACCTGCAGTAAGAGGATCCGAACTGTTATTACTAAATCAAGACGTGGCAATGCGGAATCCCACTTAAGAGATAATCAAGCGAAGCTTATTTTCAACGACATTCCTCCCGCCTCCTCGAGGCTTGAGGTTTGTTATTTTTTAGATTGTCTGGTAAAGCAGGCTCTAAGCTTAAGGCAAATAGAGAGAGAAGAACGCTCTACGCGAAAAATCCTGCGGATGTACTGACCTATATTTTTCGCGTGTCATTACATGGACGTGTCTAAAAAAATGCAGTTTAAAAGAGGGTAAAAAGAGGCGCTCGATATTAATGCGTTGTGTGCCTAGCTTCTTTTTTTCATTCGGTTTGAAATGAAGTCCCGGCATGAGGGAAAAAGGTTTATTTTGGAGGAAAAGAGATTGAAAAATGATGAAAAACGTTTCCCCCCGCGTCGAATAATTGTTTTAAATCTCTTGATGCACGTCAAAAGGCACGTACTACAAATCACGAGGAACGTGATAGTACGTGTTCTCTGCTCAAGAGTGATATATGCGCGGTATTAGTACTAGCTCCATCTCTTTGATTGAATCGCTTTGAGTGGGCCGTCCACAAAAGAATGCTCTGACAAACGGCCGGGGATTTGATTAGTGCAGTACTTCGCGATCGGTTAAACAGAGAAATCAAGCATTTTTTCGATGATCAACGAAAATGAACACACCAATTACATTTGCGAAGAGATTTGCAACCATACTCTTAACACGAGTAAGATACTCCAATGGGTGAGAGTAACGCGCGGTATCTTAATGCAAATCTCTACTGTTGTTGGACGAAGGGGAAAAATCTATTAGCGGAACAAAGATGGCCAAATTGGGCATTCAATAAAATATTCATTCGGTGTAGAGCGCTGAGAGACAGAGAGAGAGAGGAGGGGAGACGAGAGGCAAGAGAACGCAGGACAAAAATACCGAAATATTAACAGATTCCGTCTTCGTTGAAATCCCGGGCTACTCACGTATTAAAATTTAATCGTCCCCGGGACGGCAGGAACTTGGAACGTCGACAACCAGCGAACAGCGCCGGCACGTCGTCCGCAACCTGGCGAAATTAGCGGGCAAAACGCTAATTAATCACCGACGCTCATTAACGTGGCTCTCCCCCTCCAAGTTGGGACCCCGGAGATTAAACCTCGACGAAGGGACACACAACTTGGGAGCATGGGAGGGAGTGAGGGGGATTTCCTAACGTCTGAGCATATTGTTCGACGAACGTTTTCAGTCCGCCATTAAAAAGTGGGGAGGAAAAAAACAAAAGGAAAGGAACACGAAATGGGTCAACTGTTCACCAGCTGCACGCCTTCCTCCACGGTTCGACGAGGGAGGGACCGAAAAATTTATCGCGCTCGCATTTCTTCTTTAACGCCCGCCGACAGTTAGTGTGGCAGGGTGGAAGAAGACGGTTGAACAAACCCTTATAAATGCATATTAATCACCAATAATTTTTCCGACGCGTCCGACGGGCTAACGCATCACGCCGAAATGTCAAAAAATGGTACACGGAGATCGACAGAGAGGGAGAGAGACAAGTGGGAGAAGGGATGACATCGGGGTGGGGCCCTTGCATTCCGAACCGCATTTTTCCAACCCTCCCTCTCTCTCCTCCCGGCCCGCTAATCCGTACCACAAATGCGAGCCGCATCATCATTCATCATCGATCTGAGAGCGTGGCGCCGACATTAGTAGGCTTTACGGCACCAAGAGGGCGGTGTTGTGGCGGACGGAGGGATTCGTGAGAGGGCGGGAGGGGACTCTTCCGGCTCGCTTATTCCTCATAATCCTCGCTTGTCTCCATGACGCTGCTCATTCATCCTCCACCTCGCTGACATCTACGACCCATTCACGGTTTTTTGAAAAGAAAAGAGGAGGGTGAGTAGGGAGCGAGATAAGGAGTGAGAGGAGGAGAGAAAGTGAGAAATACAACCCTTTTGTCCTCCTTCTGGCTTCCACCAGTCCCCTTTACTGTCTCGGGAAGATGGCGGGGTTTTGGTAGGGAGGGGAATGGGGGGTATAGAGAAAATCCGCGTGCGTGTGTGGGAGAGAGCGGTCCTTCCCCGACCGAACCCTCGCCGCCGCTGTCGTCCGGGGGAGACTGACTTTGTCGGCGTTAAATCACGCGTTGCCTCTCGCCCGACTCGTCTCCGCACGTTCGAGGTTGGCGGGTGTGTCGACTCTTGAGCTTTTCGAAAAATTCGGCAAATACCTGGAAGGCGGTGGCTTACATGTGCGGGGGAGGGCAAAATGGAACGTCAAGGTTAAAATGGTCAATTTTCTTTCGCAGTGGCAACTGGAGGTATTACAAATCCAATGCACGAGCCGTGAATGACGATGTTTTTTGGAACCAAGCAAAACAACATATTTAGCTGAACTATTTTCCATGATTGAATGAATTAAACAGAAGTAGATTTTAGGGGAAGCGGCCGGCAGCTAAGGTCATTTGCGCCATTAGGGATGGACAGGAAATGATGAAGGGTTGAGAGAAACCCGGTGTCGGCATTAGCCTACTCTTAACCAAAGGCGTCAAGGGGTCCGGAGCTTCTATCCGACGGCCTAAGCCCTATCCGACGGCCACCGTACTCCAAACACCACCTCCAGCAAAGATCAGAATACCACTGAAAAATATCAGCCGCCACAGGCATTCGAACCAAGGTCCTCTGGGACGTCTGGGAAGTCAGTACGTTAGCCGCCGCCCCATCCCGATTCCCGAATGAATTTCAGCCAAGTTTCGTTTTAAATGTCTTTTCAAAAATTACACTAAATTTCTAATATTACAATCATTACTTTTTTGGTATTTCAGTGATAAAAAACCTCTTTAAATTTTTCACAGCACTCTTTACACTTTACACATCTTTTTCTTTAAATTTAAGTAAAAAAACGTGTTTTTTGGTCGGTCCATACACCTTCGACTGTAGTAAAATATTTGAAACACACGAATTGAAAATCTATTCTAATTACAATTTTTTTAATACGGTCCGATGAACTTGGAAACGTATCTGTTTTGCGACCGCTGATTGAAATGTTGTGCCTCACCGTCCTAGACCAACGAGGGCTCGAGATGGGTTCGATATTTCAGCCTCGAATAAATCCTTTCCGCTCAGATTGTCACTAAAAGGTGAGGTAGCTACGATACTTCCATCTGATAGGGACTTTATTGTTGAGTCCGTGTCTCGGAACGTTCGCCCTTTCGCTTCTTCGTCCTCGATTTTCTCATCTCTCGAGCTTAATTCAATTTGCTTCAATTAGTTCTCGTCCTTTTGAATTTCAATCAAGCAAGGGTTTTTGGTCGTCTCTCGACCGAGAGCGATAACACAGAATTGCGCATCCAGAATTCCCCCTGATCGCCAAACTCCACTGCTCAAAATGAGCGATTGCTTCGCACGGTGCAAGTGGGGGCGGATGCGGTAACATGTTACATTTGGCCACTATTATTCGACAACTATATTTGGGCACAGGACCCTTAAGAATATTTCTGGGGCGTTGGCCGGAAGAAGGCGATAAAACTCCTCACGACGCCCAACGCATTGTCAAATGCGACACAATGTTCGTCGTGGGAAGAGGACCCTTTAGTTCTCAGAAGCACCGCTGAGGGACTGGCGGAACTTGGAATGCGGTACAGATTTACATATTCACGTCTGCACGCATACCTATATAGCATTTAAATTACTTTTGTAGCAGCCACACCATGTGAGTTCGTCTCGAACAAGCAAATATCGCAAGGACAGCAAGTTGAAAAAAATTCAAGAATCTACATTTTGTTAATGAAATAAAAGAGATATTTTGTTTACACAAGTATTTTTTCAAAGCTTCTTGAGAGCTGTTTGAGAATAAGGAATTACGGCGGAGAGAAAACAGTAGAGTTCCGCGGGAGACAGGATTTAATCATAAGGAACACTTAGTTTAAGCACCATAAGGTGTACGTCGAACATTACCAGGGACTTGGAGAGATACTACTTAGACTATATTATGGTTAGGGACAGATTTAGGATCAGAGAGATTAATCTGTAGTTCCTCTGGAGGGGAAGAGGATTCAGGTCATAGCTTAGAACAAATGAAGGCCAGCGTCAGAATCGAGAGGATAAAACAGCGAAGATGGATGAGGAAATGGAATGTAGAAACTTTCATCGGAATAAAAAGGAAGGAGCACAAGACGGCAGTAGAAAAAAATATCAGAGAGGACTGGAAGACGGGTACAATACAGGAAATTGGGACGTCTAGGAACAGTTAATAGAAAAACGACAAGGAAACAATTGATGAAAAGGCTGTATGATTAGGAAGATAGAACAGAGAAGGAAATGAAAGAATGTGAACACGGAATTAGGAAGTACAAAGAAATTAAGTTTTTTATTAATTAAAACATCCGAAATGCGGTATAGTTGCACGGCATTGGAATAAATTATTGTTGTCATTATATAAAGTCACACATCAACGTCTACCGTTCAAGTTTTCGAATACCCGAATAGTCAGCCTCAGTTTACTTTACGTCGAACAATTAGCCTCCACAAGGTTTGTAGTATTCTTCGGCGCTGATTTCCATCTCGCCTAGTACTCCTGACATGTGCCTCCGTCTTCGAGGGCTTACCTCCCCAGCTTATTATCATTTGATTAAGTCTATAGGCAGTCACCGGTACGCCGAGAGTTGAAAAGGTAACATATTTCGTTACGCTGGAATTCATTAGCCTGTAGGGTCTTCGGCTTCTCAAAGCGACGTAGAACTATCGCAGCTCAAGTGCCTGACAGCCACTGAATTCAAACATAGTCTTCACCTTTTGCCAATTCTCGGCGCGTCAGTGACTGTCTGCAGACTTTTAGAAGTGGTAGGACACGGGAGCGTGGTAGCCCTAAGGGTAGGACGTTGGGGCCGGGAATCACAGGACGCGAGTTCTATTCTGGTAGATGTCTCTGGTCGCCCTCACCGTCACCCAGCCAGATAGTACATAGATATTAGGGAACTGACTCTTACGTGGGGGAAAGCACAGATGGCTTAGGGAAAGGAACTGGTCCCTCCTACATTAATGCGTAAATTTCACACGCCGTGAAGTTTAATAAAAGGCGAGCACTCTCCTCACTTATCAAACCAACCTCCGCGTTGATTGCTGTGGTTTAGTACACGTGTTCTCGTCATGCGAGATGAAAATATTTTTTTTTAACCGTGTGCCACTACTGAATTCAACTCTTGGGTAAACTTTAAAACTCGTTTAAAACAAATTCGCGTCGTATTTTCAATATTTGCGCAAATTAAAAAAGTTGCCAAAAAATTGGCGAACGAAAAAAACAGGTTGAGATATAATCTCTATGTCCCCATGACTGTACCGGGTACGTGATATTTACTCTCGCTTATAAATAAGAGCCGAGCTAAAAAATATTCTGTCCCTCGAATATAGTATTCCCGGTCGGGATAAAAAAATAACGGAGACGAAAGTCAACAACAGTCAACGGCCCACACGACTAGCGCTCAAAGCGCCTTAATCCCCAAGGTGATGTTTGTCGGGTCCGGCCTGGAGCGCCGACGCATTTTCCCGGCACACCACTGCCAACCTAGGGGGTGGGGCCTGCGTAGGGGAAGGATTTGTGTCCGCTGAGATGTGGAGGTTCGTTTTCCCATGGAGCTGGGCGGCGTCGGACAGGGAGGAGCCATGGGGATTGACGTGGGTGGGGGTGGAAGGATAGAGAGAGAGAGAGGTCGCGAATGACTACCCTCCACCCAACCACACCCCACTTTCCTACACCTCGCCCCGACGAACAACTTCGCATTCCGACCGAGTGAAGATTTCTGGAATTTCCCAATTCAGTAGACGCCCGACATCGGATGTTCCCCGGACATTCTCCAGAACCTACCTACCCTCTCCACACAAAACAACTCCACATGGAGCCGGTATCTACACAATAAAACTCTTCATTCCAACACGGTGCTTATACTATTAGTATTATTTGGTATTACACTATTTAGAGTAGATGTTGGATTAACACATTAACACCCTCCGCCCTCTTACATTTCATAGGCTCGACTAAAAGACACAACATGACACCCCAAACTGCAACTGCACTACTGCAAACTGTTCAATCCTGCATTCGAACTCCATACCGTCCAGCATGCCCTATCCTTATCCTCCCTCTACCTCGCTTGCCGAAAGTCTTTCCCTCTTATCGCAGTCTTTAACATTTCATTGCTCATCAAAATGCAACGCATCCACATTTCCTGCATCATTTGGATTTCTCCAAACAGAACTCTCTCCTTCTCCACCAAGCATACTGCTTTTCGTTTGTTTAAATTTCTGTTCACGTCCCCTTTTCTATCCTTCTCCATGCCCAAATCAAAAAAGCCTCGTCTATCATCTTTCTCATTTGCGACCAAGTTTCCGCGCCGTTCAAAACCAAGCTCCATAACAGTTTTTTCGCGGATGTTTTCTCCATATTCTTACTGTCCCGGTCAACAATTCCCTCCTCATTGTGGAAGCTTCCTCGCCTAACCCAATTCTAATTCTACCACCACAATTTTAAACCATCTTGGACCGACACACTTCCATAATGGATCAACGGTTCCATCAGTTCTATTTTATAACCCCCAATTTTAACGTTTGACTTTGCCTTCCTTTTCCCCAATAATCTCACAGAGTTGGATTCCATGTGCAATGAACCTCATTCCATGGGTGTATCACTGATTTTCCTATGTGCTCGGCATGATTGTAAACCCTTGGCTGAAACTTGATAGTCCGCAAATCTATACGATTTTATGGATTCCTCTCCTGCTTTTACTCCTGCCTCGGGGTGCAATATGCGATTAAAAAAAATTAGGTTACTAAACCTCTCATTTATTGAAGGTATTCTACCTATAAAGGTAGTTTTTAACGGTCCTAGCTAGAATATGCATTATCTTCTTCTGCCGATCGCGAGAACATTCTCTCGCTTGACCTACATTCTTTCCATCTTCATTTCTTCGTCACCTCCGCCTATCTTTATGCTATATGAAAAGCTTATCCTCTTCCTCTACCTCGAAAACCTAACATTCTCCCTTGCATCACAGCCGTAAACAACCCATTACTTTTCAATATTTCCTCCAGGCACATTCTCTGCCATTTTCTGATTTTCTCCAGGAGCTTCCTCACTTCGCCTTCCTCATTTAAATATTCAGCGTCTGTCCTCCTTTTTGTCTAAATTATTTTCCACACTCGAGCCAACACCCACATCTCAAAATCCTCAATCCTCCAGAACGGTCATCCTCTTTCCTAAAAGAACAAATTTCACATCCTTAAAGTACTACGCCATCCAAATATGACGAGTATATTCTTTTATAATCTTTTCTTCACATATTTACGAAAGAGTACCTGTCTTCAATTCTATCCCCCCCCCGGTTCTTTCAAGGAAACCTATAATAAGAATAAATTTAATTCGAATTCTAAAACTCATAAATTGAATCAATAACTCGCCCTACGTATACAAAGCATTTCTTTGAGTTAGCATAGCTACAGGAAAAAGTTTTTTCACTTCGACACGAAGATGGTGTCCTATGTACCGATAGAATGTGCGATAAGCCACCCAGTTGCCATCTATTTTGTCTCACTTCATCTGTTTGTAGAAAGTACCCAGTGGGACGCTATGTCAGTGATGCTGATGCTAGTTTTTCCCCATCGAAGCCTTCAATGCTCCAAACAACTTCCTTCATGGCCCTCTGGTCGCAACTCGTCTTGAAATGGTGTCCCATTACCAGGGACAAGTTAACAAATTCGAATGTGTTCCCGTGGAATTTCACAGGAATGCGAGGGCGTGGTAGGTTAACGAGAAAGTCTTCCGGCTTCTGACTATAGCTCTCGTGTTTTATCCTAGGTCCCATCCCCAGCACTCAGCTTGCTCTTTTTTTGGTACACATCTACCAGGAAACTGCAAGCAGAAAAAAATCAACTGTCCACCTATCATTTCACACGCAGTAAGAGGTGAACTCGATCGCCATAGACTAAATAAGCCTTCAGGATTACTACTGTAACTTCACGGTATATTCATAAACTGTGTTGGTGCAATGCAAACAACAGACAAGGAAAAATATCGGCGATTTTATTTCTTGCATGATTGCTAACCAATATCGGCGACAGATTTATGGTGGCGAGCCCGGGTCGGAATACTGTAAAAATGCTAATGCATCGGGCAGAAAAAATGAATCACACAGCAGTCTAAACCATAATCATAATAGTGCATAACGGAAAAAGGCAGTCAACAGAGTGCGGACTTAGGCGGTAATTCTTCTCTTTTTTATTTTTCCGATTGTACGTACGTTTTCCTTATATTACCACAGTTACAGAATACAATGTTGATACAGTCTCCAAAAAGAGTTAGATTACTGTTTTGAGCACTTCAACACAGAGCCTATATCGAATTATCCACACTAAGTTAATAATACTGTAACAAACACCACAGCGATGTCGAGATTCGATGCCATGACTTGGGAATCTCAGGACGGTATATCGGGTACTAGCCAGTCTACTGGGGGCGCCATTTACAGTATCGGAATGCCTTCCCTCTCCACCTCCGAAGGGAGAAGTCCAAAATGCAATATGCAAGTGAACGATATTGTCAATGTACCCTGCCTAGTATCTCTACGCTTGGAAACTATTCGCAACGGGGGTCGGAAATTGAAATGGATTATCACGAACCCGTGATTTCAATCGTACAATCGTGAATGCATGAACACGCTGCGATGCCCCAATAGTCTATTCGGCGGATCAGCACCATAATGTAATCAAAAACACAATCAAAGTAATCAACGAGAATGATTATTTTCATTGTAAGAATAAATTTAAACTAAAATCAACCCTATGACGTGAGAAATTCAGGCATCAGGGTAGGCACTCTTAGGCGTAAATGTGGTTTCCAAAGAAGATCTGGTATCAGAAAAATCACACGGTTTGGGTGAGATGAACTCACCTGGATTTAAACCCTCGCCCACCTTAACCAAACCCACTGGACTAATACACTCTTCAAAACTATATTCGGCATGAATATCACAAATCGCATCCGAATCATCGAGGCATCGATTAACCCTCGTATGAGATTCAACACCTCCAGAGATTGCGCTGCGTGCCCGCAACCGAATCGCAATCGATCATTAATCACCGTGACGACGTGGATGTCGAGTAAAAAGCAATTCGGCTGAAAAATGGAATCCACAGAAATAATGCTGGGAGACAAAACCCAGGGATGGGGCAACTGTGGAGATTTCACCCGGCACGTGGCATGACATGTAGTCTCAAGTTACGCATTGTTTTTGCTCATTCGCAATCCAGTATTTTAGTGTCTGATTCATGATTTATCACACACCAACAAAAAAAATTGCAACAGCCAGCGTATTATCGACAGTATGCTTTCCACGGATGTGAGGCATGTTAACAATTGAAAATGTTGCAAATACGAGCAGGGCTGGTGAAACCAAACACATGAAGCATTGATGCACACAACATCTTTCGCCATTTGTAGTTATATTTGTTAATTTTAAAATTAAGTTACTACACATGTTGCATTATTGTATGTACATATTTACATATCTACATACATCTAATATTTATGCATAATTACATATATATATATATATATATAATATGCAACATGTGTAGTAACTAAATTTTAAAATTAACAAATATAACTACACATGTACATAAATACGAAAGTACATTTCACCGAAAGTAGTTAGAATAGGAACATGGAACGTCAGGACAATGTTGAGGACAGGAAAATTAGAAAATATTAAGCAAGAAATGGAAAGAGGTAATATAGATGTTTTAGGTCTCTGCGAGATGAGATGGAAGGATAGCGGGGATTACTGGAGTGACAATTATAGAGTGATATACGGCGGCGGGGACGAGAGCCAACGAGGGGTTGCCGTAATATTAAATAAAGGGGTAGGAAGAAGCGTAGTCAACATAGAGCAAGCAACTGATAGAATCTTACTCGTAGAGATTAAAGCAGAGCCGACGAACTTGGTCATTGTTCAGGTATACATGCCACCGAGCAACCACAGGGAGGAAGAAGTCAATAACAATAATAGATATAAATATATATAGATATATAAATATTTTATATTCCATAAACACAGTAATCAACCCGAAGGTCGGTTTAGTAAGTGACGGTAGAGTTCACCCAGAACCAAGCCCTGTACAGCGTGTTAAATTCACACATCAAGGTAGGGGGGCCAGTTCCTCTTCCTGTGCCAGTTATGGCTTCCTAGGAAGATCTGCTACCCGAAAGTCACATAGCTATACATACATATACATACATATATATATATATATATATATATATATACACACACACTTTTCAGAGCCGAGTCTACGATGGGGCTTCACAATCATCACACGATGTCACATAACGATGTCGGACCGCTAAGAAATGGCCACAATGCATTGAAATACGATGTCAATAAGGTTGAATAATTGCAAAATTGAGTATTGCGTAGTTCGATACTCACTTTCCAGCCCAACGCCTTATAAAACGATCAATGTGATTAGTTAACATGTGTTTCAAGCTATTGCATCGAGTCTATGATCCATCGCTAGTTTTGCCACAATCATTTATGTCACAGTTTACTGAGATGCTCAAATTCGAAAATAGGGGAGAGCATACGGCATCGGAGCAGGAAGCACCTAGTTGGATAGAAAGAAGAGTTTAGGAAAATCACTACAGATGGAACTGAGGTATATAACATTTTTCAGCACGGGAGAACGCACAGTGAAACTTGGAACGAAAGAGTTGGATGCCGTTTCACATAACATGACGATTAATGTAAAAGATTTTTTAATCCCTAATTAATATTTTTAAGTTCTACTTAATCGTGCATCGTAGACAAATGAATTCGTATAATTCTTTAAATGATTGCGCAAATTAGTAGCTTAATAAATTGAGATCAATGTATCATTATTATTATGAAAGAAGATATTCAGGCTAAACGAAAAACTTAATCATAAACATGCACTTACTCATATTTACTCGGTCAGTGGACTGATCCTCTGTGAATTGGAGCCAATTCACAGAGGATCCAATTGGAGTGCTTTTACTTTACTTGCACGTGGTACATGGGCGGCAATAAACAAGTGCCACCATATCTACGTCAAATTTTCAGCAGCGAATGAGGTTTAGTAACGTGTAATATCAGTCTCTACTCATTTTAGAGAACTTTCAAAATAACTTTTGACGTTGTGAAATGGACCCCAGATGTGGCACTAGAAGGTGGCCATACCAAAGAGTGATGGCCATAATATTAATGTTAGAGGAAATTTATGCACAACTTTGAACTTTTATTTACTATTTTTAATTATGTTTTCCATCAAGAACATCTATCATTAGCAACGCGGTCGTATCAGCGCAGATTAGCGGAAAAGTACAAAGTGTTAAACATTAACATCCGCCACTTTCGCGAAGCCACGCCCCAAACGTACGAAGTTCATTAATGAAGACAATTCAACGCCTCAAAAAACTTGTGTTTCTTCTGCTCCTAATGGCTTATTTGTAAGTAATCGGTAAATTGGGCAAGAGTTCTATGTATTTTTCAAATGCCACACCCTACACTAATGGGAATCGTCGATCATTGCAAGTACACCAATGCCCAAACCCTAATACCATGAAACCTCCGTAAATTTTCGCTCCACCGAGGGAATATTCCTAGTGACAAAGTGCATATTAAAACGTGACGACGGGCGGAAGCACAGCTCATTTAAGAATCCTCCCTCACTCTTGAAATTACGAATAAAAAATAAACAAAAATCCACCACGATCCGGCAAGTCACATGGAATATTTATGAGTTACGCCCTCCTCTAAACAAACATTTTTCCCTTTCGGGCACGTTTGCAAAAGACACCAATGCCGTAAATTCCAGCTCGCCATCTCGGGAGAAATGTGCCGCGGGACCGGAGAGCGGCTCTAAAGAGCACAAACGAGCGCCGACATCAAATATTAAAGCCATTTAAAACAAGTAACAAGTTTTTTTTCTTCCTCTTTCTTCCAGTACCGCGAGAAGTGTGGCGCTAACAACAGTCGCGCAGTTCTTAACGATCGTTCAACCCCCTTTCCTCCCCATCTCGCCGACCGTCCACACCCACACACACATCCCTCCCTTCCTCTCTTTCCCCTCCCTCGCCTCCTCTCTCATCCGTCGCCCCAACGTCGCCTCAATGAAGCAGCACTGCAGTGACGATGTCCCCGGAGATCATGCCTAAGAAATTTTTTTCCCTCCTACACCACCCTCTCCCGCTGCGCTCTCCACTCAGAAGTCCCGGGCCATGAGAACATCCGTGGCAACGACGCTGCATCTTTCCATTAACGGTACACGAACCCGGGGAGGGGGATGCAGACAGAGGGACCTCAGCGACATGAATAGGAACGCTGTCACGGAAGCCCCAGATAGCACGATTATCGATATGTTGGCCGCGACTGAACAAGAAAACTTCTTCGGTAATAAGGGGAGTGGAAAGTAGGGTGAATAGGATGACCTTCCTTGGTTTCTGTCCCCACGGGGGCGCCTTCTCTAGAGATAACTCATCGATTCGCCTCATCCCTCGCCTTGACACGAGTTCGCAATACCCGTCGGACGGGGAAGTCATTCCGTGAACACATTTTGCGCATTTATTTGAGATTCGGTTGATACCGAAAGAAAAGGATTTCTCTTCACACACAGCCACCTCCCTTTTTCTTCTCCCACCTTAAAAATCCCCACCACCCCCCAATCATTCCCGCATCCCAATGGGAGCAAATGGCTACACCGAAACTTCAGTCATCGCCTCCAACCTCCGATTACCACTCTTACATAACACGATAAAAACTAGACGATGGCAGTGCATCAAGAGCGAAAATTAAATAATGTGGAGTGCGATTGTCCGGTGAGAAGAGTGGTTGGATGCTGACCAGAAGATCCCGGTTCAATTCCAGGGCGATCCCTTTGGACAACCCCATCTATAACCTATGTGGTGCATTTGTCTGGTGACAAGAACGTAGTGAGGGACCAGGCATGGGGAAAGGACTTTAGTGTCACTGGAAAAGCAACTTGCCCCTTACCCAGGTCACAAGAATTCATGTCTTACTTCTTAGTTCGGGATGAGCCACACCTTCACCCATCAAAACTATTTCTCGCGTTGATTTTATTCGCCGATTTGTGCGAGGTACAGGGTTTAGAACGTTCCTTATGCTCATCGCTCTTTCATCTGCAATGCAAGCTGTTAATCAGCAATTCTAGGTTAAAAATTAATTTTCACATATCCATTGGTGATTAACATCACGATATATAACATATAAAAGTAATGTGAAACAAGTCCCAAGTTTTGAGAATTCGACTGATTAATTTAAAACCAATACTCCACAAATTAAGCACACGAGCCATTCTAAATATTATCAGCCAAACTGCCGCTAGCCTAATTTTCTCACAAACAAAGATATCAATGAAGTTTGTTAAATTCGTAATTTTTACTCCTCGTTTTGACTCCACAAGTGAGCTACAAAAGTGATTAGAAAGATAACGCAACTACCCATCTGAGAAGATAAATAATTGTGCAATATTCTTGGAACGTTTGAATTAAAAAAAAAGGATAAAGGAGTTGTAAAAACATTTTTTAAAGAGATAAAAGAGGAGATATAATTGTAAAAAAATCGGTACATAGAGAACGAGTCCACTTCGACGAAAACATTCTTTCGATTGAAAAATGTGACGAGCAAAAATCCCAAACATGATTCAACCTTGGGATGCTTCTGTTAGCTGGTAACTGAACGATTCAGCGGATTAATACGCGAGGGCGAAGCCATTTAGATTAAAACATGTCCATTCCCATGTTTTCGAAATGGAAATCCTCCAAATGCAGCATTGCGTCACCCGCGAAAAGGTATTAAGAACTGATAACCGACGCCTTTCAAATAAGATAACTTATTTTACATTGTTTTCCCTACGCGCACACGAGTTACTGATCACAGATTGATCATTTGCGCTTTCCGAAATAGTTTCGCAACTTGTCGCAAATAAAAAAAAACATTTGGAGTTAGCAAAACTAATCTGGGACAGGATTAGTGATATTCATTTCAACAGAAATTTAATTAAAGCCTTGCTACAACCCCAAAAAAACATTCTATAACACCAGATATGAAAACAATTCGTATTTTTATTGCATTGCATAAAATGTGACAGGGACCCTATAAATATAAAGATAAATAATGACTTATTTGTTAGAACGAGTCGAAGTTCTTAAAAAGTATGTATAAAGGCACGTCATCCTTTACGGAAAGAGGAAAAAACAGTCCGCCAAGTCATTATACAGGTACATTATACTCACCACTTAACTTATGCGAGTAGTCATTTATATTATTTGCATAATAGTTAACGTAGTTCAGCGCAGATATGAAATGGAATGGAATGTTATATCTAGTGGGGTACATTTATGAGGATGCCCATTACATTTAAAGCGATTCTTGCTTTAAATGTAATGTTTTTTACATTTGGTGTTTTACAAAAGGTGTTTTTTACCTTGCGTAAGAGAGTTCATTTTTCTGTTTTTTTTTTAAATTTAATAGGCTTGCATTACCAACTGATTTCAAGTAAGAAGTACATGATTACAATAAAACTAGATAGAATATGCCTACAACGCAATAAAATGCACCACTTGCCTAATGTGTATAATCTCATTCTTAAAGATTAGGTGATATGAAGTCTTACGAGAAGAGAATACATCCTTCTTCTCTCAGAGGCTAATTTTAGATAAAATAATTCCGTTACTACGTGTAAGAGCAACTTTGACGAGGACCAGCTGGGAAGCAAAAGTAATTATATGAATTTTATGTCTCATATGAATGCATTAAATAAGGCTTATGATTCCACCAGTTGAAAAGGTACATGGAAAGGAGGTATCCACGCTCAAATCCTAGTTGAGATTCCATGGAGCAATTCCATATAAAATCCAAGCCGTGTGATTCCAAGACTGTTAGAATTCCGTAGGAATGCCAATAGGGGTACAGGGTAAGGAATTGCTGCATCAAAAAAACCGGGACTTATGCGAGTACTATCGTGACCTATCAAACCAACCATCGGGTAATTACAGTTTTTATTCGCCGCACATGTTTAAGATAATAAAAAATATGTCAATGACGTAATACCAAGGAGTGTGCAGTAAACGAAACGGCGCAGTGTGCATTTTTGGCACTCATTTATTCGATAGGAGTGAGGAAGAGTGATTTTTGAAGTGTGTCATTTATGTGCAAGACCTCGCAAAACTTTGTAAAAAAAATCAGGGCATTCCCAATATTATCCTGCTGGCGTGAAATTTAGACGTGAGTTGTCACAGGAAATCGTAAAAGAAGTTCACAAATATGAAGTACTTAGCCATTAAGGCTACTTACGCCCGTATTTGAAAAACTACTTGGTATAAAAGTGGAGGAAAAAGATACGACGAGAAACTCAATAACTTCAAATACGAGAATAAATGAGTTTCTCTGCCCCTTACATAGAAGTAGAGGCATAAAATCTGCAAGGCTATGCAACTATAATGGTTTTCGTCCAAGTTAGTTTTAAGTCGCGTAACTGGATCGAAGATGTAACTCCTTACAACGAAAATACAACTGTTCGTTTTACCAAGCTGTCAAATATATGTTAGCTGTTTCAACTAAAAAAAAGCTATTGTAAACATGTAAATTTAATGCTTAATTTCATCCGTCTCTGAATTTCACTGTTTTTAAGACATGTAATTTCAGAAAATACGCGCAATTTAGGAAATTCCTGCCATGCACTTTAACGTTCCATAAAACCTGATGATAAGCAATAAATTGGGAGGGTAAAAAGCAAGATTAGTAGGTATTCTTAAAGAAGACCACTACCACGACAAAATATACACTCAAAATTGGAAAAGGTTGGCCAAGACACCTTATGGTATGGATACACGTCCGTATAATGCGTACTATACATGTTTTTTTAAGAACATGAGACAGAGAATATCAACAGCAATGAAAATATGGCTGAAATCAATGAAAAGGTTCTACAATAGGAGACTTAGTGGCAGATTAAATGGGTTTACCAATGAACAATGGACAACAACAAAACACAAACATGCATGCATACTGTATATGTGTGTACATTTGCACATAGTACCGTATGAATTATAACAGCTTGAGCGTATGCAAGTACAATGAGAATATACGCCAAAGTGTAAGTCCTATATTATGAGGATGATGTCTAACGTATAGCATCGGAAGCATTTAAAAGAATTGACTCCCTGCAGTGCAACTTATGATGTAGGCACTATTTATACGATACATATCCAGCGAGCGCCTCCATCCTTATTACATTAGGAAGGAAGGAAAAGTTTAGCTTATTAAGTTGTAAATTCCGTCCGTCAAGGAAACTTGGACGGAAAAGATGTGGGATGTGAGAAGGGTGGAAGGTTCCGAGATGTGTGCTTTCAGGAGATAGGAGAAATTGAGTCGGGCAAAGAGTGAGGGAGGAAAATGTAAAGAATGTGGAGTTCGGTAGCGAGGGAAAGGAGACAGGTGAGTGAAATATGGAGACGACAGACATGGCGAAACGGGGGGAGGAGTGGATATGGAAATGTAGTGAAAAACTAAGATTGAGTGATTGAAGGGAGAACGATAGGCCGGCGAAGGAGGAGGATGAAGTGAATAGATTACATTAAATTACACCGAGGGCGGAAGGAAATGCAATGAAATCAGGCCGACGGTTCCACGGAGGCAGTGACAAATGACGAAAAACGTTAGGTGACCGAATGAATCATTCTATTTTTCCCGCTCCGAGCAAGTTTTTCTCGGGAAGGAAAATGGCGCAAGTAATATTTCTACGGTCTAATGGGGCGAAAAGGGCACAAATGTGAAGTCCAGACATCAAGCCTACCCATACTTTTTTTTCAGCTGATTAATTCATTTCGGCGCCGGCGTAATGACCAAAATTTATTGCAGTTCCTCCCGCTAATCGATTTATTTAAAAACCTCAACCCTCCGATCCGCATCCGCGGTCGCATAACGTTAGCTTTGCCCAATTTAATCAGTGACAAATACATTTGCTCAGCGTGAACTGGTGTGTATTTGTATTGATCGCTTCTTTCGCTCAGCTCCTCCCCCCAGTGTTTTGTTTCGGCGCCTTCTATTTACCCACGCGGACCAGCTTGTTTGCCCAACAGTTATCGCCCATGGACCGACTCCGATGGCGTCTTTCGGCGGTGAACGCCTTCGTTCCCCGGGCCCACCCTCACCCTTCAACACCCTCCCTCCCCGGCGGATTTCCTCCCCCGACCCCACGAAAGCCTTCGAATCGAGCCCGGCCACTGCCTGACCCTCCCCACATAAGGACGGCACAGTCATTAACCTTCCCCCGGGTCCCCGCCCCCGCCAACCGAAATCACCGGCCACGTCGGAAAGACAAGACGGAGGGACGCCGGCCGCAAGTAATAACGATAAAACAATTACACAAGATTAAAATACCTTAGAGAATGGATAGAGAATGATCTGTTCGAAAAGGAGATGATTAGATTAAGGATCAATAGGATGAACTTGGCCTACAGACTCACCATGAAACGTATCTACTATTAGAAAAATTTATCTATGAGAAATGACCGGGCTGATCCACCTTGAAATCCTATCTGACCTTAACCAGAATACGTACGATTGGTTAGGCGGCTGGAATTAATGGGGTAGAAAATTCTTAGAAAGATACCGGGATCTCGAGGATTAACATATGGTCCATACACATGGCAAGAGAAACAAGATCTTAACAAATAGATGGAAATGATCTCAGAAACCATCATAAAAATAAGTTCTATGTTTTTCGGACACATCTACAGAATGAACCAGGTAAGCCTAACACATAAAATGTTGTAATTCTTTTAGAATAGGACAAACAAGGTGAGCTGGTTTCAAAAAATACAAAGAGACATGCATGAAATGGGAGCGCAGGAAAGTAAGGTGCGCGCTACAAGATCCTTCAAATGCAGGGCTGAGACCACCACGGGTTTGATATATTCAGGACCCAAAAGCCACGGACGGGAGAGGAGAGAGTTTCCGGTATTATGAGCAGAGCTGGAAAACGCCGATTCGAATTAAGAAGATCCAGAGTCGGCCGAAACGGAAAAAAAAACAATTAGATTGAAATTGGAAAACGCAGATTAAAATTTTACGAACATATCATAAGAATGAACACTGACAGATTCACAAAACGAATAGCTGAACTCCATGAAAAAACGAGTAAAGCAAATAGAGATCCTATGATATGGATCGACAGAATTGAAAAAAAAAGGTCTTCAACTGGCAAGGATCACATCTGAGAGCCTAAACGGGGAAATCTTTAGGCTTAAAAAGCAGCAAATT
Source organism: Hetaerina titia (assembly GCA_037158775.1). NCBI lineage: Eukaryota > Metazoa > Arthropoda > Insecta > Odonata > Calopterygidae > Hetaerina > Hetaerina titia. The sequence goes on from CM073774.1 coordinate 38,581,660, forward strand.
GATATTCGCGGAAAAAGACCAGAACGACTTGGTCTGAAGATAAAAACGTAGCTCGCAGTTACCGAATGAAAGAAATATAGGCACAAAGGGAAGCAAGCGAACGCCTCCAAGCACCCTGCATAGCCCTTATGACCTTTTTCGCAACAAATATTAAATTTTAAAAATACAACAAAATGAACCGGGGCTGCCAGGGAGCGAATTTTAATCCCTCGGGAGAGCATCCCGGTTTCCAGATCATATTTTTCGTTTTGTTTTAAACGTTACTTCACCGCGTATCCTCTGTTCCCTATCCCCCCCCCCAAACTACACCTCACAGAACACGCCGGAGGGGGGGGGGGGTCAGAACGATGATCAGGGATCGGACGCACGCGAAATGACATGCGACAAGGAACGTTTGGAACAGAGCGACCATTCCAGCGACAGACGAGTTTTGTGTCCCCTCTTATCTCTTGAATATCACAGACGCAAAACCTTTGAGGAATGGACAAAAATTTGTTTGGACACCAGATATGCTATCGCAAATAAAAGAAGAAATCTTCATGTACTCGTACGACCTTTTGAATCCTCGAATCAAAATGCGTGCACGGTCACATTTATCTGAAAAACATAAAGAGATTTCGGGGCTGTGAAAAGTCGGCTGCTTTTGTCGAGGCCTCGACATTTTACCTCTATAATTTCAAATTTAACGTTTAGACTTTAACGTACGAATCAATAAATTACGTCTACCCCATTACCTTGCAAGCCACTAACGTTCGGCAAGATATGCTAGTTCGCCAGCCATTACGGGAATTGGTGATTTCATCACAGGGGAACGTTAGATAAAATTTCATTTTCCAGCGGTTCGAATGCTTGCACGCGTTTGTTTCCTACTTTAGTGAACGCAAATGGTGCGAGGTTGAAAGTATTCCTCATATCAGTTGTCTGGAGCTCTTCAACTTCTCATTTTGGTCTCACTGGAGCTTGAATCACTCCTTCGGTTTAAACATTAAAATTCATCAGGTTTTTATTAATTCTATGAGTTGAGTTCTGCAAGTAATCATTGCACTACCAGCATGACTCGTCCGGGGTCTTCCGATACTCGAGTGGCGTTGTGCGTTCCTAACGATGGGATTATGCATTCCGAACGATGTTTAATAATACGGGTGGTTTCTCTTTACCTTGTTCGATTAAGAAATGAGATCCTTCGGCGAAGGGCTCCATATTCCGCCACTGCCTACACAGGATCCCACATGATAACCGATACAGTGATATAAATAAAGAATTTATTCTTATCGACCAAAAGCCAGTATTAATCGGGAGTAAATTGAGAGTAGTCGGGCTAATAATTTGATTTTACGATACTTAATACGAGTACTCGTACTTAAGTAATGCTGTGAGATACTTTTTCTCAAAATTCCTCCTTGAATTCTTTATGGAGCAATGGAGTTGGCCGTGGCTTGTTGGGTGATTTTTTCCCATGTAAGAGCTTTAGCGTCCCACTTATAATCTACGCATTAAACATACCTTGGTTGGTTTCAGAGTAAGTCATTGGCAAAGCGGACAGAAAAAAGAAAGATTCATAAGCCACCGCGCAACTCACACAAATGCATGCAAAAAAAAAAGTCCCCGGGAAAGAGGTCGGCCTCGCCCCGATAAATTCCACGGCCGCGAGTCTCATCGCGAGCCAAATATCGGACATCATTCGTCCATTTGGCGCTCCAGGAGTGCATTTCCTGTTTACAGCGACACGGACGGGGTTGCACACGCCGTCCTCCCGAGTGCATGGACCCCTGGTTGGATGCGAGATGGGAGAAAGGAGGGGGAGGGGGGAATAGGGAGAAGCTTTTCCGTTGCGCGGAGAAAACAAGGCGCCATCGGAAATGGCGAGCGTGTTTTTTTCCTCCATAGACGCGAAGGCATGCGGAAATTCTCCTCCTACCTCGGTGCACAACGGGAACAAAACAACAATGGCGGCGCATCAACGAAGAACCCTGCGCAATTGGGAAATGATCGCAAAAATGTTTAAATCGACTCAGTCCCACCAACATTTCTATCTGAAGGGATTCAATGACCACAGACCTCGATTTTTTTCTTTTCTAAAGCCGACTCTATTTACTCTACCCTAAACCCTGATGGCATTGATGGCTCCCTTACTCCCTGGGGTCCGCAGCGCAAGGTTACCAGTCAATTTACAGCTCCTCGTAAGTTACTTGCGCAGGACCTTCTCACTGAAACAAATACGTTCCATTACTTAATAACGCCTACGTTTTTGAGAAAGGGTGGTTTAGAATGCTTCATATTACATTTATTGTTCATTTAAGAGGATTTATAAATTAAATTGTAGCTTTGAGAGGTCTAGTCAGCTGCGACGGATTGTACTCTTCTTAAAAACTGATAAATGTATAATATTTCACTCAGTTTTATGTTCACTCGATCACATGTTCATTAATGATCCATTTACAGTCAGAATTCAGCCGGTGGTTAAAATATTTGAAATTATGTTCTCTCTATTGTGATTGCTTACGAAAATATATATCAATAAAATGAAAATTCCGTCCCCAAATTTTACTTAACCTGTGATAACATGATCTACATATTAAAAAAAAAATTTCTAGAGCATGACGATGCATTTATTTGTTGTACCTCCTTAACTTATTCCGAAATACAAAACTTCTACTATATATTTTCTTAATTACCAAAAGTTTACTGGCTCTAAAATTTAGGTTGGTTTCCTTTTGGTTAATTTATTACCAAATGAAACAATTTATACTTAGCATTACACACATAATTACCGATTTCGCTTCAATTTCAGCCTCAGTCATTCATTACAGAGTCCATAAAGTGCCAATTATTGCAGGCGATACGGAGATGAAAATTATTTCTGGATTATTAATGATGAAATGGTAATCAGATAGATCCTGGCATGGGTAGGACTGGAGGACGGATCACGAAAGATTTATTGGACATGAATCACAACTTTAATGGAGGAGCGATGAGACTCGTATTTCAACAAATTATCTCTCCTGTGAAAATTATTTTGATCGGAAAATGCATTTTACTATGCATATTTTAGCAGTTATTTGAGAATGATCGGGAACACTCTGTGAAAGATGCATGAAGAAATAAGAATTTCACAAACTTACGTAAAATTAATGAGACGAGAAATGAATCTTGCTATGGCTCAGTACCTACAATAAGATCCATAGCTTGACAAATGTGGAGAAAATGAAGTCTCGCCAAAGAATATTCGAGAAGGCTATACGAAGAGTCCAATTCCTGAGAATTTTGGGTCCAACTCAAAAATCATCCTCATGACGCTTCACTTAATCTTTCCGACACGGGGTCGGTTGTGATTTTTCTGTCAATGCGAAACCTTTAAACGCATGAGACTTGCCTTTATCATTTTTAGCTTAAATGACGAGATTATAACTAAATAATCATTTATAGTTTTTCGGCATACACAAGAAGCACTCCACCACACACTCGAGCGAGCAATTATTTCGTTTGAAATTATACACCTGTATACGCGTCCAAAGAAGTTTCTCTAGGCTAATTGATGACTAAATTTATCATTAACGTGATCTAAACCGTATAAGACCCTTTCACAGTGTATTTCTGAGGAAATTACGGTCATCCAAACTTCAATCGAGGTGTTCCCCAAACATATTGACTAATTTACATGAGAACGAATAGAATTTAATTATTCACATAATGGGAACAATAGAAATTCGTACCCTCTCGCCAACGACAATTTGTTCCTTTTTGGATTTTTGCATTTTCCGTCATTCCGCTCCAGTGGAGAAAACGCGTTCAGGTTTTCCTTTTTCAGTTCGACCCTTTTCATAAACATTCATTCGCATACATGACAAATGCTCGCCCCCTGATAAGAATGAGAGGGGGAACAAAGGATTCTCGGTAATAACCCATAAATGAGAAGAAAGGGATCCCTCTTTCTATTCCATTTTTACAAATTCCCCCACTCCAGAAAAAAAGGTCCCGCGCAGGGGTATCGATGGAGGCATGGAAAGCACATTTCTGCGCAGAGGAGAGTGATAAATAATTCCGAACCCCTCGACTAACCTATTACATTTTACGACTGCCAACTGAAATGAAGGACCCGTATAATAAAACAGTTGGAAAGAGAATTCCTCCAGCTGAAATCACTCTTCCTCTCCAACCTTAACGGCATATGCACCAAACAAGTCCGGGTTTCCAATACGATCGCGGAGTTTTTCCTTTCGTCTTCGCCGTTTTTTTTCAAATGACGACACCCGTGGAGAGAATATTTTATGCGTAAACAGTACATTGATACAGGCAAGATTGCAGGCGGAGCGCAGTGGTCATAATGGTTCGCGGAAGAAAGAGAAGACCTCCCACAATATTTGCCCGCAACAATTGTACGGCGCCGCCCGCCGCTTTCGGACATGGCGAACTGCTTCTTTCTATTATATGGTTAAATGTATCCGATATTCCCCTAACCTGATATAGTGTGCCACTTTGCTACAACATGCGGCATATTAAAAGCTCCTTGGAGCTCTTAGCATTTCTTCTCGGATGCCTAATAGAATAAAATATCGGAAAAAACTCTCTTCCCAGAAGACTCGTGCGTAGAATTCTCCCGGAAGGGAAGCCTAACGATTGCATTAAAAAACATCCACCAGCTTTTATTTGAAAAATAAATCTAAGGATCTTCCCACGCAAACGAAATTACTTCGTAGGCTCAGGATTCCTCTTACCTATCCAACGGTGACGCAAATTCTTTAGCTGACTTGAAAATCATTTCCATGTGACCTCGAAAGCAATACTACTATACATGGTAGTCTGCAAGCTACCGCTAAGGTGTGTGACGGGGGAGATTGCACGCCAGACTGCTTTTGACAAAAAAAATTGTTTTTTAGATTCAAGTGTAGGACATTTAGTGTGTCTTTGAAGTCTTCTTTGCCAAATTACATATTTTTAAATGAAGTGAGGTTCGGTGCTAGCAATAATTCCTTTAACACTAATAAGATAACATCGGAAGGAAAATTTTATAAGGGATTCAATATTAATAATAAGACGATCCTCGTTAAAACTTCAAAAAACCGTAATGTCAAGGAAGCATCATCTGTATTGGTATTTAATTGCTCCAAGTCGCAGAATATCATCGCTTTATTCAAAGCCCAGGCGCAGATATAATTATTGGGACAGAAAGCTGGTTAACCACTGATATGGCGACGGTGAAATTTTTCCAAAATCCTTTCCCATTTACAGAAAGGACAACAAATAGAATCGGGGTCGGAGTCTTTATTGCAGTAAAAAATTCTCGACATTAGTAAGATATGCTTATTTGCCGATGGTGCAGTGGTTTACCGTGATATCTGTGATCTTGAGGACACAGCAGCTTTCTCAGACGATCTTAATGCTATACTACACTGATGCGACACTTGGCAATTAGAATTAAACTTAGCAAAGTGCGTAGTCATACATTTTTGGAAAAAGAGCAATTCCCACCCGTACGCCGACTGCATTGTGATCACCGAAATGGAATGTGTAGACTCAATTAAATACCTAGGCGTTACTCTCGCTCACGATCTCCCATGGGTGAAACGTATGCGGGGTACATGTGGACAAGCTAACAAAAGATTAGAATTTATTAGAATAGTACTTAGCAAATGTGATGAAAAGGTCAAAGAAAAATGTTATCTGTCGTTGGTTAGGCCTCATTTACAATATGCTGCAAGTATATGTGATCCTCACGAAGTTGGATGAATTGCCGAATTGAATCGCGTGCAGCGTAGAGGGGCTAGATTTGTAAAATGTTGTTGTGATAAACTCAGTAGCGTATCCAAAACATTAGAGCAGCTAGGCTCGGAATCACTTACGGACCAAAGGTTAAATTACAGATTGAAGCTCTAGCATAAATTGGAAGGAGGCCTCTTTAGTAGCGATGTTGAAAATGTATTATTACCCAAATCGTACTACGGTAGGAGAGAACATGTGAATAAAATTATAGAGATTAAATCCATCAAAAAGATGGATTTAGATGCCATTTTTTCCACGAACGATGAGGGATCAGAATAACATTGTCCAACCGGTCCGACCGCGATCTTCGGGTAAAATTAGTCTGATATGTATTCACCCCCTGCCACACACCCTAGCGGTGACTTGCAGGGTTTTTTTAAAATAAAAATACGTTACCGACAAATTTAAGAAATAAAAAAGTGAAAATGCTGCAACAAAGCATGAACGTACTAGCTTTAGTTCTTAAGGAGCGATTCAACTCATCTTAAAATACATGAAATAATATCCAGATAAAGTATACAACACCGGATAAAAACAAAATTAGATTTTAAAAAAGATGGATGCACGATGAAATGCCTTTGTTTCGAGAACAACAGAAACTTCCACAAAACACGCCTGAACCTGCCGACTACTTGAATATTGTCACAACAATAAACGAGCGTACACACACGGAATACAAAATATTAATTAGAGATCCTAACGGCCTAAATTTTAAACAGGAATGCCACTTACTAAGTAAATATCGGGAAATGAGTGTTAACATCATTATCACTTTAACGCAGTCTTTTCAATTAAAACCTGTTCCATTTCCAAACACAAAGGGCTATGGCCATTACAATTTCACCGCTGCATTTTCACTTTTCGTTTGATTCATTACCACATTAAATATGGAGACAGCTTCGAATATCAGTTGGGGAGGTGAGATAATTAGTCGCCAATTCTTTATCCGTTGGATGCATTTATAGCAGTGTTTCTCGACCAGGCAGGAATTACCTCCGGAGGGTATTTCATGCTTTACTCGAGATTGAGCCACAGATTGATAGACTCAAGAAAAAATATAGTTTTAACTTAGGTTAGCTTTTGAAAATTTACCAGAAAATCAGTACACATCTATGCACCCAATTACCACAACAATAAATATGACGGTCTAATTATTTTAAATGCAAAGTCAAATAGCACGAGTAGGGGCGAGAAAGTTAAACTTGGCAAGTGGTGATAATGATGCATTGACAAATGAGGAAAACTACCGATCTAGAGTGCGAATACGACTTAATGTTCTGAAAATATTTATGTTATAATGTTATCCAAAAAATACAACTATTTATCTAACTACTATCTAACTAGTATCGAGATAAGTGTACGCTACGATGATTCTAAATTTTCCAAATCACCTAACTAATTCTAGTTTTACTTACTAACTCTTAATTTTACTAAATGCCAATACATGAAAGATGAAATGCCACGTATTATCAGGTTAACATCTTTTAACGAGACTGGATGCGGATCAATGCCATAATATTTTTAAAATAATGAAATTAAATTAATTGTACAGTGTAAAACTTTAAAGTGGATATTCATAAATATTAAAAAAATACAAGGAAAACATTGAATTATTTACAACACTGCACTTTTTGAGCATGACTGGGGATTTACAAACATGAGTATCATGACCAACTTTACTACCGCTTCGTGTTTGGTTCATTTCCACTACGCCAGGAAGAAATGTTACTGGAAAAAGTAAAAAAAAAAACTTTTTGAATTGCAGACATTTCAAGCTTAAAAAAAGAGGTCGGAATGCACAATAAATCCCGTTAAACTCAAGGAGAGGACACTTCGCAATTTTTTTCAAAATCTAAACTTCCCATAAAAAGATTACGAATCCGTATTCTCTGACGTAAAAGTCATAAGAAAAATACATTAATCAAGCAAACCATAACTATGTTTGCAAATTAATTGATTTTTAGGAAAACCATTAGCAATGTTTAATTATTTCCATCGTAAAAAACAGCTACGTTAAAATTCGATTAAATTCGAAATTTTTGCAAATACTTTATTAGTTTAGAGTTATTAGTAAAATGCAACAGATAACATTTCACTTATTTACGTTATTACAGAAACCATTATTTACGCGCTTTGTAAGTCCTCGAGGAAAACGGTCAACGCTGTTGCAAAAAATCTCGATGTGCCAACGCACCACTTTAATATATCACGACACGTTTTGTGAAATTTCGATTTACGGACATAAACGCTCACTTGAGTTATTAGGGTGGGACTGGTGCGCATGGAGGCAAACCTGCAGAAGTACTTCGTCATCAAATATACCCTAAATCTAGGCCACAGTTCTAGGGAACTGGAGAGCTCCACTAGAAATCCTAAAGAAATCTTGGAAGAGCTGGGAGAAATAATACTTCCCCGGAGTCGCTCGGCGATAAAACGTCCAAGCTAATGCGAGGACAAGGAAATTTACGACCACTCCCTCTCCCATCCCGACTCCTGCCCCGCGGTTCATTGAGCCCCCGCGAAGACTCGAACGAAGTCCCTTACCGCGCGTAATTGCAAAGCAGATGTCAGTCGGATTCACGCTCACTCATTATGAAGCGTGAACCAACTTCGCAGAACTCGGGAGACGCATGGAAATTAATCCGCGTTGCAAACTACTTCGCTGCGGAGTCCGCCCTCGAGTAGAAGCACACGTAGATGATGGCTCCTTAAGGAGAACATTTTCAATTTAGGGCAGTGTTAAAAAAAAAAAAGATTTCGGAAGGTCTTCAGCAGGATTTGCATGATTAAATAAACAGAGTATATAAATGGGATTGAAAAAATATATGTGTATATATATCCATATATATACACACACAAACGTATGTATATGCCACTCGGTGTACCTTAGTAGAGCGCACAAAAAATCTCCCCTTTGATTACGGGTTTAAACGTAATTTTCGCTCGAGTGTCTCGGTGAACGTGACGAGGCGCCAGACTGCCAACATCTAATTAAAAGTCATTCGGTCGGATGAGTTCCTCACTGCGCTAGTGGGCTCGCGTTAAAAAGGAATTTTCTCCGGAGTGTTTCCTTCTCGGTTACGCATTGTGCCGAAAAAAGACCGGGGAGCGAAAAAGACCGGAGATGAGAAAAGTAGGAATTTTCCATTTTCTCTCGCAGGAGAGTTTTAACTCCCAAGATGTAGTAGGGAGCTGTAGGCACAAGGTGACTCATTTTGGTAATTGCGCTCATGGCTAATTCCTCTGAATCGCGGGGAGGTTTCAAAGAGGTCTAGTCACACCGCCACCCATAGCTCTCTCAGCCTTTAAATTAATTCAAAATTAAACTCGGACCAAATAACCTCGCGGTCGTATTATGCAACTAAACTCTCATGCGTTCCTGACATTGGGATTTTGAGAAATTCAGCCGAAAAACTGTCTCCGCCCCCCTTGTTAAGTGCTTCATTTGACTTTAGCGAGAAAAAATGAATGACACCGTGTTCATGAATATCAAACGCCCGAAGATAAGATAACCGCTCACGTATATTTCAAGAATGAAATGGTCGGGGGAGGGGGTAGGCAAAAAGGAACGACTATTGGACAGAAATGTGTAACCACCGCCATGTTATTGGGGCGTATATATGCCATGATACATGCTCGACTCCAACATGGTATTAAGCTTAAAGAAATAATCTTAACCTTTATTTACAAGCGGTTACACTTTTGAAATTTCTCGCCGATTCTGACCAGTGCCAACCGAGGCGTGATGAAAATTCCCATCAAGTGAGGTTATGAACAGCGTTATGGATATAGTTTTACGATGTCATAAACCCAAAAAAAATCACAGAGGCATAAAAATACATTTCAACTTTAGCGTCAACGCCCGCTTGAATACTTAACCAACGTGCTATCATGGTCGTTGACAATTCAAATTGAGGGTAATCGAAAGAATATATCTTACAGGAAGAACAAAAAGGTCAAAAATCATACCTAGGCTGTACGTGTATAAATAGCTATAACACCGGCAGGAGGTACGGAGAGGATAGTTGAGAGTAGCTTAAAAAATATCTTAAAAGCCACAATTTGAAAGTTCTCGCAGTTTCCTCGGGCACTGCGTTCCGACGACAACGTTTTCGTATAGCAAAACATTACTTACATATATGTTGAAGGGTATGAATTACAAAGTTCCTTTTGAACATACAAATTGTTTTGTAGATATTAAATATTGGCTTTTAATTCTGTGAATTTGAACCTCTTTCATTATTATCTAAACATTAAAATTTTACTAGTGAATTAAATATTACGCATTTCCCTTTAAGTGGTTCGGCTGCATTACTGCCTCCGTTCCTATCACTCACGGTGTCTAGTTCAGAAAACATATCCGCTAGGCACGCAGCCAATACTCAGAAAAACATACCCTTCATTGAAGAGCCTCACCCTATCTATATACGAGCATTTTCAACTACGAACTAAACGTGAAATATTACTTCCCTTTGGCTCTATTTTTTCCAAGAGACTTGAGTTTCCTTTTGATGAGCGACAGAAAACATTGAAAATAGTCCTTTGACACGATATGAAATTTGTAAAACAAGTAAAACGATACTCGTCTAAAAGGAAATAATTATTCTTTCCGAGTGATTTTCATGTACGGGGAGCGCCCATGTCAGCCAATATCAAGAGTAACTTTTGGAACGTTCAGTCCACATGACCGTGACATTATTTTTAAGCGTTGCGTCTTTAATAATCACGATCATTTCAAAAGCTCTACGAAAGAACTAGTGAGGTAAAAAACGAGCCTATTTAAAGAGACTTGAGGGAAAATAAACGGCAAAAGAAATAAATGCAACACTCCAGACTTCCACATATTTCCCGATGCCAATTGCATTCATCAATTTAACGTGTATAAATGTCTGGAGAAAAATATTTGAGAAAATACTAGCAATACTGCGGGATATTCTAAATTGATGGGCTTGAATTAGGTGTTTTTTTAATATCATAACATACCATGTCAAAATAGCTTCATCAAGTCATTATTGATTGTTTAAAAAAAATAGCCGTTATGAAATTAAATTATCAATTAAACAAAAAAGATATCGACTAACTCAATCTTTCAAAATCACATTCCCCCGGCTATTGACGTAATTATGCGGAATTACAGAATCTTAGAAATACGAGATTGTTGTTTGCATGAACGGATAAGCAAACTACTTCTGAAGCAAAACAAATGCTGCAATATCTTCTCAATGCATCAATAGATGGCGCTGCAGGAGTAAAACAGTGTCCTGAAGCGCCAATATTTAAATATAAGCAAACGGCTACTACTTTATGAATATGCCTTGTGCCCATACCCCCAATGAGAATACAGGATATTAGTTACCTTCAGCAAATTATGGAACCGTAGTGTGATTAGTTGGTAAAATAGGGTGATTCAGAAATTTTCCCATGCACTTTCAATAAAAACTTAGTCTCTAATGTAAAAAAAAAGTCTCTAATGTACAGGGGTACGTTAAAAAAATACTTCACCTCCTCTCCAGAACCTATTTTGCACGTTCATCACTTTTTGGAGACACGGAATGGGATATAATTTGCTTAGTCCTGTTTAAATATTTGTGGGGATGTCGTATATTCTGCAAACGCATTCGCATTATTTACACATCACATTACGGCTAATACCGGTATTATTACTACCACGGTACCCAGGGCTGTAATAGAGGTGAGGGGTAAGGGGAGAGCAGACGGAGCATGTGCCCTGGGAGCCGCACTGGGTGGGTGGGAGGATAGGGGAGCCATGGAAGGGAGGGGGACGCCGGAATCCATGCTTGCCCCGGGTAACGAAAGACCCCTGGATGCGGCGCCGACGGATAACCTGCTGCATTGCGAGACAGGTTATAATACGAACTGATTAACCTGTCGCTAGGCTTAGCATAAGTTTCGATAAACTGTTACATAGATAGAACTTCTCTCCTCTGATAACCGCGTAATCGCAGCGAGTCATTTCAATTAAATCTTTAATCCGAGCTCAATTCCATCCTTTTTTATATCCGACCCTGATGGAAATTACATGATAGTTTAGTTACAAACATATCTCCATTTTTATTTGGCTGATCATGAACATTTTATAAACTAATTTTCTCCCCCAGCGATTTCCGCAAAGCTCCGTAATTACCGGCAGGAATGAAAGCCAAATGCGTTATTGACGCACGCTCTCCCTCTCTCCCGTGGCTAGAACCACACACCCGCATTATTTTCGCCACAAGCTCCCCTCGTATTTCGCGGGATGAAATCCACCTATTAACGGCCAGGCAATGGAAAGATGAAAAATACTTATCGTCGAAGGATAAAGAGTCGTTCCAGACGCGAGGGAATGCAATAGCGATCGGTAAGTACACGAGACGACGAAGAACACTCTGCTTTGCCCGCTAACAATCGGATCCTCGAGTGCGAAATAATACGAAAATGTAATCATACCGTCTATTTGTCACTCAAGACGTTACATTAACTTTCTTCCAATGAATAAATTACGGATCTTTTTGAATCCATACTCTGGTAATTAATTTAAAATACCTCGAAATACTTTTATCAGCACCTTTTTTTTTAGTAGTCAACTTTAATGATGGAATAATACCGCATAATGAAATGAGAATTACAAACAGTGGTGGAAAAATTAAAAGATTCCTTAAAGGAGGTAACAGAAAATTCTTTTAAAAATCGCTAATACTAGGTCTGTCGTAAGTTAAGGGGTTAGGGATAGGCATAAGTGAAGCCAGGCTGGATGTTCCACTAGTACCATAAAGGATGTGTGTGACCATTTTTGAAGCTTGAAAGCATAATTAAAAACACAAGAAATATAAACCTCTGGGTTTATAGCACCAATAATATCCCACTGCACACTCAAGAGGTAATGGTTTTATTTAAAAGTGAGTCCTTTTTCAATGAGGTTCTCCAAACGAAAAACAATAATTTGTTGAGTGAGGTTCACTTATTTCTATCCTGTATATGTAAATTTCTGCATATTATTAGAGGAGAAAAGGCATAAAAGACTGACTTATATAACATTCAGTGGATAGCCTTGAGGGAGTATATTTCGAATAGTGAAAAATATTTGCTGAAAACCCTACTACACAGAAGAGATTAACCCATACACTATAAGCAGAACTGCTCTTACAATAATAAATTAGGTAGCACCACTCCGCACATACATTAATGATATTAATTACACTCCCACTCAGTATTACTAAATATGTAATCGTTAATAAACACTGAATACAAGGCCAGATGCACGCCACAGACTCTAATGTTAATCCGTAGTAAGCAAAGACAATGACAAGGTAAACAAATAATTGTTCTGATGTTTGTTCCCCGTTGAAGGTACCTTGATGTCGTCACATAGGTTAAGAAACACTGCTCTACAGGGTTTATGATCCTCATCAGAAATAATCAGAGGATGAACCAAAAAGGCCGATATTGAGGAATAAAATCAGGGCTGATAAGAATTCTACCTGGGAAAAGAAGGGTGTGAAAACCTGAATGAAACCAATTTCTCGACAGCTCTTGTTGATGTGTACATTAACAGCTGTGTAGTGCATCCTATTCCAACCTAATTAGGATGCGAGGGCAAAATATAATATGACTAAAAAATTCAATTTCTGCGCATGTCACCAGTTACACCGGTTGACCAGTGTACCAACACACCTAAACGGCGATTAACAAATATCAGCGTAAAAACCTCGTCACGTCATGCGACCTTTCCCGTAGAATTTCCACAATACGGTGCATTAACTCACAATAATGCGCTGACCGCACGCAATCATTTTATTTTGTGTTTCCCTTTTGATAGCATATAAGTACACTTATTTTAACTTGGCAAATATAATGACAAATTCGCAGCGCATGACTACTATTCGCACTTTTGTTCTATATTCACTCATTTTTCAATCAATACCCGATGCACACCTCGGTCGATTTGGCATAAAGCTCGGTTAACGTGGATCGACAAATTTGTCGCGGAAAAGGTTGTTTACATTATTTTAGGACATATTTCGAAAAAATATTTCCAAAACATCTGAAAAAATTTCCCATGGGTGCTGTTTTCGAATTCAAAAATGCTCCAATTTAAATACACATATCAATATTAATATCTTCCCTCAGTATATACGAAAAAACAATGGAAAGGGTCAAAAAAATACCTTAAATTGACCACATTTGTATATTTTAGTTTCAACTATGTCAGAAAATATAAGATACGAGAAATTAAATTGTCCACTTAATTTTAAAATGAAACAACAACTCCCAAAAACATATCACGCACAGCAAGCGAAGATCGCCGATTAAGCCCTTCAAATTTTAGTCCCTCTTAACAACCACTAGTTACTAGCAAATAGTCACCTCTGACAGGTTATTTTGGATACGCGTCCGAAGCCCCACTACGAACTGGCCGTCCTGGTTCAACGGTAGATCAGTTCACGTTCCCGGAAACGTCTTAAACCTGTCGATGGGACCGAAAATGTACGCAATCCGAGACAACCAGCACGGTGAAACATTTTAGGGCCAGGTTACGGAACAACGCTTGAAATCCTAGCCAAATAAATGTACTTTTTTACGACTTAAAACGTTTGAAAATTTAAAATAAAATCAAAAACCTTTTAGGCCGTTGTACTCGCTGTTGAGTATGACCGTAAACTTTTCACCTAAAAAACAGGACGCGAACAACAGCGGGCCCAAGCACACGATTAAAACTATTCGCGCAAAAAGTTACAGCTTACTTGAAGTGATTCGTTTGCCTTCCGGAGGTGTTGACGTAAAACACATTCGTGAACGCTCAATTCACTCGCAAATAAACAATGACGAGTCGCCCATTGGAGGAAAAGAATAAAAACGAACGTGCAACTCGTATCTTCATGGGGCAGCTGAACAATGATAACGAGTGTTTACAGCGTAAAAATCGAATTTCAACATTGACAGTCGATCCAGATATAGTGTGGAAGATAAATCGAGCAAAGAGGAAGTGGGCAAGGGTGTTTTACGACTGCACAGATCCCCAACGAGGGACAAGCCAGTGAATCACGGGGCACAATACGATGGGAGGGTGGCGTCGGCTTAAAGTAGGAACTTCGAGCAAACTTCTTCCAAACCTTAGGGACCACTAAAACAAAGGAATGAACAGAGAATAAGACTACGCGCCTCGGCTAGAGTAAAATTTTCATATTCGCCCCTTTTTAAGGAAATATCCTTTATTCTTCACATTGACGCGTAAAAAAAAGTGAAGCATTTAACAGCAGGGGAAAGCATACTTTTTGGATGTAGGCGGACGTTAGAGCCTCCATTGTAAATTAAATTTTATGCTTCAAGAAGTAAGGGGGAGCAGGAACACCTCTGATACGAAGCATGTGTTTTAACACTTCCGAGAGAAGGTAAATCACGAAGCGACTCGAACTATCTGTTACTCCCAGCTTTCACTAAATGAGTTCGTCTGTCGCATCGACATCACTTAACGCGATTTAATTCCGGAAAAACCGACGTAATTTTCTAGATCGTCGCAGCGACCGAGTTCGTTACTTTAAATCCAGTCGGAGCACAAGAAATGAGACCCACAAACGTCAAAACACGAGCTGCATCCGAATCTCAGACAGGACCGACAACCTGACACGGAATGTATCTTCTCATATCTCCGCCGGAAATTAATATGTGGACAGAACAACTTTCCCCATTCACTCGAACTTGATATTTTTCCACGCAATTCTTTATAGACCTGTTATAAATTCAAATCGAGACGTTTTTTCCCTCGCCCTTTTTCGCATTTGCAGCAGCACCATTTCCCTTTCGGGGGAAGTGGTTATGGCCCAGGGATCGGATAACGGGAAACTTATGCATATTCTCATCCAAAACTCTCCTACCACTCTCCCCCCTCCACCCCCCCCCCCTCGCCTCTCCCACCAACACCCAGCACCCACCTGATTTTTACGATCTCTTCGACCACCCCCACCTCGCCTCCACTCCACACACCCCCTCTCCCCTCCACTCCGCACCACTCGAAAATGTAACTTTCAAGACCCGCCCCCCTTCGCTCCCTCCCCCCCCCCGCTACTCTCAGCCGGCGAGAGTAAATTCAACCGCTGGTATCCTCGCGCGCGGACGGGGGTTGCATTTTTTAAAGAGAGCGGAGCAGGTCTGGATGGTTGGTTGGCTCATAAATATTTGCAGCGCGTCGTCTCCGTGCGAGAGTGGTGAGCGTCGGGGAATCAAATGCGAATTAATTAACGGAGAGGGGGTGGGAAGGAGAAAAAAATATACGCGCGCACACCCACCCACGCAACCAGGGGAAAGCGAGCGCGGGATTTGAGAGCGCAAGAACGAACGTTTTTTGACGTCTCAATTTCCCTCTCCCCGCACTCCTCTCATTCGTTCCGGGGGAGAGTTTCATCTCTAATGTGCCGCTGCCGTAATGATATGATCGGAAGAATGAAATGGAAAAGGCGAGAGTGGGATGGGATTTATGAGGGATCAATTCCGTACTTTAAATAGCGAAGGATACCGGGGAGCGAATATTACCCGCGCAGTCTGTGGGGCGGGATGAAAAAAAAATTCAAATCCTCGTCGCAACCGGCGGCGACGAAAGAATAGGCATAACCTCGCAAGAGCATGATGAAAATACCATCGGAGCCGTCCAATATGAGGAGTCGAAATATATTCAATGAATTCACCTCAAGGGATTACTATGTACATATTTATTTCCGCAGGTAGAGTTCGGATTTTTTAGAATTTTCCAGTGGCATCCCAAATCCTGTCTGGGATACTACTTTGAGAGAACATCCAAGTGGATTACGCCGTTCGTTGAATGGGATATTCAATTGTTGACCACTTGGCGCCTTTCACTAAGAATACAGAATCCCTGTACACTAATAATGACGCCGGGTTTCTCTCTCCACCCTTCCCATTCTCTAAACATCCACTATCAAATTACCCACATATCCCTAACGTCGTAAATGACGTAAGCTGTCGGTACACTTCCCCCCTTATTTCACTACTGCTAGACAGTGTTTCCTGAAAAAAATTATGAGAATGTAAAAGAATTAGCGCGCTTTTCAATTTTTTGCAACAACTCATCTTTAAATGAACTGTATTTTTCCTATCCAACCACAGCAATCAACCAGATGGTTTCAATGCGACAATTTCAGAGTGTAAAAATTATTCGCTTTGACCGGGATTTTTACACTCTGAAATTGTTGCATCGAAATGCATGTTAGCGGATGACTCTGTTAAAGTTACAGTTGCGGCATCTCCCGCAGTTTCTTGAAATTTAACCCGACGGTTTGTTTAATAGGTGTGGACAAACCTAATATTAAGCCCAACAGGGAATGAAATTCACACACAATGCTAGGGGGAGGCCGGCAGTGCCTTTCTCTATGCCCCCTAAGGTTTCCCAGGCATTGAGAAAGGCGGCATCTGGTACCCGAAAAATCAGACAGCTTGAGTAAAGCTTAAGGTGTCCAGAGGCGTCACCCTGAATCGAAACTCCGATCATTAATAGTCCAGTGAACAACCACGCCTCAGTTCTTCTATAATGCTAATAAAATCACCTCCTATTTTCCCAAAACGCCGTCAAAAACACCTATTCTCTTTCTTCGCCTTCCCAAAACGCATTTATCAAATACAAGTTTTGAGGAAAGGAAATGATGTACGTGGAGGAACTTTGGAGATTTTTCCCAACAATTTACAATGTTTCGGAAAGGGATTCTATAAACAAAATCTAGTGCCATACGCTGTTAACCATCACTTTACTGATTTTGCTAATGACTTATTTCCGCCAATGAAACTGAAAATGTACATTTTGCCTGTTCGGTTATCTTTTCATGTAATTTTTGTTTTTGCCTATCCTTTAATCTCTCTTTATTTTGCCTCTCCGTCTAGATCGTAGCCAATTTCGATTTCAATTTTCCAATAATAACTAAAGAAAACTATCACCTCTTTATTATCAGCCTCCTACATCCCGTTGAATCACATATCCATTTCCTGTACCTCCTTTGAATACGTGCATCACCATTCTTCTAACTTTTCTTAATTTTCCTTCCCCTCTAACTAGGACGTTTTGTGACCCTTAAACCATAAATAAATCTGAAAAATTCCAAGCCGGCGTACTTGATACTTGAAAATCAAAATTAATCAATAAATTCTATCTTAACGCCAACACTAAAGTCAAAGTTGGGAATATTGAGCTGCTCTACTGAAAAACCGTACGAAACCTAAGTATAATACTGAGCGATTATTTTCTATGGAATAATGAAACTTTACGTATTTAAAATAAAATCAATACGCCGTAATCACAACTTAGGATGAACAAAAAATTACTGCCTTTACATACCCGAAACTTTTCTTGCACCATTACTTTTACGAATTTTGATTATTGCTGTAAAATCTCTAATTATTTGACTTATAATTAGAAAAATAAATATTTGACAATTTTAATAATTAGAAACCTTTGCGCTTCCTACATTCACGCGTTAGCTACCATTTTAATCTTCGAGAAGATGTGCATATTATTTCTTGAATCTTCAAAATTAATTAATACTTTTTAGAAAATAATTACAAATCTTTCTACGGTTTCAAAAACAGAATCATACAATCTTGTACTTCGGACCCACCGAACCACCACCATTTACAAGTCATTTACTGTAGCAGCTTCATAATTGTAGAATCCTATTCCAATTTACAGTAATAAATCTTCGCGGGAAAATTTTAAAATATAATTTTCATGATATTTTATCACAGAATGCTTTCCTTAACATACAAGCAAGTATCAATTTACTAAATTACATTTTTGATCTCAGCATTCACTCGGGCTCTTTTTGTTTTAAATGCTATAAATTTTTACATTTTAACTTTTTGGATTGCCCTATGGGACTAGTCCCAAAGCATAATAAAGATCTATGCTATTCTATCTTAAGGATCAAGTTTCAGAGCCACAGGATGAAACGGATAATACTAAAAGTCATGACCGAACTTTTCTTTGAGTCTCAAATCCCCTCCTTTCAGTAAACGCTTCTCTTTTTAATGCTCTCACCTCACTTTTGTTTAATTTACTCTATACCGCGGAGCCATGAGAAATTCAGGCTTTAAATCACGGCAGAGGGAATCAGCGTGATCAACACGACTCACGACGCGACGTCTTTGACGGTGTTTACAGGGGGGAATGCACAAGCCACGCCGTAAACATTCCGACGAAAGGTAAACACTCGGAAATAAGCCGATGCAATGGGAAAACCTATTTGATTTACGGCGCAGCGACGGCTCTATTAAAATTAATGCCCATATTTTTTTATGACAGCTCAAGTATAAAGAAATTCAACAATACAGCGCGCGTCGGCTTCAGGGGAAGGGTAGCGTGGGAGAAAGGAGGGAGTTTTTTTCGGAACTCTGAAAAACAAAAGACGGTGAGAAATTTCTCTTGGTTTATGGCTTGAAACGATGATATTCATGACTTAGTTTTACGCCTTCGTTGAGTGGGAACTCACTGTGGTACCTAACGCAATGCGTTTTAACCCGTAGACGCCGAAGTGAGAAGTCGATACGCTGGATATGTGTGGGTATGCATTCATGTGTATGTGTGCGTGTGTACACACACACTACAGGATGCGGCATCATAATTTGCTGATTTCAATGATAAATACTATGCAGATCAGCAAGTAATGCTGCCGCACCATGTCTGTGTGTGTATGTCTGTATACATACATGCATACATATATACAAGACTTGATTACAAATTTAAAATCCAAGTAATTGCGTCGATTTCAGTTTTTATCTCGAAAAATTTGGCTCGCAACCACCACTTGGGTGACATATTTTCAAACAGTCAATGATTCAATTCACACAACAAGAGTAAAACCTTGAATTTTGACGATTGTGAAAAAATTAAAGATTTTCTTGGTAAATACGAGATTTCGTTGTCATAACTACAGAGCTAAGTAGTTTTGGACACAAAAAAATGGTGAAAACGTGTTTAATACTCTAAATATCTTCCATCCCTAATAGTTTTCGCCATCATTTCTAGTACACCGCATTAACACATACACACACATGCATACATATATTTTTCTCATTTGCAATGCGACGGAATGTTGATTAATTCGCAGCCCCACCCCTAACATTTATATGCATATACCCATTATGTGAACGCAATCCATTTACTTTTATTTATTTATTCGCAGCGTTATGCATAAAATGTATCCACATAAAAAATACGAAAAAATATATATAAACCAGTATACACAGTAATCAACCCGAAGGTCGGTGTAGTAGGTGATGGTAGAGCTCACCCATGTACCAAGCCCGACGGCGTGTGAATATTCACACATCAGGGTAGGGGGGCCAGTTCCTTTCCCTGTGCCGGTAATGGTTTCCCAGGAAGATCTGGTACCTGGTAACTATCAGGGTGGAGCTGCAGGTGCCCAGAGTGCCTCGCCCGGGAATCGAACCCGGGACCCTCCGGTCAGTGGTCCATCTACCCACTGGACCACCGCGACCCACACATATATATATATTTATAAAAAAATATATTTTTACAAATATATATATAATATATATTTCTATATATATATATATATATGCGAATAAAAGTAAATATATAACATTCACATATTGTTAGATGTACATAAATGTTAGGGGTGGGGCTGCGAATAAATGTACGCACTGCACGTCGCACTGCAAACGAGAAAAATAACGTCAGCTAAAACCGCGCTGGGAGAAACGCTTGTTCGGGTTATGTAAAAGAGCTCGTAAGCTGCTTCCACCCAGTTGCCCACCCAGCCACCCACACGCGCCCAAACCCTCCACACCCCATCCCGAAACACAAACACAACCCACACTTCCTAAAACTAATGGCGACACATTCAATACTTTATATACCAAGAGAAAAAATACATATAGTATATAAATATACACACGAACCTCTCTATAATTCGATCGATCCGCGAGTGTCAGGACGCGGAGAAAAAAAACAAACGAATGTATACGTGTATGTGAGCGTACGTGTGTGCATTAAAATAAAATGATTACCGAGGGCTACACCACGGACACAACCACCCACAGAAAAAAAATAGCGGTGCAGAGGGAGGCGATTAGCGCCTCACCCGATGTTGGGTGGCGTGTTCCAATACGAACGAAGCCGTGGTCCCTATCCGCAGAGCGCCGCTACACCTTCGGGTACTTCAACGGCCGCCCTCTGCTCCCCCAAAAGCCTTCCTCTCCCTGCCCCTTATCCTCCCTACACCCTTCACATCCATACAGAGAGAGAGCACCCCACCCTACGCAACCACCCACACGTCCCCTCCGCTCCTCCCGCAAGATTCCCCTCCGCTCCCCGCCTCCATCCCTCCCCACACCATTCGGCCGCTCCGCCCCACTCCGACGCCCGCCCCACGCCTCCCCGCACAGAGCACCCTCCCTCCACACACCACCCTGGTGGCGCCTTCAGGATCAATATCCAGTTGGGAGCGGAGAGGGGGGGTGAGAGAGAGAGAGAGGGGGAAGGGTCGAAGTGGGGTGGGGGAAGAAGGAGGGATCGGAGAGAGGGGGAGGAGGAGGAAGAAGCCAGTTGATGGCGGAGGGTGTGCGCTGGAGGTCGGATGAAAGGGGAGATGGCGGGGGGTGAAGAGAGAAGGCGGTGGTAGTTGAAGGGAAGGACCGCGTAGAGCGGGAAAAGGCGAAGCGCGAAGCGAAGCACACAAAAACACGCACGCACGTGAGCACGAGATCCCCTCCGCTCACCCCCGACCCCCTTCTTGATACCCTCCCACCGTCTCTCCCGAGGGAGAGAAAGACGTGTGGGGATAGGGAAAGAGGGCGTGACGGCTGGGTGACGCTGTGGAAGGGCCGGGGGGGAGGGGGGAGAGGGCTTCTCGCAGTTTGTGGGGGAGGCGGACGGGGACGGCGGGAGGGGGAAGAGTGCGGGGGTTGCGGGACGCGGGCAGACACGCCTTCCCTCTGGGCGGAATTGGGACCCTGCCGAGAGACTCCCCGGGCCCCTTCCCGACGTCGCCGACGTCCTCGGGTGGCTGGGCAGATGAGACGGGGATGGTGGGAGGGAAGGGTGCGAGGGGGAGAGAGTGGTGGTGGTGGTGGGGGGGTGGGGAGGGTTGGACATTGTCCGAATTCATTCCTTCGGGTTGGACGGCGATCGAGGGAGACTGGAAAAACAGAACTGCGTGCTTTGTCTGCCGAATGAAACTGCGGAACTCGATTAGGGATGGCCGCTCCCCTTGCGTCAATTAGGGGCGAGATTCCTGCTAATCCGACTATAATACTCAAAAGACGGCAGCAATATGAACTGAGGCGCATATTGGTCGG
Source organism: Hetaerina titia (assembly GCA_037158775.1). Taxonomy (NCBI): domain Eukaryota; kingdom Metazoa; phylum Arthropoda; class Insecta; order Odonata; family Calopterygidae; genus Hetaerina; species Hetaerina titia. The sequence continues at coordinate 38,603,737 of CM073774.1, forward strand.
GAGGAATTACGCCTCCAGGGTACCTCACGGGTGACGGACGAGTGGTGTAGATTTTAAAATCCGGTGCCTTTATGCAGACGTATCCTTTTTCCGTGTCCCATTCATTATCACAACACGACAGGGCCAATCGTTGAAAAGTAATTCAGAGCTGGTAAGTAAATCATGTAAATCATCTAAATCATGAAAATTGTCATCAATGCTTTGATGTTTATTATACAGGTAGGTAGGTAAGAGTGACACTCAAAAAAGGTCAAAAGAGCACTGATAAATGATGAACAAATTAACCTTTTGAGCAAAATATTTGATGGTGAGACTTAAAAGGAATACTCATTTCTACCTACGTATATCCATGTTGAATTTAATGGAGATTTAAGGGCAGCCATAATTCAGCCTGGTTGTAAACGTTTTCCATATTCCATCCTTTACTCTTCTTCATCCCTTAAAAATCGGGATAAACATATGGTAGTTTGAAGAGATAATACTATATACCTGTAGCTATATTACCGCAGTAGGAGAGCAATCCGTCACTATGACCCGTAAGAAGGGAGGTTAGGCCAAATGCCAACATAAAGGAGCTAGGGAAAACCAGTGATTTATAAAGCTGTGTGTCCTTTAATATACCAGTACTTTAAATCAAGGCACTCAAAGATGGAACAAATAATGCAGGTAGGTCTAATCTGGGAATTAACTCACCTTTAATTGCCCAAGGCAAGCGTAGAGAATAAATTCGAAGGCCAAGAATGAAATCCCTTTCTTGTGTCAATCCATCTCCTTCTCCACAGAAACCTTTGTGGCAACGAATTCCCATAAAACATACCCTTATCTTGATTTCCTCGAAAAAATCAATAGCCACAGAAGCAGGGGTTAATCGAACCCGAAGAGAAAATAACGGAATGGAAGTAAAAGAATCCAGTAAGTGGCTACGCCTCAGTTGTGGTGGGAAAATCTTTGGGAAACCACGCTTCGACTGCCTAGTTCAACCAGAGTTGAGAAATGACGGAGTAATGGAGATATGTTCGAGGGATAAGTCAAGCGAACGCCCGGGAAAAACCGATGAGGTCGGAACATGATTTGGAAAGGGCGAGGGCGTATGAACCCTGGAGCCCGCGAGCACGATCCGAGCATTTGTTGTACCCCCCGATGCTGTCTCCAAGAAAACGATCGACCGTATTTCACCTGCGAGATGTTCGGATCGCACCAATCAAGCTCGATAAAACTTACGAAAAATAAAATTCAGAGTCTCCCTAAAATATTTATGACTTTGGTTTATTTATACCCGCCGAATAACCAAATTTTTGAGATGCCGAATAAGGCTGCGTTAGGTCACTTGATACGCATCGCGAACATCCACTATAGTGAGTTACTGGGAGCTTAAAACTCCCCAAGTGCTGGAACCATCTACGGAATTAGCAGACGTACAAGATTCGAGAGGCGTTGGGAGAGATATATTTCTGAACTATTATTGGGATATAAACTATTTGATGAATACATTTTTAAAACTATTGAGGGTATAATTGATTATTCATCGGTGATATCGAGAAAATAATGCAAATCAAGTTATGCAAATAAAGTCAAGTCAAGCATGTAAAATAATAATTTACGTTTTTTGGCTTGAAAACTTTCAGTTAGCATGAAAGGAAGCAAAAAGCTAGGGCAATAGGGGTAATAGAAAGAGCCCCCTGCTGTCAACACAATTTTTCGCGTGAACACTCCCTTTCGATTACTTGTCCTTGGGGGCGAACGCGACAACCCAGGAAAGGACCGCCCTTGGAAGGGAACTCTCCCCTGACTATCCGATTTCACCTGCTAAATGTTTTACTCGCACATATTTTATTCCCGAGAGACGTAAATAAATGTGTATTCGACCACATCAAAATAAGTTAACACTCGAACACACATTAAATGATTTTCCCAAGCAAGGAGCGTGCATTTACTATCTCTCTCTCTTCCTTGAGTTTTCCTCTTCCAGTCAACGCAGCTTGTACGCATGCACGAGAGTTTATATGGAGTAGATTGAGGTTCCATAACGTACGGTTCTTTTAAGTATAACCCTTCGAATTCGACGCTAAGTGTAGTAGAATGTAAACATAACTAGTTTCACCAACAGGACTATTTACATAACTGTTTATATTGGGAAAAATAATTTATAATGTAAGCTGCGAGTGGACATTATACAGAGTATTCAACTGCTTTAAATAAAATAATGTGCCAAATATAATTTACTTTCGTTCAATGGTTACTACGTAATATAATTTGAAGCAATACCTTTCACTCAATCTTCTACTCCTACGCAAATTAAATTGGACCCGTAATTCAAAATACCAAGAAAATTTTTATTTCTCACATAGTGAAAAATTCATGGAATACTACATGAAACAATACACTTTCCGCACATTGCTCAGCGGCGTCCTGCGGTAAAACAGCTGAGAAACAATGGGCGTTCAATGCATTATTCTCGCTCACAACAGCTCAATTCCTCCTTTTTGTAATTCGAATCATCACAATGGCTGTTTTCTCATTTTTTTCTATCAATTTTATACAGCATGATTATCCATATGTCATTCAATACGATGCAATAACAATGATGACAAGTGAACGTGGGCATATTAAATTTAAAAAAAACTGATGGCAAAATATAACGCCTTGAAAAATTAATTCCGAATTTAAATTATCGTAAAAGAGTCACAAATATTTTCGTTGGTTCAATGTTTTCCATTCCGAATATTCGACATCTCAATATTAAAAATACATATAAATTTGTGATTGTTTAATTTTGTTTTTAATATTATTGATGTTTCATTTTTGTGAGAATTTTAGCGAAAACTTCATATTTTCTCTAAAATCGGGACTTTTCGATGGCCAACAGCAGCTAGAAATTATTTTATGTTCATGAACTAGATAAGATTGTAATACTTTATTCGAAGCGATATTGAAATTTTTTAGCCCACTCTTCCATGAAATCCATTACTAGAAGCTAATGTAGTATGAAAAAAAACTACAGTACTTGTACAATAGTGAAATATGCATGGTACTTGGCGGAGTACAAAATGATCAAGATAACTTTTAATCTTTAAGATCAATATACAGTGTTTCTGTGACTTCGCAAATATAATGAATAAAATTGACCATGGAAATAAATTAATAAGAGAATTACTTCACTTCTTTCAAATTATTAATCATTCGGAATCTAATTGAAGTGCACTGCTTTAATGGTAAATACAAAAATGAATACCCGAACATTCGGAAAACTATGATGTCATTGGAAAGCGCGATATTCAAATCCTCGACTTTTGGGTTGGCCTATGAATTTATTTAACAGGCCATCCCACACACTGCATTGGTATTTCAACAACATATAAAATGGTTTTAAGTTCAAAAGATATTAAAGCTGGCCGGGGATTCAAAGAGAGCTCGACTCTTAGTAATCATATTGCATAGTGAGGGAATAATTTACTAGATAGTAATGGTTGCTCGCCGCCGATTAATAAATAAGTTTCGCTCATACATATTTTCGCTAATAACATTTGCATTGGCGCAAGAGATATATAATCTAATTATGAACGCTCTACCTTCGGTAACGACCCCGTTAACCCAATGTCCACATTCACTAATGATCGAATTTAACGAGATATTTTTAAATCCAACCCAAAATTTACTTATTAGTGGAAACATTTGGGGGTTTCTGGCAAATTTTCAACACCGCGAAACACCTGGTACGGCATCGGCGTGCATTTGGGACTCGTCCACAAATTCCGCGCCAATTTCGAAAGAGAATGACATATGAACTGCGGATTGACCTCTCTTTCTTTTTCAAAGGGTATAACCTATGACCAAATGATAAATGGAGCTCGTCAGGTTAGGCTCCTAGCATCCGCACTTATTTAATCAAGACGGTAATGCGTCAATGCGACGCGGCACAATGGGAGAGGGATCGAAAATCGATGCCCAAGAATGTGTTTGTGCGCGAGGAATACCGCGTGGGAGGTAGGAAACACGCCCCGCTAAGGGAGCGTGGGTGTGTGTGCGTGTGTGCGGGGGCGGACGGGGTGCAGGGGGGGGGGATGGTCGAGGGAGGAAGGGATTCGGCTGGAGGGGCCGGCCTTATCCGTTCCAGGAAGGAATCTCATTCAGCCGGGGAAGCAATCCCCGAGAAAGCGTTCAATCACGTTTTGTCGCAGGGAGCAATTCAATCACGCCAAATCAAACACCTCATAAAATTCATCATTTTCTTTCCTCTTTTTTTTGTACACTGCCGACGACGACGGTGGCAGATTATCTAGTTCCCAGGCTTTCCCGGTTCGAGTTCATCTTTAGGCGACCGACTAAGCAAAGCATCACTGATTGGTTTCCACGGCGGCTGTTCCCCACCCGCGAAACCCGCCAACAATATTTTTCGCGAGTTTATTATAAAACCGGAGCCCCCGAAAATCTACGTGAAAATCGCTCGAAATTGAGCGTCTAAGTCAATTTATTATTTTTCCTCTCCTCCGCTTAGACCTTACGCACGACTCCACGAAAAATGAGATAATGACTTTTCGTCAAAAATCTTCCCTTCAGGGTCCCTGGGCTAATTTATATGAAAAATGCCGTTCGCATTGACCCCTCCGTTTCAATTGGCCCCCTGGGAGTTCTTTTGCTAGCCATCTAACCTCCTCCACGACTCGGGAAATCATTTCATGAAAAGAGTATTGTTGTTCCGTGCATTTATTCGCTCCCAGAGATTTACCAGTCAGGCGAATGATTTCGCAGAATATTTCCATACAACTATTTTCATAAGGCTTCCTTTTATTTCACCGTAATGGGTCGGGGCGAATGGAACGGAATAAATAACGTAATCATTGACGAGAGAGGACAAGAATTCAAATTAAAGCCGGAGCCAAATTTTGCGTAGGGATCAGGGAATTTAGGAATCAAATTCAAGGCATAAACCAACAACGATTTATGGCAGCCGGAAAATGGTTTTTTCAATAGAATTTTAGATCGGGGCAGAGGGGAGGGGATGCGAAAAAAACGCGAAAGCAGGTGATTGAAGAGGGAGGGAGAGCGAAAGAGTGACGAGAACGAGAATAAGCACTTTCTGCGATTTGGTGCATATAGTATCCTTTGCACTTAAATACGCTCCCTTTGAATCAATGGTATTAATTTCAGCTCAAGAGACTCTGATTCTACCCCGAGGAGGGTGTTTTATTTATTTGAATATCCCGGAGTTAATCATTCATTTGAGACAAAGATAACAGACTGTTTCATATGCACCGATTGGCGAAAGTACGGTAAAATAGATTTCCCTACAAATAAAGTCCACCATAACTAATACTCTTTTAAGCCGTCCCTGTTATCTTGATGCATTGATACTGATTATACTTGTATCTTTAAGAGTGGCCAAGACATTGATTACAGAGGAACTTCTATCTCCCCCTTCCGTATTAAACGAATGGACTGAAATGGGATCCGATCAAAAGTGTTTTTGACTTTATTTTAGCAAAAATAGTCATGAGAAACATATGAGAGCTCAATTCTTTACATTCAATCCATAATACGCCAGAGTGACGTGAGTATTACAGCACGAGCCATTAGAAAAGTTGTAAAGAATCAATTTATTAACTGGAGAAATATGATGACGAAAGAATAAACTTAATTTAAATTAGTTTAAGATCAAGGTTATACTGTAACCCTGTCTCTAAATGTAAACAAAAAATGCCGAGACCGTAAACTTGTAAATTTTTTGGTTTACATTGATTCACGACCGTAGCTACGTTCCTTGTATATTTAAACTGTCTCAAAATGGCATCACTTTTTCCGTTTATCTTTCTCTACCTATTTGTTATATTAAACTTTGAGTCGGATTACTTTTAACATGGTTTAAATATTTGGAAGTATTTTAGACTCTTCGCTGATGTTATTTTTCATGGATTTATTTGATGTCCAAAAAAGATTTGATGTGGATATAAAAAAAATTAAATGAATAAAGTAATTGTTACAGGGCTGAGTAAAACGGATAGAACACCCCTAATACAGAGAAGAGCATGCTAGGACTTTACGTATAAGAAACATTACCAGGAACTTCATTCTGGCAAGAGTGATATTATATATTATATCAGTAAATGAGACCACCATAACAAAAATGAATACCCCTGTACTGTAAATGTGTACATAAAATTCTTACTGCAATCTTCCCATTCAATTAAAGCAACCTCATAAAATAGTTTTATAAATCACAATAATTACTAATTATCTAATAAAGGACTGACACGCAAATACCACCCACCATCCGGCCAGGTGGCGACTTCCAGGATATGATGTGGGTAGTATACACACGGTCAGAAATCGAGACGGAAAAGAGACTATTTGAGTTCCCCAGCGCGCGAGCGACAATGGTCGGTCTTCATTGTCCACCCTACTGATTTGTTAATTAATCCGTTGTTTGCTTGGCGGCGAATGAGAAATGATATCCCATAAGAGATGCATGCCTTTTGCTCAGTGAATTCGTGTTCTCGAGCGTGACCGAATTATTGCCATGCGGCACGCCATGCGATATTTGAACGACTCTCGACCGGCGACCTTTTAGCTATGATTCCGGGAGAATTTCGGCGACCCGCAACGCTAATTCCGGGACCGCGGAGAAATAATAGGAACATTAAATGTGTTCATTTAACCCGTGTGGAATGAAACACAAGAACCCTGTATAGCAACGGATGGTAATTAACAAACAAATAAAATTCCGCACAATACATTTGCAAGCACTTAGTACAATTATATTTATGAGTTTATACGCTTTTTATTATTACATACATGGTACCGGACAGGCCATTGATAGGGTGCCTGGCAGTGGATGATTACTCAGCAGACTACTTTTGACACAAAATACTTTCCTCCCTAGCGCTGTCGGATGACGTTATTCTGATCCCTTAACGTTCGTGGGAAAAATGGCATATCAAATGTATCTCATTTTTCTACACTTAATCTCTCTAATTTTATTTACATGATATTGTCTACCGTAGTACGATGGGGTTAATACTTTATACAAATATATTTTCAACATTAGCGCTAAAGAGACATCATTCTAATTTACGCAAGACATTTAATCTGTAATTTCACCTTCCCTCAATTAGTGATTCCCAACCCAGCTCCTCTTTTGTATATGCGTTACTACTCAGTTTATTATTACAACGTTTTACAACTCTAACTCATCTACGCTGGACACGATCTAATTTAGAAATTAATTAAACTTCACGAGGATTCCACACACTAGCAGTATATTCTAAATGAGACCTAGCTAGCGAAAGATAACAATGGTTTTTAACCTTCTCGTCAAAAATGTCCAATAATCTTCTAATAAATCCTAATTTCTTGTTAGCTTGTCCATATATTCCCCGAGTATATTTCACCCGGGAGAGGTCGTGAGTGATGGTAACGCCTATGTAGTTAATCAAGTCTACACTTTCTATTTCGGTATTTCTGATGTAGTTCGAGAGTGAACTATGAAAAAAAGTATTCCGTAGTAGTCACCCAAGTAATTCCATTAGCAATAATCGCTACTGAGTTAGGGTAGATTTTTGATGGCTCCTGGGACTACACATTAATGTACACCTAAACCATGATACTAAACCATAATACGACAAGAATATTCTTAAACCCGAAACCAAAGTTTACAAAAAATCATTCTTTACCTCTGCATACTTTCTACCTCCCTTAATTCCATCCAAAATGTCCATTATTTTCCTCCCTCAACCCCGATCTTTCCAGCATTCTCTCCATAATTAGTCTTCAGCATTCTGTTCCCTCTCAACATCTTCTACATTCACTTGTCCTGCCTTCTTCGAATTTTTCCCAACAACCTTCTCTCTTCTCCTACCAAGCCTAAAACTATATCGTTTGTTTTCCTCTCCATCCACTACACGTTTTCCATTCTCGTCCACAGCCAAAGGCTTTCAATCTACACTACTCCTCCCGCCTCAGCAACCTAGTTTCTGAAACATAAAATTAAGCTTCAAAAAGTTTTCACCAGTCACTTCTTTATATATTTACTTAAGATGCCGGTCATCAACTTCCGCCGCATCTTAAACGATTCTTTACCAAACGCAATTATTTTTTTAATGACCCCACCACTCTTCCCATCCTCATCCTAAAACACTTCTCAAATACAAGAAATGTTACCCGTTCTAGTTTATGTCCCCAAACTTTTCCTCCAGTCCTTCCCATACCTCGCTTATCACTTCCTCCGCATATATATTGAAAACAACAAGTGATAATGGACACCACTGACTTACATCCTTTCCCAGCATTGCCCATTCTGACTGTTCAATTTCCATCCTCACCTATGGTGACGGAGACATACAGTATCCTGATAAGTTGGCTATTATACCAACCTATTCCCGTCTTCTGCAAAGTGTCCCGTAAGTTTGCCCAGCTTACTCTGTCGAATGCTTTCTCAAAATCTACGTAGAACATAGATATATCCCCAGTCAGTCATGCATAAACATGTACACCCTCAGACAAAACCAATTTTTAATCAGTACATAACTTAAATGACTACTCCTTACTGTGGAAAATGTCTTAAATATTCATGTAAAAGGAAAATATAAGTCAAACCAGATAAGATATCCACAAAATGTGATCGCAAAATACATAAAAGCGGACAAAAGGAATCTGAAATCGTTTTTTAGAAATGACGACACGAAACATGCGTAACACTAATATGGGAAAGGTCGCAAAAAAAGAAAAAAATGTCCAAAACGAAAAACAAAAACTTAGAACATCGACGCCAGCGGAAAAAAAACGAATGCGGCAGCCCAGAATGAAGAAACCAGTGAGGTAAATAAATAAAGGTGAGTAAGGTGCTGAGGAAGGTGAAATGGAAGGGAGAGAGAGGAGGGAAAAGGAGGGATGATTCAGCGGAGGAAATGCGAAAAAAAATTCCCTCGCACGCAATCGGAGGACGCCGGACGTCTTGTGGGGTGAGGAAGTGGGGGAGGCAGTGGGACGGGGTAAGTGGGGAGGAGGGTCAGGCCAAGGCCCGTCCCCGAAATCGTGGCGTGCGCCTTACCGCCGTCGGGGCCTCAGATCCGTTCCTTGGGGAGTTATTTCTGAGAAGCCGATCAATCAAGTTCCGCTGCCGAAAACGTTTTAATCAGGCCAAACTAAGCACCTTATCACATCTCATGGCTCGAGTGGCCCGTCGAATGAGTTCATCTGCCTACTAATGGGATGCCCGGGGGATGTGAGGATGGGGGGAGGGAATACGGAGAGAAGAGTGAAAAACGACAAAATGGAATGTTAGTGCGGGGAGGTGATAATATTTCAGTCTATCTTTCATAAAATTACACGACGGAGTTGGAGAAATCGATGACACAATTATTTGCTCTCATATACTGACTAATACTTATTTCTTTTATCTGAAAATATCAGCCAACAATGGTCTTTTACGGTGATCATTTAGCCAATAAATAATATATCACGGATAAAATTGAGTAAGAAATAACATAAAACAAAAAAATATCACTAGTGGCCATCCCGGGTTTCTCCCCATCTCGTAGTTCACAGGAGCATAATATTTGATCACAAATTAATAAGGTGTCCTCACTTGTTTGGGTGCCTACACAATAAAGCATGTAATTAACAATTCCTCGAAATGAACCCTTTAAAAATGGAACAAGGAAAATGGTTTAGCATATCCTGTCCGAAAAGAGAATTGAGTTAACCTCCAAGTTTCTTCCAAAATAACATCGAAGAAATATTTTCTAAAATTGTTCCTAGAGTGATTAACATTTTTCTATGAGCGGTACCCAATACCAGCGGTGCACATTCATGCGGTGCTTCAGCTTATCCTAAAACAGTATCCTGATTGGTTGTCATTTCATACATATAAATTCCAGATTCTCACTTGCACATTCACGTTATTTAAAAAAAACCAGTGTCAGTCAAATAATGCCAAAGTCTACCAATGATATTGGGTAAAGTTTAGAGAATATTTCCGAAAATCTCATCAAAAGTAGTAGTAAGAGATATTAGGGAAGGAAATCTACAGCCGATGTCATTTTCACCATTAACGATTGGTGGGTATTTTATTAACTGTAGGCATTTCTGGGAACGGGAGAAGATACGCATGTGATAAAAAGTGAATAGGTCTTTTTATCTGGGTATTCTAAATATTACTGTGATAATTCCCCAGTAAAAAGATTACTCTTATGAAGTCTTTTTATAAATTCTAATATAGCCATCTCTGAAAACCTTCGACTTCACACCACCCGTTTGTTTTTCCTGGTACCAGCTATTCCTGAGAAACCACAGGGAAAGGATACTGCCCCATTATTACCCTGTGTTAATTTCACACACGCCATTGGGTTTAGTATTAGATCAGCTTTACCCTTGCTCATTAAACTAAATTTTGATTTGATTATTGTAATTTATACCTTCAATTATTGAATCTGTACTCCTCTGTGTTTCATACGGCGATAGCCTTTTGTAATCGGTCTTATTGATCATTCCATTAACAATGGCGTAAGATTCAACATACTATATTCATTAAGAAGATGCTTTCAATGGGCATTTGACAATGCAATTTAAATATAACAATGCAACTTAAATGGCACAAGCTTTTATTACTGCATTAGGAGAACTTTAAATGTATAAAGCATACAAAAAAGGTGAAAATGGTGATGAATTGAAAATGGACCAACAATTCGTTCCGAGTTTAGAAAATTACAACCTGGGAGTTTAACCAAGTTCAAAAACGGGTAAATTTATACGTTAACCTAAATATGGACACAAAAGTTAAAGCACCCATGTAAAACATTCATGCAGCCGGCGAGAATCGAACTTGAAGATGTACATTTATTACATTATCCGGTAGACACACTACCCACCAGGCTAACCGGGAAGGCAGGGCGTCTATTCTTCAGGATAAATAGAGGGCCTTGATAAACAGGAAGGGTCATTATTTTTAAATGGCAGTTATCATGAATCATCCGAGGTGAAACTGGGCCTCATCCTTATGAGAAGTGGCGCAAAGCCTTATCGATGCACTCTCTCTTTCTTTCTCTCTCTCTATCGAATGTACCAATGGACCGAATCGGAACCTCACTAAGACTTCTCACACACACAAGCACGCCGTTCCCTTTCTCACCGGAAAAGTCGAAAAAAGTACGATTTCTGATTTCTGCTTTTTGCCAGAAAGCTAAGCTCATCTTACTCCCTAAAACTTAACTTACAAAAAGAAAATATAACTTTTTCGTAAGCTTACCAAACAAATAAATATGTAGCCATAATGTTCGAAGCTTCCCTTTTTCGTGACAGAAACGAATTAACTACGCTAAACTTGAATAAGATTTTATCAACATCTTCGAAATAAAATTTCACCACTAAGTTCCTTGTGCGGTATTCCCGGGACCGTATTTACGGTACCTTTATTATGCTCCAATACCCTAAGAAAACCACTCCATAATCGAAAGCTACATTCGAGCTACCTAAGTTAGTTTTCTTCCCCGAATATCTTTTGTCCCATCTTTGGTAAAATTTACAGGATTGGATGCAAGAAGGTAGTAGGGACGTAGTTGGCGATTTTCTTCCTATTTTACACGCATTTCACCTTACAAAAGAGAACCATCCGTAAATTTATCGTTACGCCAGTACGTTTTTCTCCGCTGACTGAGACGGGAGCATCGGTCACGTCACCTTACCACGTCCGCTGCAACCACCGGACAGAATTTTAACTTCACGCTGAACGATTTTTGGGAATTTCGGACTTGGCCAGTTCTTGCTGCCAGCCCTTCATTCATCCTCGATAGATTTTCCCCACCGTAAAAAAATAAACAAAGGAATCCCCGGCGACTCAATTGAATAAGGAACCCGATGAAGCCAATGAGAGGGGGCCCCAACGCACGACGCGCCGAAACCTCTCACTCTCTCTTCTTCGGGAAAACTGATTGACGCGGAAGGGACTCAGGTACGCGAGGTGGGTGAGAGGGAACCGGACGGAGTGGAGGGGGGGGGGGGGGTGTGTGGGAAGAAAAACACACACAAGCGCGCACATACAAACTCGCTCTTCCCGCCTAGCAGCACCTTTCGCTCACGAGGAAGCGGAGGGTGAAATTCAACCGGGGAAACAAATCGCTATTTCATTGTTCAGCAATTTGGTGCCCGCTAGCGAGAAGAGGGATCATAAATCACACACACGCGGGCCCCCGTCGCTCAAATCTTGAGACAGTCCCTGACAGCAGCCATCACGAGCATACGGACTAAGGGAAAATAATAATAATATAATAAAAAAAGATCTCAAAAGCCGACGCCACGCGTTGATAGGAGAGTTTTCCGGTGAATATTAGGTACTCCAGGGCTGAAAAAAAAGGCTCTACTTCCGTAACTTCTTTCCCTTCCCAACTCCCTCCTCCCCCCATCACTTCTCTCTCCGAGCGTCGGAGTAGGGTCCTTGCAATGATCGATTTTGAGCTCTCGAAGTGGAACGTTTCCGTGTCCAAGTTCGATGCAAAGTGAACACGGCAGAATTGTTCGGAAATATCCTTTGAAATGGAACAATGTCGCATTTGTGCCTTTATTTCGTATCATCGATGACTAAGAACAAAATAACGCAGCGCATGGGATATTTTACATAGCACTTAGAAGTCCACCACAGTAAACGATAGTGTCCAAGAGAAACTCGCCACCTCCATGGTATACTATCTATAATGATTTTATTCAACGTAGAGATGTACGACGCGATTACACTGCATGATATTTCGATATATATAATACCTACGACTCCATCAGGTCTAGTGTCTTCATATCGATATAAATTTAACCATATCGATATACTTGCTCCATATCTTTTTGGCTTCAAACGTTTAAAACGTGAATCTCAAAAGGAAATGGAATATATTGTAAAAGCCGCTATTTCTATAACAAAACTGTAATTCTTGAAGCGTAAAAATAGAAATAAACAAACATTTATATTGTTCCACGATCTACATTTCCTGTAGAAAATTCAAGGACAACAAATCATTAGCACTTCAGTGAAAATAAGTGAACAGGAATACTTTTATGCCTCAAAATTTTATCAGTTTTCAAACAATCGACAACTACAAAATATACATTTAAAATGCCATTTTGGATGATCGACACCAAAGTGCGATATCGAATGTGCCTACACTGATCATAGCAATCGATGAATTGCGATAATAAATGGGTCAGAGAAAATCCAGCAGGTCTGTTAAAACCTGCTCGTATGAGAAGTGACAATCATGACAGGTATATTGGAGGATCCTAAATTCACGAAGAGAGCAGGAAAGAATTAAAAGACCTGTTAGAAAGGTACGGGACACACGAGTATTCTAGCGACACTCGAGGGAAATATTACGGCACTAAATTGCGGGGTTACCGAAACGAAATAGAAGAGGGAGAGACAACGTCATAAAAAGATTCAAGTGCTCGTTCTTCCTTCGCACGATACGCAATCATAACATCAAATAAATAACCCAAGCACCAAATATGCTAAGTCAGAGACTAAAATTTATAATGTTTTAGTCAAGCACACCCATTATTATATGATGTATATGGGCGTGTGTATCTGCATGGGTGTTCTTCGTCTATTTTCTAATATACTTGCAAATACATGCATGAACTAATATATCTGCATGTTGTGTTGGTGCACTAACACCCCCCGCCACACTCCCCCTTATGCTAGCTTGCTGGACATTGTGTAGACATGGAATATCGCGCAGCACCAGCAGCCAAGTTCCGTGCTCAACTGCAGCGGGACTGAAGGGGAAAAACCCAATTGCGAGGGAATGCACATGACTTACAGGGGACGAGGGTAGAAAAGGGTTCGGGAGAACGGGGAGTAGGGTGGGGACGACGGGGAGAATGTACGGGTTAAATAGCACTGCATTATCTTGTTTGGAGGGGAGCCAATGGGCTGAAGCCATAAACATCCTCACGAGGACAGAGAAACCATTTCTTTTCGGTGGGAAGGGATGGAGGTGAGAGAGGGAGGAGGGGACGGAGAGAAGAGAGAAAAGTTAGACTGAAGTATCCCTTTTCAAAAAGAGTCTGAAAGAAAATAATGGGAGGGAATGGGGAGGAAGAAAAGGTGGAAAGAAACGCGGTGCCGGCGATGTCAGGGGCAAAGGGGGGGGGGAACTCAGAACTTAGAAGAGGGGTGGACTGGGGCATTCGTTGAATTGCCAGGGTGGAACGCCGCCGCTGGTCCGAAGCGAGGGATCCCTGATCGAGGATTCTGATCGAGGGGAACGTCTAGGAAAGAGACGTGGTCCCGGAAACGGAAGGGGGGGGGGATAAACCAAGGGTGGGGGTGAGGGAGCTCTCGACGGCTGAAGCTTCTTTCCCTTAGAGGGACGTCCAGCGTCAACATCCACTGGAGAAATCATCTAAAAATACCCACATCTAGTTTTTTTCCCTTAAAGTTTTCTCATCGATTCTTTCCGAATTTGACTGATTTAATGCGGTATTAATCAAACGGAAATTTTGGCTTGGATCTGTATCTACACATTACCCCGCAAGAACGTGGACGGGGGATGTTACGGCACAACACTTTCATATATAAATATTGAATCACGTATAAACATATATTTTACATATTTAAAACATAAAATAGACAAAGGGGAGAATGTTAAGCAAGCGACGAAGGTGCAAGGATAGGATAGGGATGTTGGGCGGAATGAAGGAAGAAAGAAGCTACATTTCTTAGTTTGCCTAACAAAGACACAGCCTCACACTACTCACTAAACTTAAGTGTCCTTCAATTCCATGTATACTCTCTCTCTATTCATTCCTTCCAACATGCCTATCCTTTTCCACCCCCTGCCAGACGTTCTCCCCGCTTTCACAGTCTTCAACATTCCATCCAAGGTAAACTATTCTGCATGAAATATCTAATATGGGGCGTTGATAATTCTCTCGGCATACTAAACGGTATAGTAAATTCGCTTGCTTGGCCCCTCTTTAATAGCTGCGGTCTTGCTTGCTTTCCTTGTGACGCTAGGAGCTCCAATCCAAATACTTCCATTATGCTCGTCACGCTAACTAGTTCCTCGGAGCAATTTTTAACAAACCGGGTGAATTTTCGCTGGATGATTTCAAGCAATTTTCGAGATGAGGGTATAACACAAAATTAAACAAAGGCCAAAAGGTGTGCGAAATTAACGCATTTAGGGTTGGTGGAGGCGGTTCAATTTCCTGTGCCATCATTAAGTTTCACACTGAGTTTCGGTGACCAATGGTAGTCTACAGTTTAACGTAGATTTTGTTTGGGCATACGGACTAAAGCCTTTACACTACTGAGTCTCACTGAGCATATGACACAACGTGACATCTTACAAATGAATAAACTTTTCCTCAAATCCACATACTTTTTCCCTTTTCGACCCTTTATCAACTGTGCGTCAACTTTTCTTTGTCTCCCTTGTAAATCTTCCAAAAACCCTCTCTCTATCTCTACCATGCCAAGCACTTATCCGTTTGTTTTCCTTTCCGACCACTTTACTTTTTCCATTCCTCTCCCAAGTCACCTCTCAAATCTTCCATTCCACTCCTATCATCTTCTCTCAACGGTCATCTTATATGATTCCTGGTACGAAGACTATATTATTTAATTATTACGTCATGTTGCAGAAGTCGGCAAGTAACTAGGTGTATTCTGCAGTGTACTTATTCGGTAGGATTTTTATGTAAATCCGAGTTTTGAATGAAGTGAGTTGGTGGTTGAGGCGAGTAGGAACGAGACTTTCTTCAATGGGAGGAGATAGATATGACATCACGGGCCTGGCCTCTACGATCGATGGACAGGATTCCTATGATCCAAGTTGCATCCAATGGACGGTTAACCGCAACTGCCGCAGTACAAATGCCAACCCCCAACGAAAGCCAGAATTCTGCACGATATCGTAAAACTTGAGAATAACAACCTGACGAAAGAGACAAATTGCAATTAAAATAAGTGCTATTAGATCAACGTATTTTCGATTCAAGACCTTTATTTATCGTCAATGGAAGGTGGAGCAGAACCCTCTGAACAAATTGTCTTCGAAATCTTCCCTGAAATTGATTGCTTTTGAGCGGATTACCAATATAATTAAACGTTCGCCTATCTTCAAAAGCTAAAGGTTGAGTAATAAAGAGAGCACGTAGGGACCTACCAAGCAGTTTAAATGGCAGTGGGATGACGTTAAATAGGCCACTGTCAGGATACTAAACTACCTCTGCTTTCACATGCAATGTTCCGAGGGAGACCATAAAACCCTTTTTATAGCTCCTCCCCGACAATAAGGAAATACGAAAGCCTTCATCCATTCCACCAAATTAGGGGGAATCAACAATTAGCTCAACAATTCCGCAATCAAACTTGCAAACTTACTAAAAATATCATGCAAATTATATTGTTTTACAGAGCATACGAGTACATTACAATAATTACGATCCCAGAGAAAAAAACAATGACCTCAGTAAATGCGTAGCCGTGGAAAAGGCATCTCTGCAAATGGCAAACGTAATCTTAACGCATTTCCAAAGTGATGCCCTTCAACATGCTTCTGATTAACAACGAGAGAGGTTTGGGCATGCACATCTAAAAGGTCGTTTAAAGGAGGCTGCAACGCTACGAGCACTCCCAGACCATAAGGGGATTTTACCCGGGTCTCTCGTGCTTTGGCACAATGCATGCACGATTTACAAAGCGTTTGCATCCCAAAATAATTAAACCTTTGTTTATGAAACAGATGAAATGAAAGCAAATGAAGCAAAACGAACGGCGAGCGAGCAACTGCGGAGGAAATATCTGGGCGCAGCAGCCTAGAATAACTCTTCATTAATACCATTCATGCTGCTTCTTGGTAGTCGTAATTTCTCAAATGACTTTACCATAAAAACCTCGCTTCAAATTAACTGCTTAGTCACAAACATAAACATTTCTTGAAGATTAATCGTGGACAGGTTACTGCACGCTTAAAATCAATGACAGCAGAGTAAAGAGGATTAAGTCCAGTGCTATAAGAACACTCCAGTGAAAACGAGTATAATTAACACCAGGTAACAAAGTAGTGGCTAGTAAAATTGGGAATTGAACTGATAAGTATGCGCCAAGACACAAATGTCAGAACGGATAGAAATATATGTAACTTTGACGGCAACAAACAATATAAGAACACATAAAAAGAACACCCACTCGTTATTTCTTGATAATTTCGACGGAATTGATCTCCGTGTTCATCAGAAGTTGCAGAAGAACTAACTGCTGGTATTAGTTCTTCTGCATCTTCTGATGAAGACGGAGCTCAATTCCGTAGAAATTATCAAGAGATATCGTGTGAGTGTTCTTATATTGTTTGTTGCTGTCTGAGTTTTTTATTCAAAACGTCCGTGTTACTTCGAAGAAATTATATATATATATATATATATATATATATATATATATATATATATATATATATATATATAAACCATAAACACAGTAATCAACCCGAAGGTCGGTTTAGTAGGTGATGGTAGAGCTCACCCATGTACCAAGCCCTATTCGGCGTGTGAATATTCACACATCAGGGTAGGGGGGCCAGTTCCTTTCCCTGTGCCGGTTATGGTTTCCCAGAAAGATCTGGTTACCGAAAAATCAACTAGCTTGGGTGGAGCTGCAGGTGCCCAGAGTGCCTTGCCCGGGAATCGAACCTGGGACCCTCTGGTCAGCAGTCAAACGCTCTACCCACTAGACCACCGCGACCCGCATATATATATATATATATATATATATATATATATATATATATATATATATATATATATATCTTGACACACACAAAGGACTGCATAAGGGACGACAAGCCTAATACCACGGAAGAATAAATATCAGAGGCGGAATGAGTTGGGTTTCACACATTCAGTCGCTATCATCGATCGTCTATCGCCATGGTCTCTCCTTGCTCACACACCCGGAACAATCTTAATGACCAAGAAAGGACCGCCCTTCCTCTTTAAGGCCAAATAAACGATGGAAAAACCCGTGGTCGCAAAAGGGAGGAGAATACGATGCGGCGGGCGCCCGAACGCATAGTGCGTAGGATTCAGTGGGGACTTCGAAATGAGAAATTCTCGACTTGAATGTGGGAGGCAGATGGGAAGAAAGGTGGTGGGGATGGTGTTTGGGGGTTCGGGCGGGAGTATGTGTGTGTGTGAGGGGGTCGACTCGCCCGTTTCGCGTTCTTGCCCGGGCGACAAAATATTTCGGACCTTACTGGCCTCGAGCCACTCCGCTTAAGCCGTTTCTCACAAAAGGGGCTCCAGTTCTCTTTCCCTCCTCTGCCTCCCCCGGTGCCCCCAAGGGAGGAGGATTAAGGAAGGCAGTTATGGGGGTGTGTGTGTGCCCGCCGCCGCAAAATGGGAAGAAAGGGAACTGCAGACTTTCCAAATCAAATTCGCGTTACGTCCGCAGCTATCCGTCGATTTACTCGTTCCATCCCACTCTCTAGCACGTACTACACGAGCGCATTCACACAATCCGGACAAATTCCCTAGGAGCGTTCGCCCCGAGTGTGGCGATTCCGAAACGCAAATCTAGATTCTATTGAAACTGAATTTCTGGGCTCCCACGTCGCATAAATGATCGTGATCACCATGGACGTATTATTTTGTCACACATTGGCATTTGCGGATGATGCTGAATTTATAGTATCCGTTCAGACAGACCCGTGTCTATATTATGATGGACGGAACTTTAATAGAGAGGAATTTAACTCGTTTGTTTTTATATTGATAGTATTTCTATCACAACATGACAAGGAAAAAAATTCGGCAAAAACAAATAAATAGAATTTGAGCTAAGACAAGCTAATAATTGTATTTTAATAAGTCCTGTAACAGAATTTACTGAAGAGTAGATCGAGAAAGGGCGAACAATACGTAAGCTAAGGTAAAAGGAATGCGAGAGAGAAGTATTATCAAGAAGAATGGAATGATGAGAATTGGATGGGGAAGAATGCAGGGCACTGGAAGATGCCTTCGTAAAGAATGGATAATTAAAAACTCTTTATTTTGCACAAATAATTAAATCTTTCATTAATAACTACACATTTTCAAAATTCTTTACTTAGCTATGTTTTATATTGTTTCGGTAGGATAACAAAAATACTTTATGATTGAGGAAGGTACAAAAAATAATGCGGGAATCCTTGCCTTTGACAAAAATGAATGACAACTAAAAATAATTATTTTCTTAAAAAACTATATTAATACGACTACATTTAATATAAAGACCAATGAATGAATTATTAAGTAAAACAAACTCAAGCCGTCAAATCGTACACGTCAATTGTATGAGACTCATGAAGGGAAAGTATAGTTGGATTCGCCTTTTCTCGGAGAGCGCATCGAAAATGCATTAACATCTGCGCGAAGGTAAAAATTATCACAAAAAGAACATGCAATTAATTACTGCTCCGAGTTTTCATGGTTCAATGCAACTCCTATCGTAAGAGCAACTAAAACGAGAATTCCCTTTGCTTTCTCATTTAAGAAGTACCAAGGCTTTGAGGTAACTAGTTGAGAGGAAATTACCTGCCAAAGAATTTATACCTAATAAGCTGTCAAAGGACACGAAAGGAATTTTAAGCAGGTAGGGCAGGGAGGGGGTAAAAAGTATATTAAACGCTCCTATGTCGCAAACTCATGGCCAAATGTACCACTGAATGACCCTCTAGCATTTAAAGTCCTCATCACTCTCTTTGAACGCAAGCCCACCTAATAAAACCGTTCCCATTTCATCCTAGTTCTGCTTTACGCCAGATTACGTATTTCCGCCTTATAAAGGTCCCCCTGCGTCAATTACGTGCACCGCTTTGAAAGAACGGGATGAGCAGGGGATGGGGGGGGGGAGAACAAAGTCGATAAGATTATAAAACTTGTCAAGTCGTACAGAAAAGCCAAAAAAAATATTACAACACGAAAGGACACGGACGTTTTTAATTTCGTTAAGCTTTTGCCAGCGTCCCTTTAAAAAAAAAACGATCCCTTGAAACTCACTTCCCCCACCCCATGAAGGGTAATACGCGGGAGGCCTAAATTTCGGATAATAATAATTATATTTTTTTGCAACTACAGTTTCATCGGAATTTCCGTACGGCATCAACAGAATGGGATGGTGAGGATGGGGGAGGTGGGGAAGGTGGAGGGGGATGGATGCGTGAGGCGAGGGGAGTTGGAGGAGAGGGAGGGAAACGATTTGGAGGGGGGACGACGGGGTTAATTTTCAGCGAAAAGGAAAGGAGAGCCGTGGAAAAAAATGGATGAGCAGGTGGTGGAGGACCTTGCGTGGAGGGAAAATGGGGAAAAGGGAGGGTGGACGTGAGTGGGAGGGATGAGGATGGAGAGATCGTGGGGGAGTGGATAGATCGTGGAGGGAGGGCGAGAAGGGTTCTGTGTGACGCAGCAGGGCGCAGGAGGCACACGAAACCGGTGGGAGAGGGAGGATTCAGGGTGGGAAGGAGTCGGGAAGGGTCGAGGAGGGTGAGGTGGTAAACATATACCGGGCTTTGGCAAACTCGTTCAGGGCTTCGGCGTAACGCTGAGACCTTTTGGTAGTTAAACGGAGACGCGGGCTAGGATTTCCGGGGGCGCATACGCAAACGAATGGCGGAAGAATTTCCGAAGGCCGGGCTGGAAAATCGATGTGACGCCGATTACCGCGACCATTCCTCCGCAAGATAAGACAGCGCAACGAGGACGGAAAGGAAATATTCCCGAGTGAGCGCCTTCAAAGGGCTTATCGGAGCCGTTTTTGTCAAACAGTAATGCTACTTGTTTTGTCACATGGGGATCTCGTTCTCAGTCCCTAGATGCGAGATACTTTGAAGATTTCCAGACGAAAGAACCGCATTTGATATGAAGTTGGCAGAGAAATTTCAAATCATCTCAAGATATCCTCATCGGACCATTTGTACACGACTATTTTTCCCATTATTTTTATGATTCTTAGGTTTTAACGTGACTGGAACTACACACTGGATAGGTCTTTGGATACCGACTTCGGCTTAGTTCATAAGAGGTCCAATGCAACTACCGTACGGTCCTTAATTCACCGTTAAAGGGTGTGCTACTGTGTGTTCAATGAAGGATATAAATATGGGAAGAGAATACAGATAAGGATTAGTCAAAATAAAATGCTAGAGAAGAAGAGTCGGTTCTTCTTTTTTTATTAGCTTTCATTATATGCTATTATGGAAGTGATTATTCTTTTACAATCTTCTTGGATGAAATAATAGCACAATGGTAGCCCTGGAAGCGTATTGCTTTTAAGCACTAAAGTCATGAAGTACACGATATTCATTTAAGAATCGCTTAACATTTTAATGCATTATCGTGAATAGCGATCAATCCTGGAATAAATATTCTAAATCATTAAATATGCTAACCTCTTAATATCTTCCTGACTCTTCGCTTTGACATCTACCATTACGGAATCCAGACGTTATTTCTCTAGGAACCTCACTACTCAGTTCCCACAGGAATGTCTCCTCCTTTTTCTCGATTTAGAGAGCCTAAAATACGCCACGTGTTTATCATTTCCTTTGGTTATTTTCCAAAGATCATGCTACCATATTCGCATGTAAATTGTAACTTATGGATAAATTCTCATGGTAATTTCATGTCAAATATTCACTTTAAAAAAAAACTACTGTGGAGTTTAGAGAGGGACAGGGGGGAACCTTTGGTTTACGAGTGAATACTATACCGATTGTGTACTCAGTAAATTTCGCAAACTACTTACCCCCTCATCTTTTTTCCGGCTTTGATATTATCGTTCGGGGATAATTTGAATCATTTTATCAATACAATAATATGAGGTACGCACTCAGAAAGACGACATCACGAACAATACCTATTTTTTCAGTTATTTTTTAATTTGCGATGAGGGAAGAACTACATCCGCCGAGCTAGAGAGACAATGGAATTCTTTCTGACTCGATTGGTGAAGCCGCCCGGGGTGCACTCAATAAGGAACGTAACAGGCGTAAGACAAAGGAAATCCATTGACAAGAGAGAAAATCCTTGGAATCCACATCACAAGACACCCCCCCCCCTTTCACTCTACGACCTGAACGCTTTTTGAGAACCAAAATCCTGAGGAGACGAGACGGTTATTAGAATGCTTTCGGGGGTTGGGACGTAAAATGTTGCTTGGATTACACACCGGTTTGTCTTCACGGCGTAATTACGGCTAGGGTGGGACACACGGAACTTCAGAGGTGTTTAAACCTCCTCATACCGACAAATTATTTCCAAAAATGATCTAAATCGACGCGTCAGATGATGAAGCACTCGGCAAGCTAACCAGGAGTTCGTTCCTGGCCTCGGGCGAAGACACCTAGCAGGGAATTGACTATTTCCAATTAACGGGTGATTGTGGAGCGAAATATCCTAAACGCTCGCGCCAACTGAAAATTCAATACCAAAGGCCAAATTTTCGATAACGACATTATCGACCTCCGCAATCAGGAAAACAGTAATCCACCGGCTGGTACCTCACCCTCGGGGGGAGGGAGCATAGACATGGATACTTTCCCCAATACATTTCCCTTTACGCAGATATCGGCGGAGAGAGAAACGAAGGAATGATATCGACCGTTTGACTATATTACAAGTGGAGCCGGCGAAAATTTAACTGTGTTAGAGCTGGGAATGATAAATAATTAATAACGATGGCACTTGGGGAGCATCTCCGTGGCTTCGATAGTCGCTTCGGAAAATGATGGATTGCGAAAGGACTTTTCGGAGCGATGTGACCTCAGCCAAATTATTGCCTCTTCAAATTGAAGCTACCTGTCAACCGATGTAAATGAAATGGATTCTATGCGAGCAAGAAACTAAATACCTGAATAAATATTAATTATCATTGGCGAATGAATTAACAAATTTTGCTTTTCATCACTATCCCGAGTGGCAACTTTGGGGAATGAACAAGGCATAAAGGTAAATTATTAACACTAGAATTAAGATTTTGTCAAAATATAGACTGAAATACTCGAAAATGCTAATCAAACGCAAATAAATTAAAGTGGGAATTATAATTTCTAATGAGGAGGTATATCATTGCCTCACTCATGCATTTATGCTATAATCTGTTTATGTTTAACTCCTTTGAAGGCATACCAAACATCAGATATATATTAATATATCTTATATAGTACAAAAATTACTTTTAAGTTTTAAATTATACATATTCCAGAGGAAATATTTGTTTAAAAAATTAATATACATACGACAAAGTCAATCAGTTCTCAAAACTAAACTTTAGCAAAACCGTGAAAAATGCTCTAAATTCACAATTAAATTTTTGGCACGACATAATCAATGTCTATGAAAATTTTGGAAGAAATCTAACGCATGTCTATTGGTTCTACAGTTCACTTTAACCACTTCGTAAAATATTCATTCAATTTTCCATCGAAATATGGCAAATGACTCGAAGGACCGATATTAACAAGACATCCGATAATACTAAGCACTTTTTTCATTCAAATAATCCTTACTTATTTCCGCAAAATAAAATAACCAATCACACGAAACATATATAACTGCACGTTTGGTTAGCAGCAGAGGGTAAAGCACATGATAAACTGCTGCCCTATAAAGTGAACTTAGCAGTCATTACAATTACGGCGTTAGCTGCGTTGGGTTGGAGGCTTCAAACTTGATTTCCCTCGGCGCACATTCGTCAAGAATAAGAGTATTCGGCGATCCCTTCAAACTGAAAAAAAATCTATACAGCTAATGCATTCAAAAAAAAGATCTTTCGTCGATGCCATGACTGCTTCTGTTCACTCAGAAGTGATACGAAAAATGTTCTTCTGCAAAGACATGAATTTCATATCACAGAGCAGAAATTGCTAGTATTGGCAAACATCCACACAACCTCAATTTAATGAATATTACTTAGCGTTAATGAAAATTTGGTGCGAAGCGAAAGAATTTTGTTTGTTTTTCTTACAAATTACTTCATCCCGGTAATGGATGATCCGGGCTTTGAGGCGGTGGAGCGGCGAAACGCTTTAGATTAATTGAGATCATCATCTTCAACACTACATAAGTACTGAGAAAAGGAAATCAGGTAACAAGTTTGTGCAGCATGGATTTTCCGGTCGCCACTATTCGCCTGAGTGATTTTCCAACGTAAATTGAATAAATATATCAGTGGAACACAATCAATTGCATTAGACGTTTGCTATTTGGCCAATTTCTCAGGCGAAACTGCATAACCACTTGATGGCAGACCGCTCCTCTTCGCTCCTTCCTTTTTTTAGGACTTAAAATACCTACATTACTTCGTTAGTGGTAACGTATTTCACGCTGATATTAGACCTTTTAACTGATGGGGATAATTAAAAAAGAACGCCTAATACTTTATTACCGAAAGTCGGAAGAGAGTCGCCGCCTACTGATCATTCGTCACCGCCGTCACTCGCCGCGACGAACACCGTATAAAACGCTGGGACCAACCCGCCCCATAAATCCAACCCATTTGACCGCTCATTACACAGTCCGACCCGCGTCTTACACGGGGAAAATTACACACTCGGCGGACGCGGGACGGACGCCTCGCCCCATTAATCGCACGGGGGATCGGCGGGGCGGTGTGGGGCAGGGAGGAAATGGGGTAAATGGTACGGGAGCGGGCGAGAGGGTGGCCGAAGCCCCAAGAACACAGTCATTCGCTCGTTCCGGTTAAAAATTTTCTTTCCGCAACGCAGCATCCCTTTCGCCTTTCCTTCCTCCTCTCCCTATAAATATAAGCATATTCGCCCGGGGACTGCCGCCTTAGGAGGGGAGCGAAGGAGATTCCTCAACGTTGCCCGGGAAGGAGAAAAAGAGAGAGAGGTAGGGAAGAGAGAGAGGAGCAACGCCTTGGATGGATGATGATAAAATGGGAGGCATTTCTGCGCTGGAGGGAGAAGAAGTCAGGGGCGACGGATGGGGTGGGCAGACTGGGGAAGTGAGAGAGGAGGAGGGAGGTTGTTGGCGGGAACCGGGGGCGGAGCGAGAGAAGGTCGGTGGAGAGAGAGAGAGCGAGCGAAAGAGAGCCTAGGGCGTGTTGTGTTTTGTGAGGCGGCGGATGAGGGAAGTGAATACGGTGAGACAAGGTGGGCGTCTGTGGGGACGTATGGGGGGAGGAGGGGATGAAACGGTGAGGGAACTCGGAGAGGGGGGTGGGTGCGGATGCAAAGGGGGTAGGGGACAGGAGAGCACACCCCCGAAGGGGTCCCGGGAGGCGTGGGGAGAGCGGGAAGACGGGACATTTATGGAGGAGCACTGGGATGATGATAAACCGAAAGGCGTTTTGTACACGGAGCCCGGAAAGATGGGGAAAGAAGTGATTTATGGCGAGGGATGTGAAGATGGTAAACCCGGAAGGTGTGTGTGGGTGAGAGAAAAGAGAGCTCCGGAGAAGGACGAGGCGCGGGGGGCCGGAGAAAAGAGTGAGAGAGATCTATAAGGGGATTCGTGGAGGGAGTAAGGTCATGGGAGGGGGGAGGAGAGGGCGGGGGTGGCAAATTGGATGGTGCGTCAGGGACATGGAGATGGAAGCTTGTGGGGAGTACGGTTTGAGAGAGGGGGAAAAAATAGGGCAAAGGAACTTCAAACCAAGAGAATATATATGGGACCGCGCCCATCGAGTACATATAGGAATAACGAGAGTGCGGTGAGCAACGAAAACATCATATCTATACAACATTTAACTTTTACCACGTAAGTGGTGATATGCCAGATGACACCCGCGAATCTCAAGGAATGCATTCAACGAAAAATAGTTTTTAAAAAAATCTTACCCGCACACGTATTGACATGCTCGGATATTGTTGAGTCCGGCCAACATTTTCTTGGTCCGGAATATTCTTATTGCATTCTTCTACCCCTTACACGGCATACATTCAGTCACATCCCTCAGCAGCTCATTAGCCCTCGATCCACTTTTCTGCCTTCCGTGATTCCCACGCTCATCCCAGCTTGCCTTATCTACTCGCCATATCCATTTCCACCTCTTCTTTCGCCTCACTCTTTCCATCCAATTCACTCCTCCATCCTTCCCGAAGTCAGCATCTCATAAGCCTTCAAACGAAGCTCATGCCCATTTCTCAAGTTTAGTTTTCCGAGCCATACGACGCTTCATATTAAAGTTTTCACAGATATTTTATTTCCCTCCCTACCGCGTGCCCAGATCTTTTTGAGTTTTCTTTGTTTTGCAAGCACCTAACTCTCTCTCATGCTAATGCATTCTCATTTTTTTTAAGGACTGACTGCTTAGTCTATTTTTTCTTAAAAATACTTCTTAGATGAAAAATTGTTCCAAAACTGGTGTAGTCTTACATCTTCAGAATAACTCCGCCTTGCTACCTCATGAGAAGCTCATTACTCTTTGGACTCGAAATGACTGACTTCACGGAGTGTTGGGGAAAGGAATGAAGAGGGATGCAGAAAAGTTGAAAATGAGGCAGCTCAACGGAGAGAAAGAAGAATTGGACGAGGTTCGGAACGAATTACGCGAGGAGCGTAGGGGAAGAAAAAATCCAGGGAGGAATGAGAATGGGGAGACCGAGAAGGAAAACACGTTGGACAAATGAAAATGAATGATGGGATGGATAGAAGGACCATGGGTTTTTTACGGAATTTTTGTTGAACGGGAGGGAGAACTGTAGAGACCAACTGTTTTTTGACCATAACAACTTATGTGTGGATCCCCCAGGGTCTTGATTCGTGATTTGAATTGATCTATGACCTCAAGCTGTACCCTTCTAGGTGGAGAAATCGGTCGGAAGTACCATTTATCGACCTTTCATCTCATAATATAACTCCTGCAATACAAGCGTTTCCTTCACAAGAAATCTGAGTTATTCTTTTACGTCAATTTCGCTGGATATCCACGAAAATGTTCACAAGCACGATGCGATATCTGAAAACAAATCTAAAATTCGGTTTCCCCATTGAAGGCTATTACACCACTGATGAAAGGATCGGTCACCACGCCAGTCAAGAGGAAAATAAAATGGAGAGTGTGAAAAACAAATACCAGGGTTTCTCAGTCATTTCCATTTAAAAAATCCCACGGAAAAATAATTCCGATGCTAAGAGACCATTTTATTAACACACAAATACAAAAATAAATATAAACGAGTATATATCGTGTATATATATATATATATATATATATTATATACATATATATATATATATTTACATATATATATATATATGTAAATAAACCATAAACACACTATTCAACCCGAAGGTCGGTTTGGTAGGTGATGGGAGAGTTCACCCAGGACTAAGCCCGACGGCGTACGAAATTCGGCGTGAGGGTAGGGGGACCAGTTCCTTTCCCTGTACCGGTTATAGTTTCCCAGGAAGATCTGGTACCCGAAATATAACATAGCTTGGGTGGAGCTGCAGGTGTCCAGAGAGGCTTGTCCGGGAATCGAACCCGGGCCCTCCAGTAAATAGTCCAACGCTCTACCCCTGTACTACCGCGACCCGCATATTTTTATTATGATGATGACGTTTCGACGTTACGGCCGTGCCATCGAAACATCATATCAAACGTCAAAACTACATATGTGAGTGTCCTTTCTTTGTATTTTATTTTTTTAAAAATCTATATCGGTGTTTTTATATATTTGTGCGTCTCCGAAGAGCGCTCTATTTCGAAGATTTAATGTGTGTGTGTGTATATATATACGAGTGCAAAGCAAAAGCAACTTATTTCATTATTTCGGTGGGTCCCCAGTCACCTTCATCAGGATGCGAGGAGTCAGTGACTCCTCCAACCATGATCATTTACGTATTTATTTATTTGTCATGCAATATTTATATAAAACGACCACACAGTCACAGTAATTCTCGTACAAAAGATCTACGTTGGCGATTTCAAAGCGGATACTTCATACTTATTACATTCAAACGAATCTTCCCGTTTCGATCAAAAGGAAGCTCACATAATGGGGAAGAGTAATTTCGTCGCAACGACCCTAATACCCTCCTAGAAAGGAAGGAGAGTGGATGAAGAACGTGCTGATGAAACGGCAGGAGACCATTAAACTGAGGAGCGAATGAGGAGAGATTTAAGGAAGAAATTTGATAACAGCCACGCTAGCATACCGAGCGGATGAAATGAACAACATCGTTGCTTTCCACTAATTGAAAGTAGCGAGATTACAATTCCAAGAAACAGAAGTGAGAGTTAATCCGGGTTATTTACCCTTGGTCGATATTACAGCAATTTAAACATCAGCCGCCTCAAGGATCTTGGCTTATTTTCTCTAGATTCCTGAAAACAGTTGCACCTGTAAATTCAAGGAAGATAAAGAAGATTAACAGGTGTGCCATAGGAAATACTATGACCTCTGCCTTTCCCTTCCTTTTCACTAGCTAGTTAACAGTTACGCTCAACATTGGTCTATATTCAAGATAGTAAATCAAAAGTTGCATTCCTACAATACCCTGCCCTAAGTCTTTGGGTTTACTTTCAGAGGAAGAGAATAGCGCGCTTCAAAATGGCGCTCGTGAGGCGGTGGACGCATGGGAGAAACTGCACGAAGGGCATTGCGAACGGAAACTGAGGGGAGGCAGAAAGAAAGGAAGAGCAAACGGAGTTTCCTCTATCGCAGGAAGAAATCGAATAAAGGATATATTGTGGGGACATGAATGGAATACAGAAATGAGCAGATGACAACGGTTTAAGTGAAATTCGATACTTCCTTAGAAATCCCTTACTTCGAGAGAAAAGAACGTGGCTCGGATTGAAGAGGAAATGAAACGTGAGGAGATTGAAACAAGAGGCGAAAGGTTACTGAAAACTTCCCTATCACAGGACAAGGACAGAACACTATTCTTGGTGTATATGTATACAATAATGTATGTACACAGATACGAGTTATACTCGTTACGAGCTATACTCGTAGTTATACTGGTCCAAAAAAAAATTATTTTATCGCTACATATTCAAGCATTCAACAAAAAGTAAAATTAATCGTTGATGCGACACGTACAATCAAGTGTACGCCCAATGAAAATTAAAGAACACCGAAACTAGAAAAAGAATGATGCAGGGAATTTATGTTAAGAAATTATAAGGTGAAATAAAAACCATGTAGGCCATGAATGAGACTTTTCATAAACGGAAGTCTATAGACATTAATGAATGCGAAAGATAAATTCAAGAGGGAATGAAAGGTAAAGTGAGAAAAGGTAAAAAGGGATGAAACACACAAGGCTGCTGTGTTTAAGGAAAACCGCTTTTCGAGTCCTTTTCGACACTCGGAACACTCCTTCGCCACGACAAACACGATCACGGAATAGATAAGGAAAGGGAAGGAGGAGAATAAAAACAAACACCAGGCACAAATAGGGAAACGGACCAAGACGGTGAAGGTAGGGAGATAGCGTTTTGTGGGGAACCAGGGGGTGGGGGCATTCCTGGGCTGGCCAGGTGAAAATAAAAAAAAAGAACTCGGGAGGAGTTGAGGAGGGAACGCTGGGGAAGGAGGAAGGAAGTAGGGAGAAGGAGGAAAAGATATTGGGGAAAGCGAGGGAGGATGGGGCGGAGGACAGGAAGAGGAATTTGGAAGGAGGGAAGGCAAAGAAGCGTCCCTGGGGTCGCATCCCGATTTTTGGCGCACGGCGAGGTAGTCATTCGATGCGCCCGTATCGAATGAGCATCACTGAGATATCTACTGGAATCACAATGCATAACAAAGACCGATGGTGCGACACTAACATTTTAGCATGAAGTGCATTTGAACTCACCAAAATCGGGAAAGCGTAGCGAATGTGTTAGGGAACTAACAACGTTTATGCAAATTGACTACCGAAGTCTTCATTTACTACGACATTTTCTAGATGACTTGGTAAGGTTTTCGGGTCCCCAACTTGTCCCACACAAAAGGTTTTACGCCCTAGAAAAGCAATAGAATCAAAATGCTAGTTTGTGAAAAACGCCATGAAATTTAGAGCTCGTGGTGTTTCACAGTTCTGAAATAAGTCGAATAAAAGTTATTTTTACTTGTTTCGCATACTTTTTCAGGAAAAATAGGACAAAAAACGAAGTTGAGACTTAATTGTGCAACTAAAAAATACTATCCCAGCCATGCAGGACCACTTTTAGGAATGAAAAGATAACGTAAAAGTTAACGACGTCTGAGTGGCGCAGTTGCCTACATAGAGTGGTGCTCGGCTGCTGATTGGAGGGCAACCGGCCACGGACAAATCCCAACGAGGCCGAGGTGGTGTAATTTTCTGGAAGCAAGATCATTCTGCAAAACCATACACAGGTGCCGCAGAGTAAAGTAACCAGACACCATCGTACACAGAATTAGAGAGGCACACAGGCCTGAGGACTTCGCGCTCGAGGTGAGCTCCAATCTCATACATCAAATCAACTTTAGGAACGCTTGCCTACGACAGACCGCTCTGGTACACCATTTGCATAGATGTCAATTCGAGACGCCCTCTCGCTAGACCACCCCGCGAACTCCGTTTCCGCATTGATTCGTCAAATCACAATCGAGGCCGACCGCCCCCGATACCGTTCCCCCGCAGCGGAATTCAAATCCGCGACTACTGGTTGCGCGCTATCAATAACACAACTCATTCGACTGATCACATTGGGCGCGTGAATGGAACCCTATCCCCCTTTCCCCATAACGATCGCTATCCGCCTCGAGCAAACAATCAATGGGGATATTCACAAAAAGAAAAAGTCCTCGCCCGACCAGGAGGACAATCGTTTCGATCCGACCAAGTAATTAAGAGAAGGCTCTATCCCCGTAGCGATGTAGGTTCGCAATCATAATTAATCCGACCCGATCCGAATTGCTCCCTCATCCCGATTCGGGCGGATCACAAACGCACCGTGGGTGCACGCTTTGGGCATAGATGGAGAGATAGATTGGGACATTTCTGTTTTTGATACGGAACTGAGACCCTTCTACCATCCTCATGACAATTTTGAATAATATATTGCACCCAAGTTGCATACCAATAGATTCGGTGATTGATTTTGGTATTATCCCATTGTAAACAACACAGTTAAAAATTTAAATTATACTTTAGAATATTTCTTTTTCTCTGAATATATCTTTTTTGCAATTAATATCCTTCGTTTGAGGTAATGCAGTGACACCCTCATTTAATCATAATCTTTGCGTTCCAGAGAAAATATATTTTTTAATTATTATTAACTAATATTGCATCAAAGTGGCATTTTAAGGAATAATAGTACAGAGCACACATACACATATGCATTAGACTAAGTGAGCACCGTTAAGTTGATATCTTTCCGGGATGAAACAGCCCCCTGACGCCATCTCTTGGTCAAAGAATCGGGGCACTTGGTTGCATAAAAGACCCGCAGATCTCAGTGTAGTATATTACATTTCCTCGATCCTCAAGTGGTTAGAGCATTGGCCCGGCAAGTCGAAAGATCCGGTGTCCAAGTCCCTGTCAAGGAAATATTTTTGCGCTTGTGATCTGTTCGATTCCGCTTTCCCCACCTCTCCTATGTTCGTCCTTTATGTGTGTTCCTATCCCTTTTTCCAAACATCTAATTCCATGTGAATATATATATATATATATATATATATATATATATATATATATATATATATATATATATATAGTATACACACACACATATACATATGCACACAGCCCAACACAACGTGCATATTATGTTACTTAACTATCATCATAAACGTAATTCCACAGAATATCGGCCTCAACTATCT
This sequence comes from Hetaerina titia, assembly GCA_037158775.1. Classification (NCBI taxonomy): domain Eukaryota; kingdom Metazoa; phylum Arthropoda; class Insecta; order Odonata; family Calopterygidae; genus Hetaerina; species Hetaerina titia. The sequence goes on from CM073774.1 coordinate 38,635,500, forward strand.
CTCATATTGCGAAGAGGTACAGTTTATATAGAGGTGGTTTAATTTAAGAAGTCTTTATTCGTCTTTTTGATAGAAAAGGCAAAGATTAACCGAACAAATAAATGCTCTTATACAAATTTTCAATGACAACACGATAGTTTATTGGATACCATTACTACCACAAAGACAGTATTCCTGATATTATTATAACTACTTATCTTTTTGAAAAATGGAGAAAAATAAGTTTTACATTGAACGCTAAATAAATTTCAACCTCTGGTAAGACTGTACGGAGATAGTGTGGCAACTCAAATATCGTTTCGGAAAGCCACTGCGAATCGAAACATCGGAGTATCTCGAAATCGCACGAAGTTCGAAGTGGAAGGGGTTGTTGGGTGAGGAGGGGTGGACAGCATGGGAACGCATAAAAGTTACCGTTTATTCGTGTCTGAGCGCGCGTGCGTTCCGGGAAGGAGAGAGAGAGAGAGAATGGAGGATACAAGGGAGAGAGAGGGAGATAGGAAGAGGAGATGGGAAAATGATGTGAATTATAGAGGAGGGAGGATAAGATGGAGGAGCTTAGAGGGGACCCTCTCGGAAGGGCGGAGGAGGAGGAGTTGGAGGGGTCGCGAAGGTGAGAGCGGTGGTGGAGTTGGGCGGAGAGAGGAAGGAGGAGCACGGAGTGGGGGGAGGTGGAGGTGTGGGGGCGGGGTTGGTTTTGTTGGGGGTGGAGAGAAGTGAGGTGAAGTGGTGGCGGAGAGTGGCGGGAGGGGCGCGAGAGGCAAGTGGGTGCTAAATGTGAGGGTGGGCGGAGAGGGGGGATGGGGGAGGGTCGTGAGCAGAGGTGAGGTTCGAGTGGAGGAGGGAGAGAGGGAGGCAGGTGGGGGGGAGGAGGACAGGTAAGGACGCTATGGAGGGTCGAGAGAGGGGTGGTGCGCGAGGGGGCGAGTCGGAAATGGAAAGGTGAATTGGGTTTAGTCAAGGGCGGGGGGAGGGGAAAGGAGAGGGTACGCGTGGGAGTGGGTGGGTGGGTGTTGGGGGTGTTGGGGGTGTTGGGGGTGGTGGGGGTGGTGGGGGTGGTGGGGGTGGTGGGGTGGGGGTTTTGCGGCCGCCGGAAGAGCGGAGAGTCCCGAGGGGGAAGGAGAGGGGCAAAGACCTCGGCTTATGCGACATCCAGGGGGGGAAGAGTGAACATCGATATGTAGCCGAAGTGAATCCCATCAGCATGATCATGCAATCAGACATATTCCAAGGCACGGCTGTTTGCCGAAGACAATGCCGGAATAAAAGGAAAGTTAGGAATGAAGGAGTGAGAGGTGGAATTTTGCAGTGAGAAAAAAAGAATTAAAGAGAGAGAATTTGACTCGGGAGAGTTTTCCCGAATGAAATCCAAAAGACAAAAGGATTGAAGGCGCAGAAAAAGAAGCAAAATGCGAAAAACTAAAGAGGATTAATAAAAAGGATCGAATCGGTATCTCATCAACCGAATTCAATGATTGATGATCGAGACAAATTTAGCAATTGGCTGAATCCATTCGCTAATTCCCAATTCCGAAACCCCTAACATGAGAACAGAATCTCTACCTTCGAAAGTTTTATTTTTTGCAAAACCAGAATCTAAACAACCTACATGTTTTGTCGTCTTTATTTCGATCCTTGGTCGTTATTTCTCGTTTCTCCTCCTCTATTTATCGATAACACTTTTTCTAATAGGAGCTATATAGAGAAGGTTGTTGTTGATGGTTAATTGATAAGAAATTCATGAAAATGGGTAGAGATAAATATGCTTTAGCACACACTAATAAAAATCGTTTCACTTAGCTTAGCTTAAACTTAAGCTTAGAGTATACATGGTATCTCCCAAGAGGACAAGATCTCTCTCTAGATAATGATATATTGTTTATCTATCTCCCTGGATGACAATATTTCTATCGAAAGATCATCAATGAATTACGATAAAGATATAACTTTGCTGATAAGGAAATATGTCACGGTTTCACCTAAATCAGGGCGCTCATGGTAGTGTTGACGCTCCGAAAAGCAGCCTCGATTCACATTAACCCTAAATTTGGTTTTTATGGTTGAAGTTAGAACACACGCAGGGCTAAAGCCATAGGGCGCGGGAAATTCACGCAACCAGGGTCTGGGGACCAATTCCTACTCTTGTCTCCACTCAGTTTCCAACAAAGTCCTAATAACTAAAATATAGTATTGCAATGCCTGCATTTTGGGATAGGATTATGAAATAGACATCGTCCGTGATTTAAAACGAGTACCTTCACCTCAGTAGCTACAAGCTCTCTCCAATTGGCTAAGTAAAGCTTCATACATTTTTTTATTCTTCTTTAAATTGATCGCAGCACAAAGACAGTGGGGCAGTACCCCGGTCACTGCTGCGACTTTCTGGCAAATAACTGAAATCGATAATTGTCCGATAAATGTCCGCATTTTATAAACAAATCATTCCATTTTCACAGGAATAACTTTAGGTTAAAAATCATTATTCGATTGTTTATGAATTGTCAGGATGATCTCAAAAATTACAATGCGTGACAAAAACGTTTAATGATAATGGTGCAGGTATGATTTCACATATATTACTGAATCCTTTCCTTTACTAAAAGATCGGATTAAGCCAGAAGCAGTTGCCATACAATTATTATTAAACTGGAGAAAAACAATAAAATTTCACTATTATTATTAGGTAATCTACCGGTTAAGGTAGGTTTTTGGATGGACACAACTATCAAATAAACATTTTGTAACTCCAAACAAAACCCAATCCAGCAACCCACTCTACATCAGGTCCCTCTTCATCTCGGTGTACTTCTTTCCTCCCTTCATCCCGTCCAACATCCCTAGCCTGTTCCTACCCTTACCTCGCTTGCCCAACATTCTCCCCTCTATTACCTTCTTCAACATCCCACTGCCGCTCAATACGCCTTTCATCCATTTTTCCTGCCTCCATTGGATTTCTCTCAACAAACCCCTCTCCTCACCCACCATCCCTAGTACTTCATCATTTGTTTTTCTTTCAGTCACCTTTGTTTTAAAAAAATGTCACTAGTTTCATTTAAATGTGTGACCGCCGAACCTTAGTAGCTTATTGTAAACCAAAATTAGTCTATCTTTAGCATTACAAAGCCTCTAACGGTACACTGCCTTCTCCAGTTCTCACGGCCTACATCAGCTTATGATATCATTGATATTATTCACAGAAAAAGTTAACTTTCAACCATACGGTCGGATAGCAACATTTCAAGCATGTAAAAGCAATCCAGTAATCCGTTCGACCATAATAATGAACATGACTATACAGTACATTCAACACTAAATTTAAATTAAAAATAAAATTGAATTTTAGTAAAGTCAATCAAAAAACTTACCCCACACTAAAACATTATAACATAATGTTTTAAACATAATAAAATTCATAAATAACTTGAAAAGATAATTCTAGTATGACATCCACAGCTTTTCAGATACACCAAGCAATTAAACTATGCATTTGAGTATGAGTACGAGTCGTAATTTGAACAAAATAAAACAAGATGGGGATTTGCGGAGAAAATACCACACATTAAATTGTCCGTTTTTTTTTAAACTCTTCTTAAAAGTACACGTACTAACCAGAAAAGGATCGAGTATTTTTTCAAAAAGTAAGTTCCACACTTAAAAAAATGAATTTTCACCGTCAATTGCTATTCGTCTCGGGGGTTCAAGTGCATGTCAATGGCCCTTTCTGGCTATTTAGCTTGGCGTTTTAATAATTTACATCTGAATCTTAGTGTTCTTTTTTAATGGTCGAATTGTATTAGTGGTTGCCTGACAATTCATCAAGACGACAACCTAATCACTCAATTCGGATTTCACTAACGCCGCGAATATGTAGTTTTTTTATCCACCTTAACCGTTCTGGTTGACGTTATGCTGGACCAAAAAACAGCTGACGCTACTCGCATTATTCGGAAATACATATGTAAGTGGGCGAAAGAGCGTGTGTGGTGTTTCGGAGAAAGGGGTGCTAGTAGGTGGGGAGATACCCGGAGCCGGATTTAGGCAATTCTTAACGAGAGGGGGCCTGGAGTCCCGGTGGAAGGTAGAGTGGTGCACTCAAAGTGTCTCCGACATGACACGAGAGCACGGACCGGAATACCAATGAAATATCTGCCACATCCATGATTGGACTCGGGAGCCCTCTACCCAGAATGACAGCAGCACCAATGACCACCGCACAAATTCCCGGCGAATCTCTCGATTATATAGAGGGAGAAGGAGAGGACGCCAAAACCACCAAATGACCACCACGAACGTTTTCAAAATGGTTGAGTTCCCATTGAAGGGATGACTTTCACATAATGTTTGAAGCCATCGTTTTCCGCTTCTGAATGAAACGAGTCGACGGGAGTCACTAAATTAAATCGTACGACTTGGAACGTGGGAGTTTTTCAAGAATTGCATCACAAGTGTCGCAGCACCTCACTTTCAATCGTTAACCTCGGTTGTGAACCATGCTCCCCTGAAATATTTCTGTTATCTCTCCGAAGGAAATGTTTACAAGTTATCTTCTTCCTCAGCATTACGTAAAGAACATGGATTCGAAAAACTGCAGCTATAAGCTACTGCATTCGTCCTCTTTAGTAAAGTGGTACATCAATACAGAATATCCTCCTCCAGATGCTAAAAAATACGATTCTAAATTCATTAAAATATTAACAATTCTTTGAGACTTTAACAACAGGAAAAATCCTACCGTAGATTATATATGAAATGGCGAAATTCTACCTTAAACAAAAGTCTACTTCTCTTTGCACTAAGTTTCGACGGATCCGTATATTGGTCAGCAGGGAAGAAAGGAGATGACAGCAGATTTAAGATATTAGGAGAGGGCGTTTGATGAAGGATGGCGAGTGAAAAGCCCATTGACAATGGCTTTAAAAACTTTACTAGTGAATACAAGTCAGTATGATACATGAAAACTACGCTACAAATTTTTTTTAGTAATTTAAGCAATTTACAATGGATTATTCATTTTAATTGATAAAATTAGTATCAATGTTTGGCAGAAAACAATGATCACTAAGAAATTGAGACGTAGTTATACTTATTGCACACGGTTTTATAACGCGTATTCAGTAGGTATCTTTAAATTACAACTTCACGTTGACACACACAGTGCTGATATAAATATTTTATAAAATGACCTGGTTAAATAATTATTTCCCTTTCTGATTGAGTTGGCAATATTAAAGAAGGTATTTTCACGTCTTACCATCTGCCACCTAGGTTTAAAGCGACTGGTCTTCTGGTCTCTATACTGTCCTCGAAAAGGGCCGACCCGTGCTTATAACGTCATAAGCATCCTTCACCGTACCGCCGGGGCAATGCGTCCGTCGCCCTTGCCGTGCCGAACTCTGTCCAAAAGATGGGGCTGGTCACTCTCCATTTTATTTCCTTCCATGCTTCATCTCGCTACCCTCGTTCACGTCGGAGATACCACTCGGGCAAATCTCTGATGACGTAAATGGCCATCCACGAGTGGGTGGGAAAAATTTTCGCTATTTTTCATTTTCGCCCTGTGAGTAAGCGGCTGCTGCTTTTGTAAGAACAAAAAAATGACCAAAAGTCATTAGATCCTTGGCGTCCAATCTGCCGAATTCCTGAACAAAATTGAGATTTCGCTTCCGAGTGAACGACCCCACGGTAAGCACATAAATTGCACTTGTTTTTTCCACTGGTGTCAGAAAACTCATAGCTCGTAATGTCTCTCCAGGTCATCGACTGTGACTGCCATCTTCACATTATATGGGGATACATTAAGTTCCACGTTGATTTATGTCCAGCGAAAAAAATTATACCTTAGATTGTAGAGCTTCAATGTGGCAATTTAATAGGTATCGCAATTTTTTGAAATCCTACGATTCAATTTTATAAGTCGACTGGGAAGACAAATCTACTCGCAAAACTTAAAATAAATATTTTCCTGTCTTCTTCTGCAATGCGAAAATAAAATGGGGTCTTATTAATTTTTCTTCGATGAACAATTTGTTTAATTAAAGGACTGTTAAGGGTTACTCGCGGTCTATTTGTTGCATCATTCTTCGAAAATCATTCGAAATGTTATAGGCAATGGGAAGACAGTTGCAGATGGACGGTTCGTTCTAGAAAATAGCTTTTCTGGCTTCCCCTAAAACGAAGTATCGTCATGGCGGTGACCTAATTTTTCCGTGACAAAGTGTTGTAGAACACTAGACCCATAATGGGTTCCTGGCTATTTGTTTAGTGTGACGCCAGCCCTCGGACAACACTCGACAAATTGTATCCTATCCTAAACAAAAAAAATATATTGAGCATCACGATACGCTCGAGGTCTCCACTGCACATCCACACTCCGCTCGATCGGGACGTGGGATGGACTGCTCCGACACATGGACCATCCCCGCCTCCTCTTCCTTATTACGCGGCATAGAGGGAAGAAAGGTGGGGGTTGTAGGAGGGGGGTGGTGGGCAATGGGGAAAAATGGGTTGTTCCCTCCGGGCCGGGGATATGAAAAACGCAATCACCACTCGATGCTCTCCGTCTCCCCCCCCCCACGTCCCTCTTCCGCCACTCGACGGTCCACAGACTTCTCTTTTTCCTCTTTTTTCCCTCCCTCTCTCCAGTCTCTCCCGCACCATTGCCACTAGTCGGATCCCGCCCCCGGGAAAATCATTACAATGCATGCACGCCTCGACCGCCTCCTCGTTGGCTGAAAATCGCACGCGAGAGAGGACAGGACGTAGGTGCTTTTCTGGCCAATCTCGAGCTCTTGACTCTTCGCGTTGCTTTTTTTTTGTGCTTCGATTTTTTCCCCCTGTAGGTTTGAAATAATATTTCTAAAAAACCGTCGAGTCACGACGTTACCAAAATTGTGGACCCAAAATAATTCCCCGTTTTTGGGAATTTTCTCTCTTCCCGTCACCCCTTATGTTTTTATTAATCCATCGTGAACGTAAATGATGCGTTCCTTAAATTTCCTCGGCGGGTAAATAGTCCAGCATTGATTGTTTCGCTTTTGAATCAGTTTGTACTTTATATATACACGCAATATTGCCCAATGGGGCAACAAACTAGATCAGAAGGCGTTTGGGAGCACACCATTAAAAGTTCACCGACAATTGAACGACAAGCTACACTACACTTTTAACTAAATAGTGTCATTATAAAGAAAATATACGTTCGTATTTTTTCAGAATTTTTCAAAAAATGTTTCATTAACGAGCTTTTTCATGTATAAAACTGAAAAATAACGGATTATTCTTTCGTTTTAATAAATTCGACCGTATTCCAAGTGTTATCTCTTAGCAAGATTATTCAGAGAACAATAAATTAAATTAAGAGAATACAGTTGTCGCCTAGATCGGAAATGGTTCATTCATTGTCATATACATGTATTTAGTCAATGTATACATGGGTAATGGGGTAATCATTATCAGAACTGAAGGATGAAAATTAAATGAGTGAAATGAGAGACTTGAGTTTGCATTTCATTACGGTGGTCATAAAAAAATATGTATTCCATTGTGGATCCGGATAAAATATGAACCAATTAAATGCTCATCCTATCGTTTTCTTTAGTTACCTCCCAATCACTGCGTTAAAAACGGAGAGCGTGCGTGAAAATGTCCCACAAAGAGTTTAATATGGATATAAATTTTTACAGCCAACTGTCCCATGAAAATTAGTACAGCTCTTGGGATGTGAATGCTCACATCAACCAGGTCGGCCAGGAGGGCTTTAGAATTGTTAACTGAACTAAATATCGAGAGCTCTCCACGAAAACACGAAGTGTTACTGGCGCGCGATGATTTTCAACGTTTAATTTCATAGTATGTGGCCTACACGCCGTCGAAGTCCATTGAAATCCCATGGGTTAGTTTAGTGTACAAGAACTGCGTGTAAGCATTAATTTTCTCCACTAGGGCGGTTTGGTTTAACACCCATCGAAATGCATCTCAATGGTGTGAGACATGCGGAGGTGTTATGGATATGCCAAAATGTACGTTCTTGGATACGACAGTTCAAAGAAAACCGAAGTTCGAGTTGACGACGAACCCAAGAAGCTACACGGCTTCGGACCATTAGTAATTGTCCAGTTAACAAAAAGGACCTCGACACCAGCATTCTCGACAGACATGGAATGAGCTGACATTGTGAAAGATGTGTACGTCTACCGGGGATATTATGTCGAAGAGCAACATAAATTTCCACATTTTGGTTGACTAGTCTCTCATAAATAATTAAGAGGTCTTAGAACTTTAACGTACCCCACACCACTGCCTGCGGAACCTAACATCTAGATTTCGCATCAGCTAAGTTTACGGTACGATATGGATTAAGTCGTCTTAGTACCTCGAAATTCCAGTTTATACTACTACATATCCACCCACTACGTACCACCTCTTGATTGAGCTGTCAAATTGGAGCATGCGACGTAATACTGCGTGCTATGAAGTCAATGCTGAGACTTCAATTAAACTTGCCCGAACAAAAAAACACAAAAAACCTCATTGTCCCAACTACTAATTCCACGGGTAATTTGCAAAAAAAATATTTGATCTGCGTCCGACCGAAGAGTGACGTCCAATTACGCTTCATAATCGCATTACTGTCCGCATATATTCATTGAGGACGTCGGCCGCTTAATTTTTAGAAACCAGGAGTTCACAACGGCAGAAAAGAGAATAACTGTTAGCGGCAGATAGCAGATTTATGTGGGAAAAGGAAAACTGGAGGGTGCCATAAAAGGCCGCATTCACTGTTTTCATAGACCTTCACCTGCACCTGCCAGACATTCCTCCTTAAGCCGTCGGGGGATTTGGGGGGCATGGGGCGTGGATAGGAGAGGTCGTGTGGTTACATATGCGATTTTAGGCGTCCGGGAGCCGCGGATTTAGAGGGAGCTGTGACTACTAGCAGAGGAGGAGGAGGGGAAAGACGCCATCACATATCCAACCGCCCCATTTATTATCTCGACCGTCACTTGTCTCAATATTAAGACCAAGCCATCACGAAACTTTACCTGAAGAGCACCATGCGCTTTTGATTTTTTTCGAAACGAAAAAAATATATTCAGCGATAAATCTCCCGCGCACACATTCTCGCGACTGGGGAAAATAAATGACCGTGGCGTTCAGAGGACAGGCAAAGAAAAGTTTAATGAAAACATTGTTGCGCTTTGACGGCTCAGTAACTTGGACAGAAAGGAAGAAAGGAGACGACAGCAGATTCGAGCTTTTCGGATTGCGTGTTTGGAGAAGGATGGGGAAAGTGAATTGGAAACGAAGGAAGATGAATGATTCCTCGAATTTCGTAGTGGAGGATATTAGGAAATGGGGAGAGGGGATTTTCCGCCGGGAAAAATTGATAGGCATGGTGAATGTTAACGATACCCCCGCAGAAATACTGAAATTACTGCAGAAACATTTTTGCAAGCATTTTCGTAACGCACTTACCCTTGTGCGCGATATAAACAGGTCCTGCACGAATCTCTTTTCATTTTCTTTTTTAAGAGTTTATACGTTATGAAAATCTTTTTGCAAACTATGAGCTACGGAATGGATGGAGGGCTTTTTCAGCAAGTTGTATAACAGTGGATGAAATGCGAGCCTTCTTTGAAGCCAACGCTACAAGGAATAACAAAGGAAAATGACGTGCTTTCCAAAGGGCAAAAACTAGAAGAGATCCCCTACATTTTTTTTCAAAAATAATAAGACTTTCAGAGGGGATGCAAACCAAAGATAAAGGATTCTGGAGCACAAAGCACGGCATTTATTTCCGTCCCGTTTCATACTACTATTTCCGCAACTATTTATGATTTCTCTCCCGTAATTTTTTTTAATGAAAGTAAAGTGAAATAACACATCAATATTTTTTAAGTATAAGTGCAATATAATATAAATTTGGAAGGAGCCACTACTATTCTCCGACATTTGATGGAGTCGCTGCTCATTTGAATCGCCGCATAACTAGCTCCAGAGAAAAATTTAAAACGTCTACCTAAATAATTTCGCAGGACACAAACTTGTCCTTCATTGTTGTGTTTTCAGCAAGACCATCCTTGACGTCCCTCTTAATATCTTTGCGTCCAACATTTTCACCGATCACTAATGCAATTCATTTATTTTTTGCTTTTAAATCTTTGGCCAAAATTTAACCTAGCCGCCACGCCTATCATACGCGAATGGATCGCCCCGCCAGAGTGAAAAGAAAGCAACGCCAATGAGGTTTAAAGTGAACAAATCCCGTCCTAAAAATTAACGTTTATTACTCTCGGCCATTGCCTTCCTGGAACCGCAGCATCTTCGGGCGGAGGCGAAAACACCACGAGGGTTAGCTGTGGGAAGAAAAAAAAAAGAAGCTTCTTCCGTGCGGAATTATTCAAATGACCTCCCATCTACCTCCGACCTCCACCGGCCTCCACACGTCCAGACACGGTCCCGTCCCACCGACTTCCACCAAGTCGGAGAACTTAAAAAAAATATATAAAAAAGTCCATTTTCGAGGTGGAGCCGCCGTCCTCCGTTCCCATTTGCGGTCCACTCACCCACGTTCGTTACGGGGCCAACGGAAACAACGAACGGGCGACAAATTCCCGTCGCGCCTAATAACCTGGAAGGAAGTTTAATGCAAAGGGCGTTCCGTCTCTCCTCTTCCCCTCACCTCACTCACTGCGTCCTCTATCTGTCCCTCCTCCCGGCCGGCGACGACGCGTGGTAGAAAATCGATGGACCGGTGCTAGGGCAATCATAGTTATTCACGGCATACGTGTGGGGACGCAGATGGGATGCAAATTGCGGCTGAGGGGGACCGCGAAGCTGGGGCATCGACACAGTTTCCTCCGAGCCATCCTCCTGCTCCCAGGGGGCCGCCCGTGTGGGACGTCACGCCCGGGGCGACGGTCCGATGGGGGGTCCGCCAAGCGCGTGATGAGGGGTGTGACTCGAAGAGGAAATAGCGGGAGATAGGAAGCGTGACAACACGGGGAGCGGTGTAATTTAGCGCGATGACCACGACGGACGGCATTCAAATAAAGATACTTTCGTGCTCCGCTGGGTGGAAGGACCTGATTCATCTTAAACATGAATAGAAATTATAGAGGAGACGGATGTGGGACGGGCATGGGACGGGCTGGGTTAATCATTTTCGGGATAAACGGCCGAATCGCCATCCGGAAGGGAAATGTATCCCTTTGGGTAAATCATACGGAACGTTCACGGCAGGGAGATTAGTTTACGCGACTAATGACGCCTAATTGCGTTGGGATTAATAATAGGTTATCCGCAGGATAAAATCATGTCTCTTGGAGGTGAATAAACGGGGTCTATTTGGGAGAAATTGGTTAACATTGTTCACTTAACGTGACGAAGTGTGACACATAGGACAATGAGAATCAGAAAATATCATAAAAAAAACACACGGCACGTAATACGAATCAGTAATTTCGCACGCAATTTCTCATAAACTCGCCTTGGTTTCGCTAAATATGGATGGAAGAGACGCGATGAAACACAAACCCAAAAAGTAAATAACTCAAAAATGTACATTTCCGCTGCCCATGAGACACTGTCTTTGGACCCCAAATCGTTCGAAATCTATTATTCAATAAAATGGACGGCTAATATTAACATTTCTATCTTTCTCAAATGAAAAGGTGGTATGACCCCATAAGCGTAAAATATTTACACGAGTGTGCTTCTTAAATTACTAACGATTTATCAATACATGAACATACAAAAATGTAAATTAATTTATTCTTCATGTTATTTTTATTTTTGTGACACAATGGGATAAGTTGACCGTACTATTCTTCCTCTTTTGTAACATCTTATATGCTCTCCTGAATGTGAGTGTGCGCATAAATATTATTATTGGTATTCTACTGGTAGTTTTTGTATTATAAAAACTTTAAAATCTATACAAATACATGCACACACGCATATGATTGTACGATTGCTTTCCCTACTATCTTTTCCTCTTGTATTCGCGTCCATTTCTCTTTTAATCGGTGAAATAGCTTCCAAACGGCAACTCCTGGTTAGTTGCATAACACCCCGCAGATTTCAGGGTAATTTAAGTGTCCTAAAAAGCTTAAGTGGTTAAGAGCATCGGTCCGGTAGGTTGAAAGATCCGTGGAAAATTTCCGGTCAAGAAAACTGTTTTTACGCCTGTGATCTGCTCGATTCCACCTTCCCCACTATTCCTGTGTTTGTCCTACGTTTAAGGATGATCAAGCTATAGTGGCCAGTCAGCCAAGGGGTTGTAAGCACTGCTGAGCGCATTGGAAAACCAGTGCGATAAGTATGGGGCGAGAATCATGTAAACAAAACAAATTATATGCGGTTATTGAGAAAAAGAAAACCTAGGTTAAATATTAAAATAGGATTTCATAAACTGTAGGAGGTGGTACGATTTATCCATTTCGAATATGTTCTGGACCAAAATGGCCAAAATACTAGGGTGGTAAAAAGTAGAATTGCCTTGGGCAAAGGAGCTTTTACAAGAAGGGAATTAATGACAGGGACGTTGATAAGGATGCGACAAGCTATAACTTTGCTAAGGAGCGTGACTTTGTACGTCACGGAAACAGACACTGAGGCAAGGTGATAGACGTAGATTGGAGGCTTTTGAAATGTGGCTGGGGAGAGAAATGGAAAAGGTGAAATGGACGGAAAGGAAAAGTACTTGGCACGGTGGGAGAAGAGAGGGGATTGCTGTGAGATATCCAAAACAGGCAGAGATGGTGTATAGAGAGCATTTTGAATGGTGAGGGGATGTGATTGGGTGAAATACGTTAGAAAAGTAGGTAGGGGTAGGAATAGGATAGGTATGTTTTATGGAATAAACGCAGTAAGGAATCAGACGGAATTGAAGAAGGGATTATTGCAGTGTCGGATGTCAGGTTGTGTTTCTTTGGGGGAGGCCAGTGTCAATCCAAAACCTATCATATACGCTATAATACCAATAATAATAGGTAGTCTAATGCGTAGATCTCCCTAGGCAACCACAATCAGTGCAGTAAAAGGAAATGCCGCCGCCCTACTCAGATGTATGAATTTCAAATAGCCGTTTAAGGCTAAGCATTAGATTGGTTCTAACCTAACCTGTCAAACCGATATTCGGATTAAATACTGAGCTGGCTATATATATAAATATATGCACATCACATTGCGAAGAACATCAAATACTTCTTCCTTCCGTCGATTTAGGGGCCCGAACCACCCGGTAGGTTAAAGTTTAACTATTCGCATAGACACATACATAAATGTATATAAGCGTGTTTATAAAAGCAATTTTTCCCAGAATTTTACCTCCAACATATTTACATATAGCAAGGAAGAACGCGCGAGAGGATTCACCCCCAGGGGAAATCCCTTGGGAGGAACGGTTCTTTAATACTTGCGGAATAGTGGGAGCGAAGACGAGTGGCTAAAAAGACTCTCCTGGAAATGGTTTTCGGATAAGAGTGAGCGAGAGGGAGGGCTGGAGGGATAGAGGGCTCAAAGAGCGCAGGGGGGAGAGAGAGAGGAGAGGGATAGAGAAGAGTTGAATGAGCGAGGGCGTGGAGTTGGAGCCGCGCCGTCACGAGGAGGGTCGGGCGAAAAGAGCACACGGAAGAGCAAGAACGAGAGGTGAAGGCGGCAAAGGGGGAGAGCCGGGCGGGCGGCTGAGAGCTCGGCTTGCTGACGCATGCGGAGAGCGATGGGCGTCCTTCTTCCGCCCTGCGCGACTGTTTATGCGCCAGCCGAGCCTCTGCGAAGAGTCCCCTCGCAATTAAAAACAACCCGCCTTGCTGTTTTAATTATGGCGATCCCACATCCATCCTTGTGCTCAAGAATTCCGTGGCGAAACGAACTAAAATCTAGGAGGGCTCATGCACTAAGGCGCGTATTCAGAGCTGCGGGTGGGGTGAGAGTGGTGCTATCGCCCGTTCGGCATATCTTTTATAACGAAGGAGATCTATCACTACTTTTCTTCCCTTCCATCATCGCCAAATATTCCTTTTATGCACTTGAAAAAATCTAAGCTGCCACCGCGTAACTACGCCAGGCTCTTTCCCAACGCTAGGTCCACACACGTACTCTACTCGCTATTCTCCGCTTCTCCTGCGTATGCTGTCAACACTTCAAATTCAACCCCTTTATTCTGAGCGATTTCCAAAAGATGTTCCAATAACGCATTTCATCAGTCATACAAATAAAATCCATGCTAGCCTTTTACGTATCGTTTTGCGAAAAAGTTAAGTAACTATCACAAACGAAGGACTATGCAAATGGAATCAGAGAACATTCCAACTCCTTTTGAGAAATAGATAACCCACAAGTTGTTAGAAGCATATTGATAAAAGCTAAGAATCACAATATCTTCTTTATTACTCCGAAAATGACTCATTCATCCGGATGTGTGGCATGAATGGGAATTAATTGATGGAAAAATTATAACCCAAATTTACTTTTAGCCTAAAAAGGGTAATATCAGGCGTCCCCATTTGAATCCAAACCCAAAGTATACGTGCTACTGCACAAGGGTAGTAGAAAAATATTTTGGCACATATCTCTTAAGATTTTACTAATCGATTAATAGTAAGTTTTCAAATAAACATTTCGGGAGTCAATGGGCGATTTGAGAACTCCATTGCATGCGTGCAGGGTAAATGAGAGGGCAGATTATAAGAATCGATCTTAAAGATACATAATGCGTTTCTTCCTCAACAGTTGCACCTTGGCTGTCGACTCGGAGTAACGTCCCTGTGGGCGACGCACTTGCCGGTTTACTGAAGAGCTTACGGTTTCAAACTTCAAACATCATTCGTGAAATGTGGTCATGTGATGATTTATAAAATAACTTTAATTTACAGCCCGATATGAGCGGTATAGTCATCGAACCAATTTATAAAACACTAAACCCATTTGAAACTTGGATATTTTTATTCTTCTTTCGAAGAATGTAAGCACAGGGTGGCAAATAGCTTCCGGCACCGAATGTGATTACTCCGGACTTTCGATTAAATTTTAATCAAGCACCTCCTCCTCCGCTGGATAATCAAAAACTAAGTACCATGGGGCGTACAACGTACACGCATCCTCTAAAAACCCATCCAGAAGGATAAACATACACTGATGGCTAAAATATGAGCGCAGGATAAACACTATGGTCAAGTGATCTGGACTACGAACCCCATTAATATAGAAAAGTAAGGACATTGTACCGTTATTCGTAATCCAAATATGCGTTATCCTGAGGGCGAAAACAATTCATGCTAAGGGTAGATTATTATAATTTTTTAAAAAACTCGATTCCTTTCAAACTACTATAGAAATCAGATTCATAAGTCTACCTTGTAGCTGGTACTATTCCTTCCGTGTGAGAAGCAATTGAGTTAATATGATAGGGAATAAATGTATCTTCTGTTTGTCGAATTAGAGCCATATTATGATTTCCACATAACATATAACACATTTTTATTCCTCTACTTCTTATTTGATATCGAACTAATCCAAATAAATATGCATAAAAAATGTTTAATGTCGGAAGAACGTATTCTGAGGTAATAGAATTGTTATATGTACTTTATTTATTCTAGATGCGAATAAAACAAGGCTATATTCAGCTTGCTATTCCTGGTGAACTCTCAGGTTGCTGTAAACACCACAGAAAATACGCAGTGACATAAGTTAAACGATGGTATATATAATTCTGCGAGATGAAACAATACGGCGAGACAGCAAATAATATTTCCAAATATAAACAATAAAATACATCGCATATAATAAAATCACAAATAACTACATCAAATATAATATAAAATCAAAATATCCGACCCAATCAAAACAAAACTGATATGCCTTCATAACTTTTTGGAATACGTATGAATTCACCTGGAGGTGAAAAAATATTCCATCGAACGAAATCAAATACTTTCATCAAGGATAACGGCCGAAAACTAAATGGAGTATGTCTTACTGCATTGATTGATTCATCAACGAATCCATTAGGCTTTGACAAACATCAGTGTTTCATTTTGCTTGTTTGTAATTTTAACAACCGCAAACATTTACTGCGCTAACTCTGAAGATATTTTTGCCTTTCCAACTCCTCTGTGCGACATAGTATCTAATTTACACAAAACTAAACAAAACGAACATGAAAACGAGCATGAAATTTATTTGTACAAGCCTTTTTTCACCATGGCACAAGAGCCAATAATCATCCAAACTAATTCTGGACGGTCAGTAGCACTCTACTCCAATTTCACTAATAATGGGATAAGTTTCGCCATTAAAGGTTTACTCTTATAATTGAAAACCTCATTTACACTCCATTTTAAGTGGGCTTAAAATCCGTTTTTATCTTTAACAACCACTCATTTAAAAGTGTTTGCCAACACAATTTTGACATAAAAATGGTGTAATCTCTCTCCTTTTAGGAGGTTCCACATTGTAAAATACAAAGAATGGCATCGAGTATGAATAATATTTTAAGATTTCTGCGATTAAAGGTTCCTCCTAAGCATTAGTATACTATTCATTAAGTGCAACTTTATTATTATAAGAACGGTTTCAACATCGTGTAAAGCGTGACTGGAACCAATGGAAGTGTGCTAAACTTGATCAAATTAAGAAAAAAACAAGAAAGTAAAAAAGGAGAGGAACTAATGAAGAAGTGATCCAAAGAGGAGGGTAAACGAGACCTATGGAAAAAATGTTAGGGAAAAAGTGATAAAATCATCGGTTTCATGTCGAGGAAGGAAAACTTCTTTGAAAGGAAAGAGAATAGAAACAAACGGGAAAAAATATAAGAGCGAACGTAATGGAAGACGTGATGAAGATCGAATGACGACGACACAAGAGATCCAAATGAATGGATCGTGAGAGGAACTGCGTAAAACTATTCTCAAGACTGAAGACTAATAATGATGATTTATGTTAATTCGCATATTTATATATAGTGCTTTTAAAGGGACGGCGAACCGAGAGGGGGATTGTGAATGAATAAAATAAATCTCAGGGAGAGGAAAAGTTGAGAGGCCTCTTAAGACTGGGACAACATCCATTGGATTCGGTGGTGATAAACTTAAAACAAACGAACTTCATTCAATGGAATATCATAACGAAATATTTACATAAAAAACTTCAATAAAATGGCAGTTGCTAATCAACGCTACAAATCTGCACGGTGGGAAAAACCTGTAGGAATAGAGATAAGTAGAACGCGAATGCATTGTAATTACTCATCGCTTCTCTTTAAAGAATATTTACATATTTGTTCCCCCCCCTATCCCTTCCCCCGTCCTCAACAGACCCACGCCTGGGATTCCCCCGAGGGATTAAAAAATATCATCGGCGGATGTAACCGTCAGCTAGTCCCGCCACAAGTTTCTTAATTAGTTTTATAATTAGATGAAACTAAGAAGTTTCGGCTCTGGAGCCGGCGGCCGGGGTGATCAGAAGATGGGGTGAGGAGGTGTGGGGGGGGAAATTTCAAGCAAAAGGATCTAACTTCTTTAAGTTGGAACGATCCAGCGAAAAAAAAACACTATCGAGAGGGTAGTGGTACGAAAAAGAAAATTATTCAGGTTCCCGTAGGAGGGGAGAAGAGGAGCGAGGGGACGGGATAAGCACCGAGCAGGGTAATGCGATGTCCGATGCTGTAATATCGCTGGCGATGTGAATGGGATATCGCAAAAGTATGAATTCGTCGACGAGTGGAAGGTAATGCTTTTAACGAATGGATGATGATAGATTCTAGGACGGCGATAAGATATTTTTGAAACTGTTACAACCAACCGACAGTATCATCAAATCGATATATTTCATTGGGAGTACAAATTAACAGTCAGTCGTGCGATTTTACTCGAAGCATCGAGAAAATAATCCAAGCTCCTCACAGCACCGGCAGGATAACAGATAGAGATCGATGACATGAAGAGGCGGATTCATAGATTTTTTCTTTCGAACAATTTACCGCCACAACACAATTAGGATGGTGGACCAACTTACTGAAGTATATCATACTTGTATTGTAATACAGTTGTCTCAAATCTTTCATGCTAATCCGAGAGCTGAAATATGGTCGGCATCAAAACAAGGGCCCCCGTGACTCTGGCTATTTATATACGGTTTAATTGCACCTTTATAAAATTTATCACAGAGCGCTTTAAAAGAAACTTGTATTGATATCAATCCTGTACTTTATTGCTGATTTCGTAAGATAAAAACTGTAGTAGTCTATGCACTAATTAACCCTTCGTACTATAAGATCAACGTATTTTCCAATCCAGTACTTTATTGCTTCTATAAGGACAAACTAGGAAATTTATGACAAACTTGAACCATTTGTGGCAGGACTTAATAAGAATATTTATAGATGCAAAGGAATATATCAGAATTGAATAATATTTTTGCTAATTTAAATAATGGATTATTCGTTATATAGACCTTCAATTTGTTCGTACTCTCAATGTGAAAAATTACAGCAAAAATCTTCATATCTTTCTTTATTTTTCAAATAACCGGAAACGTTTGATTTACGTACACGTACATCTCGTACATGTTACAAGAGATACATTGAAAATTCACCGGAGTCTGTTAGGTACATCGACATATCAGACAGTGGTAATCCATTAAGAATAAGAAATCCTGCCGAACAGAAAGATCTAAAGACTAACATTTACTTGATGCGACGTCAACATGCGTAGAAGGAAACAATGAAAGTATGAAACGCGGGCATTCAGCTTCTCTTTCGCTCGACTGGTATCCTAGCACACCCTACACCCGCCGTAACCGCGACGGCTTGCGGGCTACTGCGCGGACGTTGGATATTGGAAATTTAACAAAAATCGCGCGGCCGTAATTAAAACCCAGCGACGCACTCCCAGGCGACTCGACATCGCACCCTGCGATATCGCACGTCGGCCCATGATTCGCAGAGCCCTAGAGGAGGGTTGGCGAAAGAGGCATAGGGAAAGAGAGCGTCGTCGGGATGGGTGGATGTGGGAAGGAGGGGAGGATGTGGGAGGGAGGGAGGGGTGGATGTGGGGTGAAAGGGGGTGGGACTTCGATCGAAAAGGGGAACGGGGGAGAAAAAGGAGCGATGCCATGAGAAAGAAGAAGAGTAGTGGAATGACGGAAAATGGAGACAAAAGAGACGGGAGGGAGGGAACCTCGCCGCCGCGCTCCGACACACGGAGAATAAAAATTCCCGTGCGCCCACACGGGAAGAAACACGCCATTGGCTGAGCCGAGGAGCGGGAGAATGCCTGCCCGATACGTGCCCCCCTTTTGTCTCGTCCGGGGCTTGCGGGGGATGGAGTGAGCGGGGGCGTGAGTCGACTCGGGCGCACGTTATTAAAGTGGTGATTAGCGAGACGTCTCGAGAGGGCTTTTGGTTTCGTCCGCCCCGGTTTGAAATATCCTGCGTGACGATTCGCCGTCGGGGAAGGCGGGCGGTGGGATTGTGCGTGCGCATTTTGCCTGCGTACGTGCATAAATTAATGCCCCACCCGGGGCAACCACACGCCGACGATTCTCTCCTCCTCGCTTCTAATCCATCCCTCCTCCCAACCCTTATTGGTTTCTTCCTACAATCATTAGCAACGGAAAATGTTAATGTTGTGAACCCCATCGCGGCGTGGTAGCCCAAAGGGTAGGGGATTTCGTGGCCTTACTGGTGGTACGGATTAAAATCCGGTCAATGCCTCCGGGCACGCCCGGCTAATCTCGAGTTTGTGTAATTTTCCTCTGCACCAGAAATTTCTGGGAAACCGCAGGCGGCCAAAGGAACTAGATGGGAACCAGCACTCCCAACATAGAATGTGTGAATTTCACACGCCAAGAGCTTCGCTATCGGTTGAGTTCCACTCTCGTCTAACAAACCGGCGTTTACAGCAAAGAATGTAGCGTGGTTTTCTTTTGGCGCCTTTTAGTCTTCGTTTTCTGAATCCAACCGATAAAAGCTTCACATAGAACTCTTAAACGATACTTTTACAGTTCTCCTTACAAGGTACCTCTTGCGGGGTAAGTTAGAGAAAAACACTTTTGGCAATTTGGGTTGGCATATTAAGTGCTTTATTTTCTTTTGTCCACTGTACTTGCCAGTAATCGAGATAAAACAGCCTTCAGTGCAATGGACGGTGTGAAGTACGGAGTACCAAAATTTAACCAGCACTTCCCTCAACCATTAATACTTTGGCGTTTTCCTAAAGTATCATAATATTGAGGAAAATGGAAAATTTTGGGAAATCCACTGAGGTATTGTAAGTAAGTGAAAGATGGAATTCTATAACCACTTTAAGGCGATTTGCTGAAATATCAATAACAGAAAGCAAAGCACTTATGTACTGCAAATAAATTTTGAACGTATCAAGACGATTTATCTTAATTGATAAATAGAATTTTTAGTTTTTACCCTTCATATTTATTGAAATACTAGTTTGAAGACCCTCAAGACTCACTTCTGCGCCTCGCCATCGTGTCGTTGGGGAAATCACTGAGCAAAGGCAACATTTCCAAACGATTTTGATTATCTGATTCCCCAACTACACATTTGTATGCCTATTCCGTACCAGTTCAGGAAAATAATGATGAGGGACGAGCCGTAACATATAAAGAAATCTAAAAATACAAATCCTTTAAAAGAGATATTTTTTACAGACACAAACTATAGACTAGTTGTCCGTACGTAAATTCGAAGGAAGTTCTTCTTCGATACAACAAAGTGTCATACGAATTGGAATTTCGATAAAAGTAAATCATTTGAACTTCCACGTACTGGGTGTCATTTTTTTTTCTTCTAATTTTCTTACGCCACATTCTAGCAGCCGCAACTGACAATATGGGGGACCACTGGCCTAAGGGACAAATTGTCATGGGACAAATAAAAACCCATTCAATTCTGTTTTCCGTCCTCCGACCTAAACGCTCTTCCCGTCAACCCGTTTCAAACGGCGTTGCTCGTTCGCCACCCCACAGCCATCCCCTCCCCCCACACTTCACTGGAGAGCTGGAGCCGGAACCAAAGCTTCCGTCGCAGCTGTTTTTCATTTTTGCCGCGTCCACGGCTCTAAAATTTAGCAAGAGTGCCCGGACTCAACTTCCACTTTATTCTCACGAGAATGATGGAAGCTTTTCTCTCACAGACGGTAATTTTTTTCACTTCTGTTTACTACAAAATCGTAGATGATGTGAACAATATATATATTTATCCCTCGAAATGCCGTTCCGTCATCTCCACACCCAAACTTACACGGAATGCATTTAAATTCTAATGAATTACCCAATAAGGAGTGAGACTGAAGAGGAAAGCGTTGAAAAAAAATACTAGGTGAAACTTAAAAATCCTGCTGGAGTTGTCGCGGATTAGGTGCTGGAAATTGATCCCAGCTGGAGCTGGAACCGTAGCCGAGTCCCAAGTTCACGGCTTTTGCATCCCACTAGCTTTCAAACGCCCCACTCGAAACCTAAAAAAAAACCGATATATTCATGCAAATAAATCCACGCTCGTTTGCCTTAAATAACTTCGATAAATTCCGGCATAACTTTCCGAGAGCATTTAATTGAAAGAGCACCTTTTTTTTGGACTGAGAGCACTTGTTATAAGACCAAAATATTTCAGTAGCGTTTTTTATAAATGCACACGTACTTTTAACCTTCCCATGCCCCCAGAGTTCGAATCTAAATAAAATTACGCTTGATGCAATCACGAACATTACACAAAAAAAGAATAACAAGAATCCAGCATATTTGCCCACTCATTACGACATCCCGATTTCAACCACTGGCATTTTTTCCCCAATTGAAGTCAAACGATCGGCGAAGTTTTGATTTTAGCCATCAGTTTCATTCATAATTCCCTCGGCGTAATTTGATAGGTAAAATCAAGCCATAAATGACGAAAAATATTCCCTACGCAAAAAAATCCACTGAAACACATTATATTAATATAAAAGTAAGCTTAAGTACCAGATTCATTCATCTCCCACTTCGAAAGATCACGTAATGGCTTTATTCTTGCCACTAAAGGGAATTGAATGGCTTCTATTCAAATCAATATAACGAGTACTTCACATGTGGTATTTCAGTGACTCAAGTTCAAAAGAGACTAACGATGTAAAGTCCATGATATAAGGCATCTGCTCCACTATGATAAAGGGAATTCACATTCCTATTGAAATTTTCCATAGCTGATCCACAGAGATATCTGGAATTTTTCTTCGAGTTACTACATTTTTTATAGGTCACTACTTCATAGCTTGAATCTGATGAGCATACGGAGAAGTGTAGACTTGATGCCAAAAAAATCACCAGGCTTTTATAATTCACTCAATATTAGAGGGAAGGTATTTGAATCACTTTGGTCCGCGCTCTAGTTTTAGAACTATTTCAGTTTGGTCGGTCAGCGTTGGACTTCAAATCGCGATGCGATTCTCTACCTAAATTCTCTTTTGTTCATAAATCAACCATGCATCATCTCGCTCGCGCTTCGCTTAACGCATTTAACACACACACACACACACACACACACACACATTATACATACACATATATTTATATGAACATTTTTTATAAACTTTTTCAACCATTATCTTGCAAATAGGAAGAAACTAATACGAACTGCATCACTGACAAGATGGAACAACACGGTACCCCATTCCCATTTAAGGAAAAAACTAAGAGAAATAAGGGAGAACCAATTAAAGGGATAAGTCCACAGATTAAGCTTGAAGAAGTGGATAAGTTTGACAGCAAATACAAAAAATACCTGCGTAGCAGTAATTAGGAGCGGTATGTAGGGTATCAGCAAATTTCTTGTTTGGCACTTAAAATTTAGAGATCAATAAATGTCGTCACCAAAACTTATTTCAAGTATGGGACTGAAAAATAAAATAGCTACTGCATTTAGATTACTTTTCTGTACTGATTATGTGAAAATGTCGAAGTATTTAAGTCCTCGACGATTGATGAATTTATCCTTAGCGAACGGAATCCTAACTCGATATTGTATTGGCATGTGTTCTCTTTCAACATATGAATAACAAACTGACCTTTTTACAAAATGTATGGACATTTTTCTTAATAAACAACCACAATTTAAAAAATTAAGGATAAGTGGTGTCCAAAAATTTGTGTTAATGTGTAATTTTGTCGGAATATACGTATGTAGCATATGAATTGCTATGTCAATAAAAGATCACTGGACTGAAGTCTTTCCCCAAAAATCGATTTTTAGGGTTGCAAAATAATTTAAATAAATAAGCAACGAAGGGAACAATGAGCTTTACGTTGATGCTTGGAGGATTCAAGAAGATGACAGGAGCTACAATGGTAGTACTTTGAGAGGGATAATACTTCAAAATGTATACATTTACATTCTGAGTTCGCCGGCCAAACACCAGCTCAATGGAGCACATACTCCTCCAGAAGCATCATTTACTAAAGTCCCTCTAAAAAGAAAAAAAAAATAAAATGCCATCCTCAACCTATTTCGACTGATTTCTTCTCAAGTAAAAGTCGAGATTATCAAAAAAATTCAACCCCCATTCAACGTTTAAACTAATTTTTATGGGTTTCCCAAAAGGAGAGAAATGACTTCACTCCACTAAGTTTGTACTTAACGAGAATACAGATGGTAGGCAAGAAACAGAATACTAGAGCGTCTTTATCGGAACGTCCTACTTTCGAACGCAGAGACACATTACCGAGCCGTGTGTGGTGGACGTTGGTGCAGATCTTACACTGCAGGAATCTCACTAATTTTAATGTAGCCCATGATCTCAAAATTTTCACCACGAAATACCCAAGAGAGTGGGAAAGTCGGAATGATTACAGGAGTTTATCCATTACTACGAGCACTTGGGGAAATCGTTCTAACAGCAACTACAAATAACAAACAAAGAGTTACGACATTCTTTCTCTGTCGAAATAGGCAAGCATCGCAATGGATTGGAATCTTGTCCGTTGGAAGGTGCAGGATGTACAATTAAATAAACTTGAAATACCGAGCACTCCATGCTGTTGTACAAGGACAGAATGTCAATTGCTGCAGTTTGATCAATATTGGATGTTTTGTTATACAGACAATATTTAATGATAACTTTCACATAGCATAAAATTAATAAGCAGCATGAATATGACAAACGATGAACGACGCATTTCATGAAAAATTCAAAGTATGTTTCACAATTTACGCACAATTAGACAAAGGAAAACATCTATGGCATCAGAGACCTGCATCGTTAAAATAAACTAACATAAAATAAGTAATGAAGCGTGGTGCCGTTTAGTTCTCAAGAGGCCAGGAATTTCAGTCATTTGAGATGAGCGGTAATGGAGAAGAACGGAGAAAATAGGATGAACCAAGAGGAAAAAGAACGAATAGGTTGTTAAGACATGGTCGGGAAAAAGGGCAAGACGTTGGAGGAAATTCGAGGATGGTGAGAAAATTAGATGGAGGAGATACAAGGAAGTAATGGAATGTCGAAGACCGTGAGAGACGGGAGAATGCTGAGCAAATGGGGAAGATGAAGGAAAAGAATAGGCGTTTTAAACGGAATGAAAGAAGATAGAAATTACATGGGGTTGCCAAACAGAATAATGTAATGCCAACTGTATTTAAGCAAGCGGAGCCCAATTGTATTCGCTTTTTTAAAGAGACACATGACGAGGCACAATTAATCCTTGTTCTAATCGAGATAGTACTCTTCTATTCTAATAATAATAGGATACAGCATTCGTGCACGATGAGGGTTTCAAACTCATGTTTCTTAATGATTAAGTTTACGCTAAAAACACGACAATAAAAAGCTCAGTACGTGACAGCATGGCACCCATGCATAAGAATATACGTAAACCCGCACCCTTGAAGTTATCCTACGACCTAATTACCCTATTAGCTGCTGTAGTGACGTTCTATTTTGGTTGGAAGGCAAAAAAATTAATATTTTTTATACATATATAAATGAGGAATTGAAGATGGGTTAAAGGGTGTGAAGTCAGGTTGTGTCCTGTTTGGAGAGGCTGAGAAATGTAGAGGTATTAAGCGTTTCAGGCATAACTACGTGGAAGTTCATGTTCATGAAATAAGGAACACCATATTCGTCCACTGGATTTCATAAAGGTACGACTAGTTTCAACGCTTCAGCGTCATCTGGTACTTCATGATAACGCTTAATCTACATGTGCTTGAATACAATTCAGTGGACGATTACATCTATTCATTATTTCGTGAAAATTTAAAGTTTGCGTCCATCCAAAACCTACCTTTTTGGTCGACTACCAAAAAACACTCGGGGAAAGAAAAACCTTACACAGTAACTGGAGGAGTATTAGCAGATATTAAATTCTTTCACCTATCCAACCGAAGAAAAAGGGATTTGGCAAATGCTCATGAAAAGAAGATATTAACGAAACTCTATTGCTCGTCTTTTGGGAACGAAAGGAATCGTGCTGTGATCCTCTCCTAGGGAAACAATGACAAGGGAGTTCACCAATGGCTGCCGATGGGTGATTGGACGACGAAAACCCACCATACATGCGAAAATGGCATCAAATCCGAAACACCTAATTAGCATTAATCGAGGATACTGATGTGTGCCGCTCCATCGCAAGGCTCCGGGGTTTAAAGTCATCACGAGCGCATAAAAACGCCCGCGCCTTGATTATCACGCTTTGAATAACAACGGACGAACAAAAGATATCGAGCCATCACGCAACGAGGCCGGAACGCATGAGCGGCATGTTGAAAGCAGCATCGTTCGAGCAGATAGATATGTGCAAACTGCCGTCCGCCGGGAAATAATTTGCATTAGGTCCAGAGGATATTTATTCTCGACAAAGATATGCTCCCTCGTCTATTTTATTTTCTTTCCCTGTTAATGATTGCCACAATTCATCCAGTCTATCACGTCCAATGATTGAGTCGGGTTCGAATGTAATTGGGAACCCAACAACATTTGACTCGGAGAAAAAAAATAATAAAAAAGCCGAATGCTTCATTTGGATACGACAAAATGGATTCCGTTTTATTCCGATGGCAATTAAGCACCGAGTGCCCCATGGAGCATTATTCAGGCCAGACTAAATGGATATCATGCGGTGGAAAAAATCCAGGTGTCAATACGACCAGGGAGCTCGTTGCCCTGAATTTCGGGAGCATCGGAATGATTAGTCGTGACGAATGAACTAATTTATTTGCACCGGAAAGTGTAAAGTTTTGAAGATGAGAACAAACAAAGTAATCAATCATCATCGAATAACAATCAGTGGGGTGGTATCACGGTGGACAGAGGGTTTGACCTGCAGTCGAGGAGTCCCGAGTTCCAAACCGGGAGATGCCCACGCGACATCCTCCTAAAATTGAATACTAGGTGATTTTATGAATAGCAGAAAATTTCACAAAGCGAAATAAGCTGCCCTCTCCCATTCAACCAGAGCATGTGAACTGAACACAAAGAGAGAGAGAGATAAGTGATCACACCACAGCATCAATTCTTGTAGCCGAGTTTTTTCTAATCAAAGACCAGAAGATTGGCTCAATGCGAACTTCACTTTCACACTTCTATCGAATAGCTACGTAAAGCCACAAGGTCCCAGAGGTTATTCCATTTAAATATCGCCGTTTAAGTAACAAAATAACATAACGGTTGATGAGGTCAAACAAGCACATTCGCAAGCCTAATTGACCCGCTATGTTGACGGTTGTTCGGTTATCTTGAAGACGGAACTTCTCGGGGGCAAGTCTATCATGCTCGGCTAACGTTGACAGAAAATCAAATTTAGTAGCCCACCCGTTGGACTGTATACCAAGATTCGACACATCATTAAGGAGAAGAAAACCACTACACCGGGATACAATTATGCCTTCACTCCATTATTGATATCAAACTATTTATAAACACTTTTTTCTGAACGTCGATACCTGACGTTTCCATTTCGTTGGGAGCAAATTATATCCCATTCTATTATTAAACAATATCGTTTGTTTCCCAGGAGCTAAAATTATTGGACAAACTCAATTGAACGCAGAGTATATATATTATTATGATCCAGGCAGATTGGCATACTGTAATCTCAATTAATGCATTGTTTCCCCAAGAATTCATTGACTATGTAATATTTTTCTGAAGAGGATCGCAAATAAGCCCTTAATAATAAAGTATAATAATCACGTGCCATCCGAACGGAATAAAACCAGAGAAATCAGTATTTGATTTCATGGGTCGAATGTAATTTTGTTTGAATGTCTAAAGGATAAAAGAGGTTTAGCAAAATTTTACGTGCATAATGTACACGTAAAAGTGAACGCGGTTTACACCAAATTCAATGTCATCAAGGTAAGTATCTATCAATCGTTACTACGATACTCATACCTTTCCCAAGCCAGAATTATTTTAGTTCCAAGACACATTCGCGCACCCTAATGGACCTCGATGAATATTCATGAATACTGAAAGGAGATCCAAGCAACAGGGAATACCAAACGAAAATTTAAGACACCGGTCATAATTGTCCCAGGCATACGATAAACTTGACCAAACTGATTTTTAAGCACAAAATATGCATTGCGTGTCTAATCTATACACTACGATTACTTACATCAGGTGAATATATTAAAGAATGGTTTTTAAACAAGAAAATCACACCTCTAAATGTGTGAGTGTGCTAACTTAAACTCTCAAGTAAACTGAATCACATCATCCGGGGCCCAACCCTTAATTTACTTATCATTCAAATTAAATTACTGAGAAAATAACAATCACATTTGAGGGAGAAGAGTAACGAGATTAGCCGCCAATTCATGAAGTTTCTCACCAGAGATAGTTAAAAAAGTCATAAAATAGCACAGAATGACGCAGGTTGTGTATTAGTCTTAGAAAAACTGGTTGAATAAACGTGAGATATCTCTTTTGTTGGAACCAGAATCCAGGAAATTTCAAGATTTCACGTTTTTTACGTTTTTTTACATCCGGCCTACAACTCGAGGTGAAAATAGCGAATACACTCGGACATTTTGGGTTGGATTTGCCAGGGAGAGTTGAGCAGAGCGTACAATCCTTACTCCGAAGGGATCTATCCAGTAGATGAAGTTTTAAATCCTTTCAACTGGATTAAATCTCCGCAAATTGAAACAAAATTTCTCTTTCATTAAAAAAAAGAATTTGGCGTAATTTCGGTTGTGGAAATTAAAAAAAAATATATGAGCACTGCATTAACTGACAGAAAGAAATGCTGAGAATAAAACGAGCAGATGGAACACCGACAAGTTTTAACAGACCTTGCCAGGAGAACTGATTATACTTTCCCGAGATTTAATTTTTCTAGCCGGCTAAATATGACATATTCTTCGAATCCCTAATCCATGTCAAATCCTCTACAGGGAAGCACATATTTTTAAGATAATCAAATAAGAGGAATTTTTGAAATGTTTGTGATGAATGGAGGCCTCGTAAATCAATGGAGTTTTTGTCACTGACACACCTCTCAGGTTTCATTATTATTAGCAGTAGTCTACCGGGTATGGGTAGGTTTTTGACGGGTAACAGACCTCACTACACGCTACTGTACTCCTAAGTCTTTACTAATTAACAATGACACAAAATACCCTTAAATCTCATACTATATTTACAATAATTTATTCTTTAGCTCTGCAAGTTCAAAATGTCTATTATTCTCCTCCCTCTAATTTGCATTTCCAGCATTCTCCCCGCTATCACCGTCTTGAGCATCCAATTTCATCTCCGTTATCTCCTGCCTTCTTCGAATTTTTTTCTCAACAATCTTCTCCCCCCCCGTCATTCCTAAACATTCATCATTTGTTATATTTCCTGCCCACTCTATGCCCTCCAGTTTTTCTCCAATTATTATTCCTATTATATTCTCTACTTAATGTTCCTGTCATCTATTCCCGTCTCTTTATAAAAGTTTCTTCACCGAACGTAATTCTTCATTTAATGTCCTTATTTCTTTTTCCACCTTCTCACAATAAAACTGCTAAATAGTTGAATTTTTCTACCTGCTCAAGGTCATGTCCCCCCAACTTTGATGTATAACCTTAATACTTGTACAATGCAAAATTTTCGACAATTTACCAAGAGCAGTTTGTTACGACTGTTATCGATTGTCCCTGAAGTAATCATATTCCTATATAAGAAAAATTATATCATTTATTCAATTGTATTCGAATTTTATTCACATCACATTTCATTTTCTCGAGAGAAAAATCTCGTAAAATTAGATTTTTAAGTAATAAACAATCCAAGACGACTATCGAAATTAAACGTCGTATGGAAATAACAGAAGCGGCATAAATAATGGCAACTCAAGAACAAGAAAATACCAAGATTTCACGAATTCCAGGAAGATCGAGACAGTTGAGAAACGTTTTATGAAAATTAAGAAACGCGAAACAAATATTTCTGAAAACAGTTTTCGGTTAATTAATCTTTTATATTACGCTTGAATGCTCGCTCTTGAGAGTTGACTCTACGTAAGCCGTGTAGTGGGTTCTTTGAAACAGAATAAAATGAAAAAGGTGGTGCGAAACACCTTGGAGCAAAGAAGCATGTTCATGAATTTTTAGTCTGCGAAGAAAGATGGGCGATGAAAGAGGTCAAAAAAAAAGATCAAAAGACCAAAAATAAAAGATTAAACGTTGAAAGCCTGTCCCAAAGGCTCGATCCCAAAAGTCTACACTTAATGGATTCATATTACGTATAAGACGCAGCAAAATATTAGACCGGTTTATTTTGCGATGAAAATAACCATAAATGATAAATAAAAAGCCAAATATATTAAACTAAACCTCAGGTCAGAGACCTGCAAACATTAATAAAGAAATAAGAAAATTTTCAAGCGTAGGAAATATTTATGGGAAGCAAGAGGAATATTTGGTTGTTGTGTCCATCCAAAACATACCTCAACCTGTAGATTATCTATAATAATGCACTAATTTTATTTCTATTTATGTATACTTTGTGGAATTTATCTATACATTAAATCTTGTAAAAATGTGATGAGGGGTTAGGTGGTGGAAGAAACTCCATAGTCTCAATATCGCCCCAAAATAAAGACATCTATGCAGAATACAGTACAGATAATACCAAGGCATTAGCAAAAGGACTTGATGTCCCTTGAATAACCTTATGGTAATTCAATTATATTCTTAATCTATCCTTCAAACATATCAGGCTAACTTTCACTTTGATTACTATGGTTGTAATCCACATACTGCTGTTCAACGTTTATGTGGAGGAAATGATTAAAGAGGCATGGGAAGAACAGGAGGTAGGAATGAAAGTCGGAGGGGAATTCGTAAAATCGGTTAGGTTTGCTGATGACCAAGCATTAGTTGCTCAGTCAGCCAAGGGGTTGCAAGCATTGTTGAGTGAATTGGAGGTTCAGTGCGATAAATATGGGATGAGAATCAATATTAATAAAACAAAGGTTATGCGATTTTCCAGGAAGAAAAAGGCTAAGCTAAATATTAAAATAGGCGGGGAAAAAGTAGAGCAGGTAGAACAGTTTACATATCTCGGAAGTGCTTTGGACCAATACGGTCAAAGTAGTAGGGACGTAAGGAGAAGAATTGCGCTAGGCAAGGAGGCTTTCTCAAGGAAGAGGGAGTTGATGACGGGGACGTGGAGTAGGGATGTTAAGACAAGACTCGTAAAAATTCTGATATGGAGCGTAGCTATGTTCGGCGCGGAAACGTGGTCGCTGAAGCAGGAGGATAGACGTAGATTGGAGGCTTTTGAAATGTGGGTGTGGAGAGGAACGGAGAAGGTGAAATGGACCGAAAGGGGAAATAATGAGGAAGTACTAGGGATGGTAGGCGAGGAGAGGGGATTGTTGAGAGAAATCCTATGGAGGCAGGAAAAATGGATGAAGGGCGTATTGAGCGGTAGTGGAATGTTGAAGAAGGTAATAGAGGGGAGAAGGTTGGGCAAGCGAGGAAAGGGCAGGAACAGGATAGGGATGTTGGACGGGATGAAGGGAGGAAAAAAGTAAACAGAGATGAAGAGGGACCTGATGTAGATTAGGTTGCTGGATTGGGTTTTGTTTGGAGTTACAAAATGTTATTTGACAGTTGTGTCCATCCAAAAACCTACCTTAACCGGTAGATTACCTAATAATAATAATCCACATAGTACCTCGTCCGAAACACTATTCACGACAACGATTCAAATTCAGAAACAAAATTTTAACCTAAGAGCAACATGAGATACGTACATATAAACAAAATTCGTTGAATATCTATCAAAAATGTCGTATAAAATTCGGTTGCGCGCGGAATTTATTGACTTAATTAGAAATTACGTTTACTTTCGCGGTATTTATTTTTTTCTCGGTATCTTTACGCTTATTTATCTACCCGAAGAATAATTTCCAATTAAAATGGATACCTCAAACCGCCTGATATTCTAGTCAAATTATATGTATCCTATGCTATCGATTATTCTTGCGTTAGTCCAAACGCACCAAGCGAATAATCTCGAATTCAGGGAATTCCGACCTCCAGGAGCAATGCGGCTACTAAGGATTACGTCACAATATTCCGTGCCTTGACTTGCGCCGAACCCTTGCCTCCCCTCCTCCCAAGAAAACTTCCCTAATGCGTCACCACCGGTGACTCACCATAATAAAATACACTAAAATGTGAAGTGGATGACTGCGACACGCCTATTTGGTAATTTCTCGATCGCGAATCACAAACGACATTTGTTAGCCTCGGTCAGCAGCTTCAAATTATCACCCATGCTCACATCAGCTTCAGAGATTGGAGAAACAGGCATCCCGCACTCTCAGACGAAGTACTACCCTTCCAGGAACCCGTGGGCTAGGAAGATATGAATCAGAAAACAGAGCTGCGTACTTCGACGCGTAAAAACTCGAAAGGAGGAAGAAGTGGCGTGCGTGCTAGGGGCCCGTTCTTCGAGTGAAACTATATTATCGACCAATTAAATCCAACCTTAGCCACTGGCGGGTCCCTCCAGGGTGAGGAACCGGAATTCTGGAGAGATGAGTACCCCAGAATAGTATGGGATCGCCCTTGGCAGAGGATCAAACTCGAGACAAATAAGAGACAATTCCCAACTTCATTGAGTCAAGACCCACTGTCGGGAAAACCCATCTCACTCGAGGCTCATGGTTCACGGGCAAACTTCCGAAGGGATCAGAAAACATTTGTTCGGATATTATGTGGGCGTGTACAATGAGGTCGTGGCCTGATCTGGGACTTTTACAAGGAAACATTCGCATGATATTCGACGTGAAACTTCACTGTTTCCTGATTTGGCACTTCAATATAGGGATCGTAACGAACAAATTTCTTATTCCACAACAACGACGCGGCATACGGGGCGTAGAATTGAAGTTGACACCCTGAAGACAGGTGACAATAGATTTACAACGAAAATGGAGCACGATTCTGACAATTTCATCTCAATGGCCGCCTTAAATTAAAAATAACTGTATCTAGGGTGACCTGAACCAAAATTTGATGTTGGGGTATCATAATTAGGTTTAGGAGCATTCATTAATGATCATTGAGACAGCCGTACTATCAGAACGAATCGCAAATATAAGTCAAATATAAGGAACAAGAATTTTTTTTCATATCAGCTCAAATTTAAAGTCACGATAAGAGTAATGTGTATTTTCGCTTTCGGATTCCGAAACTCGGTCAAATTTTCCGAATACACACGAATGTCACGCCTTTAGCTTGTCGTCACGTCATTACTGACATATTGTCTACATCAAGCCACCCTACTCCTAATTAAGGGCATATTCAACATTTACTCCATTAGGAGAGAGAGCATTGAGAGAATATTTTCAGAAATACTGACTAAAGGGTATTTTTCGTACCTCATTTAAGATTTTTTTAATGGGTGTTTTAACATTTAAAGCAGTAAATGGTGTATTATACAGCGAAATGAGACGTCTGTCGACCCTACCATAGAGGCAGGCCTTACTCGAAGAGTGATTCATTTTCACCTAGTCTTTATTTTAAAGATACAAAGTTCTTCATGAGAGTTCAATTTAAAATTTTATTATTCCGTAAGATTATTTGTGCCAGATTCCATTCGAGTGTAAGCCTATGCTAACTGCGAAATGTTCTTTCATACTACCTACACGATGAAATATTTTAACATGCCTGTCAACAAATATTATCCAATCCACTTGGTGTTCTAAGTACCGACATAGCTTCCAATGTCTTACAATACACTAAAACAGCTCTATTTTGCAGTAGTTTGCATTCTTATACAATGGGAAATTATTTAGAATAAAATCCAAATTTCTTTATTTTATTGTTTTCTATTATTTTTCCGTGGGTCATGGTAGTACAGGGGTAGAGCGTTGGACTACTAACCGGAGGGCCCCGGTTCGATACCCGAGCAAACTTCTTTAGGCACCTGTAGCTCCACCCAAGCTATGTGATTTTTCGCGGACCAGATTTTCCTGGGAAACCATAACCGGCACAGGGAAAGGAACTGGTCCCCCTACCCTGATGTGTGAATTTCACAAGCCGTCGGGCTTATTATTGCCCGCGAACTTTACCATCATCTACCAAACCAATCTTCGGGTTGATTACTGTGTTTATGGTATATAATTTTTCTATGTTAGTACAGTTGAATGTGTACAATACCTAGGAAGAATATTCAATGAACTACAAACTCTGCAAGTCACAAATTACGCATTGCATGTATACGTATGCATCTATGGTATGCTAATTTTATTACGGATATTCACATCCAAGCAGGGCACCAGTAAATGGCTTAAGAATGACGTGGATGAAAAATGATTCATTTCCCTGATCCCCGGAAGCTAAATCTAATAATCTGTACGAAGGCCGACTCTTTAAACAATGAAGTTAACCTGTAGCCGTCTGAACTTAGGTTAATTAACGGAAATAATTATGCGAAAATGAAAGAATTTCACCTCTCGGAATATTTTTGGCAAAGTTACCCCTTAAGTGTGTTGCTACTACTGGCAAAAAACAATGTTGAAGCAGGTTCCCGGAGATTTCTAACAACTATTAAACATTCTTGTGAACTTCCTTTACAAAATTATTAGTATTATGCAAATACTTCTCCCTGCACAGTTCCTGTCTTCAGCATGTTTTAATTTCTGACCAATTCATGCCCCTCAAAGGGCTTATTCTCTTCCTCCCTCTTCCTTCCGTTTACCAACAGTCTACATTCCATGATAGCTTTGAAATTCCGCTTCCTCCAAACCACTTATTATGCCATTTCAAATCGCTTCTACCAACTTGTCGTTTAGTTATTTCTTTCTAGATCATTGTTTACTACTAAACCCATGCAACATTTCTTTAGACCCTATCTCTAACCAACTGATTTGTTCCAATACTCCATATGCTAAACTCCCAAGTAATAAAGCACATTCGAAATGCACGAATTTCAAGCAGCAATTCTTCAGCGATTGCACAGGAGAAAGAATTAAAACGAAATAAAATTACGATGCATCACGCAAGCTAATCGATGAACGCGACAAGGAATCGCACCAGATGAAGAAGTAGCACACCCTCATAATCAGCAGGAGGCGTCTGTACTTACGTTTCCCACCTCCCGCAAATCACCGAAGCAATTCGAAACTCACACGCTGCAGTACACATCCCTCGCAACGATTAAAGTGGCAACAGCTGTAGTTGGAGCAACTCATATAAACTCAGGCGCGGGGGACTCTCTCTCTCTCTCTCCCTCCGACCCGGCATAATGGGCACCGCATCACGGCGGTGCTCAAACCAACACCGGTGGTTCTAAACCTGGCACCCGCGAACGTCAACGGAGGCACACAAGTTTATCCAGGAGAGCTCCCTCTTCCCCTATTCCTCCATTTGAAAAAAAAGGCGTGCTTTGTGACAGCGGGTGACATGAGCATGCGACGAAGTGTCGAGAGATGCCACGGAACTAACGCGCTTGACTCCACCGGAAACAAGAGACGAGTGGGAGACCGAAGATTTCCAGGGGTCTTTAACCCTGACAGAAAACCATGCGTAGCTACACGAGAATTTCTTGGAAACGCGCGGCAAACTGTAGTCGAGAGTTATTCGGAAAGACAAATCAGGAAAAAAATTATGTTCTGCCAACTCCCGGGTTGGCAATCACACTCCATTTATAATCGCAAGATGAAGCACCCGCCATTCCTCTTACTCTCGCCTTTTGTCTGCAATAATTCTTCCACGAACCTCGTATATCTATATTTCTTTAAACTTATAGCTACCAGGGAACTTTCTCTGAAGTGACATTCGATATATTTTAACATTCCGTTTAATCTTGTCTAATAATGATGCTCTCTCAGTGATTCGAAGCATTCTTTCTGAAACTACTACCCTTGTTTCAAATGCCTGAAGGTGAACGTCATGTTTATGTCGTACCGCATAGCTCGGGGTACCTGAGAGCCAGACGGTTAACTCGAAGTTACTTGGTTCGAAGCAGGCCTAGGTTATGTAAATTACGCTATCACGTGATCGGTATTCATCGATTGAATTTGCTTTGTGATATCACCGTCGGAGTAAGCCGAATACCACAATTGACAACACTATGCAGCTTCCCGCATACGAATTATTAGATTATACGAGTACAGGGATTATTTGATGCGGTTAACAAAAACCTATGCATGCATATACCACTCATCAACTCATTTTCAATCAAAAAGAGAGTTCAAATATTCCGTCAATGAACACAACTTCTCATCAGAGGGATATTGCCATGTACATCAATGCTTATTTATTTTTTCAAGGTAAGTGTATCATAATGTCATAAAAATTTATGTTATCCACATTGCTCTTAATTATTACTCATAATTATGAATACAGAGTGCTATTAGGAGAATTATGAACGCTGAAATACTACGGCCACCGTAAAAATTGGAGTTTGCAACCGGTTTAGCACGTGATACGATTCCACCAGTGGCCATGGTACATACCAAAGCCGTATCACGAATGAAACCGGTTTCTACAATAAAATTTATGGGAGCAGGAATAACAGCACCTTAATGCGCGTAATGATATTAAAGCTTCCTCCAAGATACGATCGACTCAATTAACTGGGCCCTTAAAAAGTTTAATAACCTTTTTTTTATGACTTTTCTATAGAAATAAGATGACTAGCTACCGAACAGCCCCCACATCCAAAGGGGAATTTCTAAAAAAAATGCATTCCATAGAAATATCTATTGTATCTTCACGAAACCTAGAACAGAAAGATGGGCAGAGTGAAGATATCAAATGAAGCATCAATGTTTCGAAATTGAATTTAACGATAAAATTTATGTAATCAGATAGAGAAAAAAAAAGCAGTTCGCAGGATCACGACCACGACGACGATCAAAATTCTTCAGGGAAGAGGCGTTTAAACAACGAAATTGAAGAAAATCGAACGGGATATTGCAGCCCATGCAAGGCTTAACGACAACGAGAATACTTTGAAAGAGATGATTTCCTCTGTATCGCAATCAGAGAACATAAAGACATACAATTAAACCCTACAACACATTAGTGGCTCAACAACGAAGTTAAACAGACTCTAGGCGATACCTGGGACCCGTATCTCAAAGTTACAAGTCAAAATACATGCCCCCTGAGGACAATCGTAAATATGTTGCAATGTAAACCACACCCCCTGATAATTGTAATTAAGTGGCAAGCGTTATAAAAGACATCGTCATTAGAAGGCTTCTTTAAGCAAACCTACAGGGTATGCATTTGCCTTGCAGATTTCAGAAGTGTATCCTTGGAAGCAATATTCGGAATAAACCGTGATAGCGTGTCCCTCTAGTAAATTTATACAATATTTAATATCCCTTGACGTGCGTCCTCAAAACCATACCAAATTTGGCCGGCGACTGAGTTCAATTCTACCTGATATTCATTGAAATAAGGACAACACCGGTTAACCAGGTGTCTGATTGATTGATTCAAATTTCTGTACTGTCACGGGTATTTCTAACGTTTACAAATATCCTCGACATTATTCCATGGAAATTAGACAGACGCCTTTTTCACGATGAATAACTAAAGGGGGGAATGCCGATTTTTTAAAGTCCCATTCATTCACATAACCATAAACACAGTATTCAACCCGAAGGTCGGTTTGGTAGGTGATGATAGAGTTCACCAAGTACAAAGCCCTGTACGGCGCGTGAAATTCACACATCAGGGTAGGGGGGCCATTTCCTTTCCCTGTGCCAGTTATGGTTTGCCAGGAAGATCTGGTACGCGAAAATTCACATAGCTTGGGTGGAGCGGCAGGAGAAGTTTGCCCGGGAATCGAACCGGTGCCCTCAGATCAGTAGTCCAACGCTCTACCCCCTGGATTACCGTCATTCACGTAAAATTTAAAAAATCCTTCTCCCACAGATACTTTTTTACATATTTGACTATTCTAATTATGACAAATAGGGCGCTACTCATAACGAATTGAAGAATGGGTATATGCATTTTTCAGGTAGGTAAGTCTTACAAATGCGGACGTGTAAACTGTTCATAAGCTAATTTCATAAAAGGGAACCATGTTCAGTGCATGAGTAAAAAAGAAATGTAGTTTCACGATAGCCACTGGAATCAATACAGTGTTTCCCGGAATAATGACTTACATATTTAGTTATGTCCCCATGAATTTAAATTAAGTCCTCGAGAATTACTCGAGAAAAACTTAATCGTTAGGGTTTTGTCTCCACCATTACAACAGAGTTTGTCATGCGCGTAAGCGAGGGAAAAAGCTCGAGGGGAGTCAGCAGAATCGCTGATCATACTAATATTTTAGTTTTTTTTCAATATTTGTCAAGTCATAATTCCAAAACCCTTTAGTCAGCCTCAAGTCTTTCAATCCTTTTGACTTAATATTTCGCCAACGTATGCTGAAATGACCACGTTGCTTTAGAGAGATAACGACTTTGTACATTTTCGTCGGGGATAGGCAGGAGTTGAACGAAGAGACACCCTAGGAAAAAAACTGAATCATCTTTTGGCAACAGAGCCTCCCTTTGAGTAGAACCCTAGACCTGAACATAATTTTTTTAAACACCATGCGTGCGCCAACACAGAAAATTGATTCTTCAGCTATGAACAGCATGGTCACCGGTCGTGACACCCTGTCGTGAAGTATACGGTTAATGAGAGAAATCTGTCAACTACATTTGGAGAGAGAGAGAGGTCAACAATACTCGCATTGGCCGCTGAAGTATATATTTCTTCCCGTCCCAGGTTAAATTGGGGAACTTGAAGTTTTTTTACTATCAGTGAAAGAGAAATATCTAGTACATTGAAAAAAGTTCCCAAGAGCTCCTCTTTCACAAGGAACATTGATACTAGCCTTTTAATTCCTGGGAATAAAAGAGGGGCATTGGATGATGATGATGATGATAATAATAATAATATAGAAAATATATACTGAACGAGATCATTCCCATATGAATTGAGGATGAGAGCAAAAATAACAATGAAATCCGTAGTCAATGATTTACATTTCACGATAGGAAGTAAAAAAATATATACATCTTAATTAGGAAATTGACTCCTCCCGCGATCGCAGGAATATGTAAACGAGGGTGTGCGGTGTGCTACTTTCCCGGCTCCAGTTCTCTCTTCAAAGAGCGCTTTGCGCACGGATGGATCCCACAATCGTGGGGTTTGGGGGGGGGGAGGAGAGAGGGAGGGTTTGGACATTATTCAGCGAAACAATCCAAATATATCGATGCGGAAGGCCTCTCTGTATGATGGCTCGCCTCCCGCGACCGAGATATTTCCCCGCAACTGGAAAACAAATCGACGGGACTCCTCCACATCCCCCCCCATTCCCTCCCCCCATGCACTCCCCCTCATATTTACCCACTGCGGCAAATTCGGTCAGATCTCTCCACCTCCCCTCCCTCCCCACCCGAAACTTGAACGGAAAACCGTCAGGGGGGAAAAATTTCTTCCGATAGACAGGTCTCTCTCTCTCTCGAAATGAATAGGGGGCGAGCAGACGCTATATAAACACACCCACACATAGAAATATGAACAAACGATTTGCCCACGATCGTCCTGTAGAGCGAGTGCACATGTAGGAGTGGGGTTTACTCTCGCCAGGAATCGTTCCATTAATTCTTTTTACTCTTGAATCCATAGAGCAGCGAGAGAGGGAGAGGAATCCATTTTATTTTATATTTTTTAACTGGCACGCTGGCGAATTCGAAGTCGCAGCGACGGGAACGTCATCCAAGTTGCAAACCCAACGACTCCGGCTAATGGCAGGATGACTGCATAGTTGCTCAACCTGGGTTAGGGGAGGTGTTTTAAGGTCGATTCAATCCAACAAAAGTGGTCTCCAAACGTTTATGATCGCCTGCCCGTGCGACAAAAAAATGTTGCAGCGAGGACCCCTGAGTAAGTACACACACAAATGATCGTAAAACTGCCATTGAATGACAGCCTTGAACAAAATAGAAAAATTCATTATCGATATTTCACCATACATTAATTGCTCTATAAACAGTTCAAAATCATATTAACTTGAATGGTTCACTCACTAACACAGTCATGAGTAGTCTCTCTACACTTAGCGACTGAGATCGACTGTCTGCCTCGTCCAAGAGTACACGATAAGACCGCGCTGTCAATATCTCCACTATTTTATGACCATGAACCATATTTTGTTCATGACCATGCAATTTAAAATCGAAAGTTCATATTTGTTCGAAAAGTGAAGAATCAGGCGTGATATTGTGGAATCGAGACATAATGCAACAAAGTTTTCATTCATATTTGTTCTTCTGTATTTTAAATTAATTTTTTCTGTCAGTTGGCATACCCATATATACCGTCTCAAGTAACTCCGGAATATGCATATCCCACTTCGGGGACCACTGTACCGCATCAATGTCATTTTATGTAAACAAATATAATCGAGTGGGAGGAATTTGGAAGTTTTGAGCAAATTATTATTAATAGGAGAAAACGATATGGTATTTCAGTGGGTAGACTGCCTGGCTACTGACTAGATGGCCCAGGTTCGAGCCTAGGGGACGCCTCAGGTCACCCTCAGCTTCATCTGCGAGACTTTTCGAATATCTATTCTCCCGGCTAACCACGGGCGGCAAAGAGGAAGGAACTACCCCCCTTCTCCCCCCTGCATCATTCTGATGTGTGAATTTCACACGCCGTATAGGGCTTAGTAAGTACTAGGTGAACTCTATTCTGACATATGAAACCAACCCTCGGTTTGAATTAAGTGGCTTGGCACTCGGCGAAACCGAGCGATCAGAGGCAAAGTTTCGACGATTCCGGAAAACCATTACACAAATTTGCAGATCTCCAAAAATTGTGTACAAAAGAAAAACACTTATTAAACTTAAGATCCTCACGGTTTCTATCCCCTTCGCGTGGTCCAATATGCCAATTCTCTTCCTATTTTATGAAACATTCTCCCTTCTACATCCAAGGCCTTCAACACCCCGCCAACTCATCCTCACCCGCCTAACCCGAGCTTCCTTCAACATCTCACACCTTTCTCCAACCCATTATTTTAGTGTCTCTACATCAAGATAATCACAACGAAATTAATTGCGGAGTTAGAAATTCCTAAAATAACCCCATTCACACATCGTCGACGTCATTGCGGGAGCATCACTCATGTGACGGACATCGTTATGCCCGTCAAGGACGAGAGCAAGTAAATTTGCTTAATCTTTTTTTTCCCCCATTGTGGGCGTGGCGAAATATTTCATCCCCGCATTCCAACGAAGAGGAAAATCGGTGAGCGTTCAAGTGCCAAGGAATGACAAACGTTTGGTGTGACTCAAATAATGGAGGCTTCAAACTACTCAACTGCGTCCTAAGGTATGACTTAATCGATGAAAATGTACGTACCAATTAAATTGATGGCAATCATTATGTTCTCTAGACGCGTTCGGATAATCAGTTATTTGAAAAATACTATCTTGAATACCTCCGACGCAATATTTAAATAGTTTTCACTTTTGCTGGTCTAGCATATGGACTTAGTGCACGGATTAGGGACATAATAATTGACTGTGGTTTTTGGATTTGCTCTTTGAGATGATAAGAAAGTAACGTGTTTCCTCGACTTATTCGTCATCTATATTATTTACGACTGAGCATTACCGCTGACCCCAAAGGACGATATCGCTATCGCAGTCATTCTCCTCCCTCAAATTATACTCCTGCGACGTCCACGCGACAATCATACCTAAAGGGGAACACGGCGAGAGATTTCTTTTGCGTTGAAAAGATATTTTAGAGCACCGGTAACATACCTGCATTGAATTCTAAATTATTAAATGTTTAACAGGTTTTGTAAAGACTCTTCTTTTCATGGGCACTAGACCTTTGAAACAATACTGCGCCAGTCATGATGTCGTTAGTAAAAAAGTTACAAAAGCAATTTCAATTCTCTACGAAATGGATAGGTGAACCACAGCTACTGCAAAGAAGACCCATCAGAGGTAATCTGGTGATGTAGTACTGCATAGATGTTGAGCATAAACATACAGAGCGAATGGATATTGAAGAACACCTTCAAGGAAGGGTTGAAGATAAATGACTAAGGAATGCACCGACAAGAAATATTAATTGGCACATTCTGAGACACGATAAGACCACTACAAACCGCAATGGAAGGAGCCATTAAAGAAAAGCTATAGAGGAAGACAACGGATAAATTACAACGAACTATTGACGCAGGAACGAGAGAAACTATGAAGAAGGAAAGGGGACGTTGGCAGGGGACGGGGTAGTTCGGAGAACTGCCAAAATCAATCGCGTAGGATTGAAAATTTATCACTATGAGGAAATAAAAAGGCTAAAACACGTTAACCTCGATATTATCGCCAGGAATCAATAACATCATTAATTACAAACACGAAATAAATTATTACCCTCAATGAATAAATGTAAATGAAATGTCTTACTCAACGAAAAACCTCCATTCCGCCTTTGTGCAATGCTTTATATCTAATTTTTTGTCACACATTACGGACGATGGTTTGCAAGAGGGTATATAATTCGGATGGGCATATAGTAGGCTGGGATATAGACGCTCAAAGTTACCACACGAGGTTCTCTCCGTGATTAAAAATGAAATATCTAGAGCTCGATTCAAAATGGAGTTAAGATATATTTACTAACTTATTGATTTTTTTCCTTTCGATGAAAAACATCTCACGGTTGGAGACTCTCAAAATCGTCCGGCGACCGTATTTAAATCACGATTTCCTTTAGCAGCCACCCCACTATCGAAGCGGTCCAGGGTGATAATGGTTAGAAACAATTAGGGATCCACAGCAATGTTATTACCATTTACCACACCAGTACCCGATGCCACACCATAACCGTATTTGCTCAAACCTTACTATTCTTATTTGTTTTGCCGATGTGATTCCTTCGGATTTTCAACGTACTTCTGTGCAAGTCAGAGATTAAAAATTACTTTTGCCTTAAAAGAAAATTGCATATTACTTAAGTTAAATACGTGGGTTGTCTCAAAAGTTTGCGACCTAAAAAAATATCAGAAAATTTCAGAAAAAAATGTTTTGTATCTTTGTTAGGTCGAAAACTTTTCAGACCACCCTTGTTTTCTGAATAACAAGGTTGCGCGAAAAATCAATGATGACGAGGAAAAAGGGTACAGAGATTCATGTCGAATTTCCTTCATGGGCTGCATATTTTTTTTCGGGAATATAGGATGCTCCGTCAGCATTAAAAATCCGTCCAATTAACCCCAGAGAGGATGAATCAATAACAAAAAAATGAGAAGAGAACCAATGCAATCAAATACTTTCATCGCCAAGTGGAAAATTCAGGAGTGAGATTAAAATATTGCATGTATTCCCGAGAGAATAATCCACGCGGGAACGTTAAAATGAGACGGATTACGATATTCAAAATGGACACACAGTCGGACCCAGTTATGTACGAAATACACTTATCAGTCCATTCCATGGAAAATGCGCAATTTGACAGGATTTATTGCACCATGAGGACAGGGTTTAACAACTACTAAAATGAGTATAGAGCTGTGGAATGTTACTGGCAGCCATAATTTCATGATCACTGGAATGGGTGAGATTTAATAAAGACGGAATACACGACAAAAAGTGAGAAATTGCGTATAGTGACGGATGAAAACCGACTCGGTCAGCCTGGTGCGCAATGCGTCCCGACTAATATTTTATCCGGGTTTGAATCCTTTCTTGGAAGTGAATGGTGCTTCACCACATCATACAATCGCTATTTTTTTACTGCTTCGAGTTTG
The DNA here is from genome assembly GCA_037158775.1 of Hetaerina titia. NCBI lineage: Eukaryota > Metazoa > Arthropoda > Insecta > Odonata > Calopterygidae > Hetaerina > Hetaerina titia. The sequence goes on from CM073774.1 coordinate 38,678,786, forward strand.
GCGATCGACAGGTACGTAGCGCTCACAAACCAAAGCGCTGCTATCCCCTATACAAGGTGATCCTTCCGAAAGACTCAACGTTTATTTGAGAGTATCTTTATTTTAGGCGTTGGTGGTGGATCCAAAAGGGAATCATACATTTCCCTTCGGATACCACCACCCGACTACGTTGCTTAAAAGTCCTGCACGTTGCACGAACGCTTTAAATTCTTCGCATACAGATACGCAAGGCGCGCTTGCCTCTTGGCAAAATAGCCACGCTCGCACACCGCATCGAGACGCCGCTCAAGTATCCCCGGTTGGAAGGAAAAGAAAAAATAGGGAGGAGAAAACAAAGTAATTCCAAATAAAAATATCGGCTCGAATCCGCTCCCGCACACACCATCTACAACCCTTCCTCCCTCCATCTTTTTTTTTGCGCACACACTCACACACACAGAGCCAAAAAAACTACATCAACAGCCTGTCGGCGTGGCGTCCACGCCGAGACCCTCCATCGCGGGCCGAAGGCCGACTGTCAGGTTGACGTGAAGTCAATATGTTTCCCTTCTCCTCCACCACTAGGAGACGACCGACGAGGGTGAATTACGGCTGCTCGCGTGATACGGTCTGCCCGCGACGAGGATTGAGCAGAGGAAAGAATGGGGGTGGGGGCGGCCGGCGAGTTGAGTCTGCGACGCCGACCGTTGCGAAGAACGGGGGAGACGGGAGGTGTGCAGGGATAAGAGGAGGGGCGGCGGCTTCCGAAGGGAGCGTAAGGACGAGGAGGGTTGCGAGGGAGGGGACTGGAGAGAGGAAACTCTTGGGGGGGGAGGGAGAGGAGAAGTAGGGGGTTAGGGCAGAAGGGGAGGGCGGAGTTGGCGGGGAGGGGTGAAGAAGGCAGGGAGGAGGAGACGCCCCTGATTGCCCTACTCCCAGGGCCAACTAATCGATATTCGGTCAAAGACGCGTCCCTCCACTTCTACTAGGAAAATCAGACGCGATAAAAGGTGGCGCTCTCGGCTCCTTGTAAGCGATCACGCGCAAATTTCGAGTCTTCTGAGGAGACAGGGGGTTGAGAGGGGGTGAGAGGGGGTGTTGGAGGTTGTGTGGGAGGGAGAGAGGGTATGGGGGAATGTGGGGGAGGGGGGGTCTCGGCGGAGTGGCGCTTGCCTGTGCGTTGCAATGCTCCCAGGAGTCCCATCAACAGTTCAAAAGTCAATACAGCGCCTGAGGCGTAGGCGGATTATCAAATGTCCGCATTTACATTGTACTCGGCTAAGCGTCAAGTTGGCAACTGGCGTGACGACCGCATTGATAGGGGGCGGACGATGCGCCGCGCCGGACGTATTGCAACCCAAGTTCGGTGAAAGGGGAGCGCACGGCAAGGCAAATCGTTGATAAATACAAATATGCATCGGTACATTATCAAGCACCGTGCACTCGGCGTCGACGTGCTGACCTGCACTGTGAAAACGATGCCAACTTCTAGTGGATTCACGCTTTCAAACGCGACATAGACATATTGTGGAATGGTGAAAGGAATAGAAGAGTTGAAAGCTGGACACGAGCGAGAATTGACCCCTAGGTACCACAAATGATTCGCTTACTATGAGAGATCATTTCAATGGATAACTTATTATGATTTGGGTAACTTGAAATAAAAATACCATGATATTAAGCCATGAACGATAAACTTGTATTGAGAAGTAGCTCAAAAACTATGGGAAACTATGATGGCGATATTCTATTCATTAGCTTTTTGGTCTACGATTAGAATCGAGAGTAATTCAAAACAGTGTGGTCCCGGGTTAACTTCCGTCTTCACCTATCAAAATACGAACGAATATCTTCGGGTTGATTATACTGGTTGTCGTGCGCTCACAAGCCTCGGTTATAAATGCCAAGGAGGCAAGACAAACCTACATGAGGTTAGTGTTTACAGGAAATGTCATACAGGTTCTATCTGTATGGTAGAATTCCACACTTCAGTAAGCTTTTACACTCTCTGAAAGATTGTTAATGCACCACGAACGTTAACATAAAATATTCATTACATGTGCAATTACCCGAGTAGCTTTATTTAAATATTTCCGAGTAAATTTAACAAAGGCATTTACCCTCCGTCGCACGGTCCAGTTATTATTCTTCAGTTCCAATATTTTCTTGTGCGAGATGAAAAGATTCATTACGGAGATCCTTCAAATTAGAGGAAGAAACTATTTTTTTTAAGAAGCGATCGAAAAAATTTACGACCATTCTGCTAAGGACTTGATGAATATCGGATCCTGACAATTAATTGCAGGAAATAAAGACTGCCGCCTCTGTTGGCTTGCTGCAGGAGGCTTTTAATTGTTAGTTGCGGTCGGGGTGGAGTGATTGTAATTGTTCAAGGAACAATCCAATGAATTCGCTCTGAGAAAAATTGCGGACTTTGGGTATGTAATGGCAGATGAGGGGATGATAAATAAAGATTCGAAAGCAGCCAAAGTTATGAGAAGGAAATAAATCATTTTCACAGCCGAGTATTCCGAGAGGCCTCTGTTCAATTCCCGACAGATAATTCCTTTCCTGGAACCACTCAAATTTCCCACCAACCTCTTCTATGGAAACCTTGAAGTGAATTACGCTCTCCCAAGAAGGAGGTTTCATTCAAATGACCCCTTCGTTCTTTTCTCGTTAAGGACACGGGTCAAAGCAGATCGGTGGTGCCGCAACCTGTTTTTGCTGTGACCCCCAAAACGGGCTGACCTTTTGACCCCCGGACCCAAGAAAATGGTCAAAGGCGTGAACAGCAAAATTTACTTAAGACGCCGCGAAGCCTACCATCATGGAGTGGAGGGGGTGGTTAAAATCAATTCTAATAGGAAGGGAAGTACCACGAGGCCGCGCACAAAGGTGAATCGTCGGAATCCCACGGCGCTGCCATTAAAATCCCATTGTATCCGAGGGTCTTAAACCCAAGTATGCCAGCACAAACGTACCTTTGTGATGCGCTACTAAAGGCAACATTTCATTTTATACCCCGCTTTCGTGGTTTAAAAGGAACTTGGATTATCTTAGTTCATTATACAGATAATGTTTTATTACTCGGAATGACATAAAATAGTAATCCTCAGACTACCAAATTAAAAAAAAAAACAATATTTCGTACTTTTCTTTTTCTTACAGAAATCCTACCAAAACTTAATCATTTGACTAAAAGTTAGAGGGCAGTCTTGAAAGAATTTCTCCTACACGCTTAAACCAATCTAAGACCAGTTAAGAACCCCAAAACTGTCGTATTCAAATTCAGAAGGTTAAACGTTATTCATCGCACAGCGCCATAAATCCTTACCTTTAAAACCTAAGTACAAGAAAATACAAAAATTATATATTGGGGACTTAAATACAGCAACATCATAAGGCTGGAATACGAACAGGATCCTCGTCATCATTTAGGAAATGGCTCGTGTTACAAGAAATATTTGTCACAGTTTGAACAAAAAACAGCTAACGTTAATATTAAGTTCGTCGAATAACCTTCAATTTTCTGAGCATGTCACCGAAAACTGCAGTTCCAACGAAGCATTCAATTTAATTAATAAACGATCCATATATTAATAAACTAAAAGGAAAAATGATACATATGTGAGAAATTTTAATCAAAAATCTGTTTTCAATAAGTGAATGGCATGTATAAAATAATTTCACGAAGGAGAATGAAACATGCGAACAGCAAACGATGTTTAAATGCGTGAATCATCCCAATGGCATATTTTCTTACGTACACTTCTTCCCACAAAAAATATTGATTTACTCTTTCCCCTACTGTTCTCCATTACCGATCGAGAAACATCTCCACAAGACTGGCATCGGCAGAGAAAACAAGAGGTATTAACTTGCTCTTCCCCCACTCTCGTTACAAAGCCTCTTTCGCAAATCCAGTTACAATGGGTGCTATTCTCATTTATCGTGATGCCCGAGGACATTAACTCCGCCTCAAAGTGAGCCATTCACACAGAAAATACTCCTCTATACGAAATGAGCCCTGTCTCCAGACTCCTTATTTCAAATCATCGGGAAATCCACTCAGATATTTCCCACTAGGGAAAGATAAAAATTTTAAGCCGGTTATGTTTTCAAAAGCCTTCGATTTTCATGAGGATTATTCCACAACTCCATAAAACATGCTTAATTGATCGCATTATTGCGCATTGTAACTAAAAATAGGGCAAAGAAAATAAAGCAATCGAGGCAAACAAACTAAACAAAGTGCTGACAATTCGGGTAAAATGACTTGCCCACAAAAAGTACTAACCAACATACTATATTCATTCCTTAAGGAAGAAAGAGCTCGACACCGCCAATCTTCGGAAAAGTCAGTGATTGCATTTCCTAAGAGACAATGGCAACTTAACAGTCTTGTGGCAATTAACTCCAGGTGGAACGAGGACTGATCTTATCATCAACAATAATGAAATGTAAATAATTCCCCAGGGATGAACATTGTGCAAAAGTGTGAAATCCATTGTTAGTGATTTAACATTTCGTAATTTTCCACACGGTTTATATTTCTCTGGTCGAATATGACGTCACAGCGACCTTTTCAAGGTGAAATTACTGAATTCCCCTTCCTCCCGAGGCAAAATATAAAAGCACTGCTTTCAGGTAACCGTTTAAAATTTACTTGGCCAATAGAGTAGAAAAAAATTGTGTGAAAAATTAAAATTTTTATTTTCCAAAAATTGATACCAACCTTAAGCTAGGTTATGGAAATACAGCAGGAGGATGCACAACATTTAGAATGGAAACAATGCTTCATTGTAAAAATGTATGAACATGTCATCACATAGTGGATATAATAACTTCAGTGAATAGTACGAAGTGCATTCAAGTTCTAACGTCACCCATTTTTTTCCTCGGGACTAAGATGATCTTATGCTACGTGGGTACTATTTATGAATATAAAACATAGATGGCTGCACCATACAGAGCCCAGGGTTCGTTTAGCTGCCGCCAGAATGAGAAGCGTTTATAATACCAAAAATGAAGTAGTTTAGTGAAAAAGCACATTTCCCAACAGACAACGCTTCTATTCCACGTGTACAAGAGCAGCGTGCAATCATCATAATTCTCCACTTTCGTGACTCAACAGCCATCGAAATTAATCGTCAATTAAGTCATACATGCGGTGATGGTCTTATGGATGTTGTCGAATCTTAAAAGATTTAGCCATGAGCCGGTTTTTCCCGGGGGAAAATGGACCCCTACAGAAGCGTTTTCTATAGCCATAAAATCATGGCGTCCGATTTTGTAGAGGACACGGCTAGAGGGAGATTATCTTGAAAAGTAAGAAGAGGCTCAACTCTCTGGTGTACATGGCTTGCAAGGAAAATCAGGAGACCGTAGAACTTTGATGGATATCGTATACCTACTACAAACTTATTCTTAACAAAATTCTCTACCTGCTTCAGGACTATTCACGCAATTGACATTTCATTACCCACATTTTCCAAAATATCACTAAAATAAAACGGACTTTGGAGCTCTCTTGAATGATCAGAGCAATATTACTGCTTTGTGACAAAATGGCCTCCCTCTTGGCACAAATTCTGCAAATGACCTCAACTATCGGTCGTCTTCCCTGACAACTATTACCGTCACTCGAAAACTAAACCAGAACTACATATTTATAATGCTCCATCATCAAATCATTGATTTCCCTAAACATTCTCGTATCAGTGGTGCGTATCTAACCGCAAGTAAAGCAGCCAATCTCACTTCACCTTTTTGACAAATGGCACGAACTAGGGATTCACCTCACCTCAACGATACGAAGAACATTTCTGAGGCCTCATCGGCTGCCAAATCCTACCCAATCCCAATTCTACACAATGGTGGTACACTGAACAGAAATCAATCTTTCGCTTCAGTTTCACGTTGGAGCGAATTGAAATCTTCTGCGTACGGTTGTGCTCCGAAGCAGAAAACCAATATATCGGATTCTAGATCTTTTTTGTCTCATTCTTGGTGTGAAATATTTATGAACACGAATGGCTTCGGATTCTGAAACGTTTCTCATCTCATTTACCTGCCACGGAGGAGAGAAAGTAGCAGAAACAGAAACCGTATGGAGCGAATGGTTGATTGGTTTCTCATTCCAGTTCATGACTATCCGTTGCAGACAGCTCGGCGATATCGATGTTTTAAGTTCGCCTCAGCGCGTATGACCAGGCTGATCAAAATGGCCACTGCTAAAAAACATTTATTTTCAAATCTCCTGCCGTCTAACATTTTATTCCTCTGGGTAACCGATATTTCAATGTACATAGAGCATCTGATGGCCTAAATAAAATCGCTTCGCTACGTTTCACCGCGTGCTATCATCAATATCGTTTTCTGTACAGTTATACACCAAAATGACGGTTATCAATCGTCTTTCTCTCCATGAAGCAGTATACATAACACCATCAGCGGCAAATCAGTCATTCTAGGATTAGCATTTTATTGCATTCACCCTTCACCACAGCGATTCTAATCCGTGGCACCATGTAATCGAATTATACGCAAACTAGAATTTTCTCGCTCGAAGGATTGATACACGAGTACACCAGTACATCCAGATTTGCGGGAAACCCAACGCGGAGCTGACGCAAAGGAGTATCCTAACATTAAATAATAAACTCAAGGAAAAGACGTCCTGATAAACGAACCAAAAAAGGGAAGCATTTTCAACATGAAGGACTAATAAAGCAAATTATTAAGCAAATAGTTACGCTACAGTGGTAGTGGGATGAATGAAGAGCAAAAGTTATTTCCCAGCCCGGCGGCAATACTGGAAACCATTCTTCGGTACATAATAATGAATTTCAATGCATTTAAAAACCGTTCAATAAATTTATTGGTATAAATATCTCTGAACGATCACATTCCTTTGATGTGGCTAAATCAATTTTATATTTATGAATCGGGAAATAATGCGTTTGCACGCAGATATGAAGTTAAATACACAGTGATAACCGAGACATCTGAAAATGAACACCCATAATTAGCATTAATGTAATGATTTCTCCCTTTTATTACAAGTTTAACGAAATCATTGCGTCGTGAACTACGTGATATATCGAGGTGTCGATGTAATTACCTTTGTTTGAAACTGTTCGATACTCTCAGGTACTAAAGCATTTTCCATTATGAATGCGGTGAGTCAAGCATTTACTTGTACAGGCTCCTAAAAGCGCAATTATTTTCCCGTTCCTATCACTTGTACGGATGACACCCGTCCGGGTGTTATGAGAAGGAACTTCCGATTGTCAAAGTAATATATTCTATGTATCTCCACAACTAAACCAATCACTCTTTCGGCAGCATATTTAAATTTTATACACCATTGTTGCTCTAACGTGAAGAGGAAATCGGCAAAGAGGTACGGTAAAAAATGATTCCCGATAAGGATCTCTTCCCGCCAGTAGTGGTCCCGGAACGATCGATCGTAATAGTTAAGTATTTGCGATATATACGATATATCGCAATTAATGATCCTAAAATACTGAAAAAAATCCAACTTAATCGCTAGCTCGATTAAGCAAAGAATGCTTGAAATTCGACCCGCAAGCAATATCCCTAATAATTGGAAAACATGTTGCCAAATTATCGAAAACCGATCGATTATAAGCTCCTCATTAAAGGTAAGCATATTTAACCTTCCTACATTCTCACTCCTCAATCGGATCGCCATTCTTCACGATTTTAATTCCTTCCCATGGCCTTGCTCTCCGCGAGGCTATTACCCGCGTCGCTAACGAGGGGACGTGTTGTGCGATCAACGCCTCCCTCCTCCTATACCCCCACCTCTCCTCAGCTCGTATCCTCAAAACCCTTTTCCCTCGTACCCCGACTACGATTCAAACACCCATCCCTCCTTCCCCACCCTGGCCACCATTGGGGTTACCCAGGTGGCCACATTTTGGGGAGGCCACGGGGTGGGGGGAGAGGAGAGCAAGAGGGACGTCTGGGTCGCATGGGGACAAAAATTATGGAGTCGCCCCGGAAACCCTTAATTGGGATATTTGGTTAACGCTCCACGGAGGAAAATCTCTTTAAAATTAAGTCCCAGGTGAAGTGAGAGGGCGGAGACTCACGCGGTGGGCGGGGAGGGTGAGGGCTCGTGCGGAGAGAGGCTAAAAGACGGTTTAAATCGTCTTAGGCGCAAATTGGCGGCGAGGGACGGGTAGCGGAAGAGCGGGGGAACGATACGGCGTTGCGGCCGGCCGGAACTGGCCGTGCGTACGGCAACGGGTGGTCAGCAGTGGCGGGGATAAAAATGACTTATGACCCGTCCGGATTGCCACGGAAACATTTGTATTGGCCAGAAAACAAGGCGTAACTGTGTCACCCCGGAGCAGATAAAAAAAATAAAGGATGTGAGCAGTGGCAAGTGATTCATCGACGCTAAGTGAAGATAAAATGATGAGAAGTGGGGAATCCGATAGGAGTAAAGATAGAAAAGATTTCGTAACTCTTTTTAAAGGGCAGATTTCTTTAAACGACGTTCTTAAAGAAATCAGACCTCAAGGCATTTATTGCAGTGAATCACTAAACATGAGCATTTAAGAGGGGGAAGGATTTGGAACTAATATAAAAACTACTAAAATATCTTCACCATCATTATCATATAGGTACGTACAATTCAAAATTTAGAATGAACGCAGTCACCGCAAAAAAGTACAAATTACCTCTTGTAATTTCAGAAGAAAATGATGAAGTGATTAAAATTCAAATGATTGAGTTCGTTCATTAAAAATACATTGGCATGGAAAAGACTAAGGTCCATGTAACTAATTCGAGATAAAACAATAGAAAGAATATTCTCAGTAATTGCTAAATTAATTAATAAATGATGTGTGTATGGTTTTAAATCTTTAACATCAGTCAGGATAATACGCTAGGTTTTCCATGTACCCAATTTCACTACAGGTTGAGATTATTTAACAGGAAATAAATGAGAGAATATATTAAGGTCCTATCAAATATCGCGTTGTTCACATAACTATACGTAATAGGTTTCCTTCCTTGAAGATGAGAAATAATTATAAGCTTTTCACTTAATTTGGTTCAACTTTAGGCATCACTCTTATAGCTACGGTGCTCCGCTACCATACCTACCCATTCTACTACGGCGTATTTGAACCAAAACGCCATTATAATTTTTCTTTCTTTCCACGAAACCATTATTTTTAATGGCCAAGCATTCGAAGAAACACGGGATCTTTATGCTAAAAGCTGGACTGATTTTTCTGTCATTATTTAGAATAAACCGGATTACACTCGACATCAAAACATAATGGTCCGCCGAAATAAATTATTGCTATCGATTAATTAAGTTGGTAATTTGCAGAAAAAGTCCTCAACTTGTGCACTAATGAACCATCCATCCTTTTGAATCTGCACGCGGACAAATTACTCGCGGATTGAGCAAGAAAGGATCCGTTCCATGAAAACTTCAATTATTTTTCGCCATTCATTTGGAATCAGGTCTCTCTTTCTTTATATCGGCGATTACCAATTTGCCTAAAGCCACCGGGGGAGCAATTATCTCAATTGGTAATCGATCAATTGATGTCCACAAACACACACACGGATATATATTAGTCTCACGGAATGGCATAGAATGGGATTTATGCCGCCATTGGACTCCAAAAACGTATCCGGAACACCTGTGTCGGCATAATGGAAAATAACCGGGACCACCGCGTAGAGATCTTGATATTACGTTTCTTTCCGAGACCTATTTTGGATTCCAGCAAATCAAATTGGCATTTTTAAAAAAAAAGGCACTGGGAGCGTTCCTAAAACGTAATAAAAAGCGACAATATTGGAGTCGCAGAAAGGAAGATCTCGCCATTCTTTCCCTGAAGCAATTACCTGCCAAGAAAATTGAGAAACTTTTTCCGAGCAACCCACACAATAATGCCCCAGAATCGTTTGCAACATTACTTTTCGAATTTCTGGAGACAATTCTAGCCAGTGATGAATCTTACGAAAGTCGACCTTGTCATCTAGTCTGTCTGAAGTTATGGTAGGGCACGCATCTTTCACTCCGCTTTTCTATTGGGAATCTTGCTCTTTCTGATGATAAATGAGTCCGACGTGGATCTCAAGATTAACATTTCCTCGAGGGGTTAAAGAAAGGCAGCGGTTTTTATCCTGCGAATTAGGAAAATTATTTCGTCAGTATTCCCTTCATATGCGAGACGCCGAGAAGGGCTCAGGGAAAACTAATTTCGTTCAGCTGTAAGATTTTCGAACCGACATCAATTTCGCCATTTCAGGCGTGAAAACTGATAGATGTGTCCTTATTTACGAGTACATTTATTACTAGACTGGTCCGAAACATTAAAGTGATCCGGTACCATCATTCATGTACTGACATATGTAAAGGATTGCACGTAAACGTTGATGAACGTCCAAAAGACGAAAAATATATTTGAAACCAAATTATTTTACAATATTGTTCACACAAGCGACGAACTTGCTGACCAACATTCTCAGCTCGTCTCCATGACAAGTGTTACAGTAATCCCTTTAGGTAAACGTTCTGAGGTTTCAAAATACAAAAGAATTTTAACGATGCCAAAGTATAAACTGCAAACGGCACAAAATCAATGGTTCGCGAATCAAATTTCAACGAGCCCTCTGATAATACTTTTACACCATTATCTAAAAACCTATTCTTCACTTGTGGCAGCGGATTTAAACCTAACCGAAGCCTTTCTCCCAAACAACTAATGCGTAATGGTCTCTCTGTCGCTTGTCTAGCTCACTCAATTGTACCACTTACACAAAAATTATACAACATTGTATTTTGTGCGACTTTGGCAGGTAAAAATTGCGAGATAAAATTTCAATTTAAGTGACAACATACGATGAATAATTTCACAAGTGTATGCTGTTGAAATGCACCTTTAATGAGGAGCTTCCTATTCATTAAGTCACAACATTTAGCATACCCTTCTCATCTTCTTCTAATTCTTCACTTTTTACCGAAAAAGGAATAATTTTTTCCGGTAGTGAAATATCTCGCAGTCATCATTTCGGACGCGTAACACTGAAAACCCTAGAATGAATACCTATCCGTCATGGGGAGGATCGGAAATTGGAGAGTTTCCATAGGCCTTAGCCTATTCACCAGCGTGGGGCTTTGGTTTAACGGGCGGGGTTTACCATGTTTTTTTCAGTACCGAGTATTCAAGCTGTCGTATGCAACCTAACTCCCAGAGTCATAATGGTGTACTCGCGTTCAGCGGATTGAGTCTAGGGAAAGAGAGAAATAAGCACACGTTCGTGAATTATACAGGTCAAGTCATTATTCAAGAACGCTGGCGCACGGCATCTATGAATTGGCCCCATACAGCTCCTTGGCTATCGAATTTCCAGTTTCCCACGCATATGAAGCCACTGCACTTGAATCCGTGAAAATCTGAACAAGCAAGTGAAATAGGAATTAAAACTTGGGTATTAACACCTCAGGAGCAGTGTGTTAATGCGATAAAATATTAAACTGAATTTTTAACTCAAGCGTTTATAATAATTGGGTCAACTTCAAAACATTTTTAACTAATCTGAAAAGAGCAAAGTTTTGGCCTTTTTAATAATAATTAATTGTTAGATTAACGTTTACGGAAGTTTTTGGATAGGCACAAGACTGGACAACATTTTTTGGCCTCTGCTAACCAAACACAACATTACACCCGACATTACAGGAGACCCTTCTTAAATTCTGCATACTCCCTTCCTCCCTTCAATTCGTCCAAATATCTATCCTTTTTCGACCCCCTCCTCTCCTGCCCAACGTTACAAAATACTACCGAGGAAGGCAACGAGAAACAACCTCCATTGTTTATCCCAAGACAGTATGATGGACACAATAATTTGGTATTTAACTCCGGATTCTTAAAATCAAACAACAACAATTACATTGATCTACATCGAAGTAAAAGGTGGAGAAAAATCCACCCGAGAGGTAACTGAACCCGTGACATATAGGTTATCAGGGGAGGCCGTTACACCACCGCCACCGGGGCCGGAAAAGCCAATGATACTACGTAAAATATAACAGAAGCGTAATGGCTGGCCTTACAAAAATGGAGTACACACTATTCTCGCACTGTTGTTAAAGTAATACTCGTAGGCGAATTTTTTAAACCCTTCGCTCCCGGGTTTATTCCGGTCTCATGCGATCATTGAAGCATATGAGCACACGCTAGATTGAGAGTGTACTTAGATCGCGGAGGTTGAAGTTCGTTGATAGTTATTCTTCGGCGCAGGTGACGTCGTTATCCTCTTATATTTTACGAATTGCAAAGGGCGCCGAAAGGCATGGCGCTTCCCTAAACGCCACGAGTGGTGGACGCCTTTGTCTGCTATCGTGGTAAAGTAGTTTTACATGGACGTTTAGTTAAAATCAGTGACCATCCAGTAGACTTACGTACCAAATGATAAGCCAAAAACAAAGCATCCTGAATTGAAAGTCTTTTTTAATGAAGCTTTAAAGGAGGCGAATTAAAATTCACGACAGAAATACTCTCTCTTCATTGAAATGAAGCGGTCTGTCACAAATCTAAATAACATATGTATTTACGCACATCCAAAACCAAATGTTTACACTCACACTAAATAATTCTCACCGAGAAAATACCCACGACTTGGTCAGGGTAATACGAAGCGTGAATTTTCGCTGAACTTGAGAAGTCGATTATTTTTCATGAAAGTAATGGGTCTTTTCCTCGGAGGCACTACGGTACTAGGCACTCACTACGTATGGTGAATGCTAAGTCCTGATAGTCCTTCAAAGGGATTCTGCTAACACTGACTTGTAGAAGTCCAATGAAATTCAAATTAAGCCGTTCGGCCTGAATCGTAGCAGCGACCGCACCACGAAGAGACACTACTGCGATCAAAGGAAATACATTATGTCAGCAGATTTTACGCGATATGGATTCATAAAACGTAAAAAAAATTGCGGTGCTCTTGGGAGTTTTTTTATCCTGGTGAAAGATGAGTTATGAAGGAACTTGCTCCTTAAAACGAGCTCCCAAAGACAGAAGCCAAGTTGAAACAAATGAGAAATGTAAATAAAAAACGGACTGAATTCAAAGAAAGATTTAGCTTCTACTCATCAAACGACATCAGTTCGCGAGAGAGATCATTCCTCTTGAATGATTTTTTTTCTGGCTTGCAAATCAAATCCCAAGAATATTAAAAATAAAAGAACCAATCATACAAATTATGAGAAATTTAAATTTACAAATACAGGTGGAACCAGTTAAACATCAGTTCTGAACGACCTCCGAAGTATCACGCAAAATAGGTTATGAGAAAAGTTCCGTAGCGTATATAAAAACACGCATCCAATATTTAAATCACTATTTTCACTACCAAAAACTGCAATAACAGAAATGAAAAAAAATCAGAAAATATTTCACAGAGGCGAGATTAAATCTTTTTTTAATTTCAAGTTTTCAAGCCACAGTAAGCCACAATTATAGAATAATCACGCATTTAACTCTGGGTCGAAGATTGTATAACATTTCAGGCAAGTTTAATTGACGAGGTCCATAAAGTTCACGTAAAAAAACGTTCGTTTTCAGTTGCAAAAACACATCGATACAATTATTCAACCGCATTTCAGAAATTTACTGCCATAATCACTGGAGAAAATGAGAGTTGCATTAAAGACAGCAAAAAGAAGCTTCCTCCTTAGATTAAAGACATTTTTAGTCCATGGTAGCGTCATAAAATTTGCAGAAAATAGCCTGTGAAATCGAAAGGTGGACATTACCTGAGGAAATAAAATATTTCTATTGTTTCGACAAAAATCACTGCTTATGTCGAATCTCACATGTCCTCTTATAAAGTTAAAATAAGCAAGCATCCACGACCACATTTCTGGAAAAAAAACAACCTCTGAAGACATGAGATATTGCCACTGACTGAGCAAGAGTATCAGACGCTGGGTTGAAATTCCAGAGAATGCCATGTGATGGCTTGAGAAGAGCACATTTTTAGTTGCTGCTTATATTTCAAGAATGGTTTTCGCGAAAAATTGCCAAGCCAATCGAAAATGCAAGTAAACAGGCATGGGAATAAAGACAAATATGAAATAAAATGTGAAAGAAATATGCTCGGTATTCGCCTCAGGCATATTCGAAAAAAAGACTTTTGTGTTATTTCCCCTTCAGCAATCCGTCATAGTGAAAGGCTCTTCTTATTCCACCGCAAACTATTCAATATAATATTTGTTCCGATGCGGAGGAGTTAGAATAACCCTGCGGTTCACGATTAAGCTGTTCTCATATCGGTGGATGCCGAGGGAAAAAAATGGAAACCTTGGGCAAATATGCTTTCTACGAAGGCCCGCACACCGTGATGCCTCCGCATGGGTCAATAAAATACTCGGGAGCCAATGTTTCGCCGATACCCGTAAGGGCAAAAGTTTCTTTCTACATTCCTTCAAATCATAATACCGAACTAACAAACTCAAATGACTAAACTTTCCCTGTGTAAATTAACCACCATCATCAAAACGAGATTATAATGCAGTTTAATGAAGGCGATGAAAATAGAAATGTCGTAGACTACAAATTACTAGAAAAAATTCTGATTAATTCAAATCTTACACTAAAAAACTCTTACTACTTACAAAATAAAACACTAAAACCTAAGTGGATGAATTTTAAATTCATCCTGTGCCTCAGCCAGCCGGTGCTTTATTATATATAGATATACATAAATATATATATATATATGTATTAAATATATGTATATATATACATACACGTGTATTTTATATATATATATATAATATATGTGTGTGTGTGTATGTAAAAGATGTTTTTTTCGAAGTAACACGGAAGTGTTGAATAAAAAACTTAGACAGCAACACACAACATGAGAACACATAAAAGGAACACTCACACGTAATGTTGAGTCCTAACTAATCTTCCGAAGAAGACGGAGTTCGAGTCCGTCAATTATCAAGACATTACGTGTGAGTGTTCCTTTTATGTGTTCTCATCTTGTGTATATATATTTATATATATAACTTTTGGACGGCACAATAGAACACAGAATAAAACAGATAACACGTAAAAGGACACTCACACTGTAGATATATATATATATATATATATATATATATATATATATATATATATATATATATATATATATATATATAGTACAGTATATGTTAGCTACAAATAACCTGACTTTATAAACAGTTCTAGTTCAAATGCACTATTTTACATTGTCTGATAATTTTAATTAGTATGAGCAACAATATTTGTCCAGCTAATGTAATTTAAATAAGAGTCCACCCATGGTGGCGTGATAAGTGCGAAATCTAAATCACATTAACATAATTCATCTTTCAACTGTCCCTTAAACAACATTCTGGAAATCTACCGGGGAAAATAAATGTTGATGAGACAGTTATTGCCGTTATCGTCAGTCTCAATATTTCTGTCCATAGAACATAGAGATGTACTCTCCAGATACAGATATACCAATAGGTAGAGTACGAGTAGACCTTTTCGATTAAATTTCTTAATCACAGCTTTATATAATATGTATTTATCCGTTTCGCTTAAGTTCGTTGTTTTGGATAATATACCAGTAAATGAAACATAAGATACATTGTACATGTTGTACTACTAACCGGAGGGCCTGTGTTCGGCTCTATGCACCTTTAGCTTCAGCCGAGTTGTGTTTTTTCGAGGACCAGATCTTTCTGGGAAACCACAGGCGGCACAGGGAAAGAAAGTCTCCTACCCTGATGTGTGACATTTCACACGCCGTTCGCCTTACCCTACCTATCAAAAAACCGACCTTCGGGTTGAAAACTGTGGTTAGTTAAAGGAAACGTTAATATTTCTAAACAGCAGTTCATTAGTTTATCTCTTCTTGCAAACTCATTTTTGAAAATTTCAGGGCGATGTCACTGGAAGAATCACCAACACAGTACACTCATTCCGAAGGATGCTTTGATAGATGAGGGCGGCACTCCACCGCGTAAGAAGCCCTTTGGAGTGTGAAATTTACGCATCATGGAACGGAGAGCGAGTTCCTGTCCCCGTACCGCCTTCAGAACCCAATTAATATCTCGTAAACGAAAAATGGCACAGCTAGGGTTAAGCTTGGGGGGTGCCCATGGGTCTCATCCGGACTTGAACCAGAAACATTAGGTCCGTGACCGAACGCTCTACCCAATAAGTCAGCGGAAGAGAAATCTTACATTATTCGCAAGAGGTCTTTGTCGAGAAAAATGCCACTATCATCGTTGAGATGGATATTTCACCCGATCGAAAATGTTCGAATGATTGAGTAAATCTGGTGAATTCACCAATGAACCCGTGGATCCGATCTCACAGTAGAATCTGAGGGATAAAATAAATACATCGCGTGCTTCGTATTCAAAGTTAACCCCCGCCACTGCGACACACGAGGCACAATTGACCCTGCTGCTAAGTTAAAACGTTATTGATTATCATGAACTACTTGTGTGCCAGAGGCCGCCTTGTTACGCGCCCTCGACAGCTAAATGCGCAAATCTGAGTATTTACGTACTCGCATGCCGGAGGCATGCCCGAGTTTCTTTCGCTCATTCCATTACGCGATGAATGCATTTACTCATTTCTCCGTTCACGACGCAGCAGTAATTTAAATCTTCGGACGTACACTGTATTTTTAGTTGTCCGGAAAGGATCTAGTGCTGAGAATGTCTCGGCGAGCAATATTCTCCCTCGCATTAAACGGACGAGAGCGTGTGCTTCGCTCCCGGATCCCAGCACTCACATTTTTAACGTTTAAAACCCAACACGATAAACCTCTGTCCGGAAGGAAAATAACACCACATAAACTTAATTTTAAGTGACACAGCCAAACGGCAGAGAGGAGTGATATATGGGCTCCGACAAGAACTGCAGAAAATTTCTTTTTCGCCGTGTAAAACATATTTTTCCTTTCACCCAAAAAACCCATTGTAGCCCAAAGACGATAACAGAGCCGAGCGCTGAGAACAGACATGTGCAGGCAGTGTGCCTTCCATTTTATGGATCATAACTCAGGCATGAATGCTAGCATTGCCGATTTAGGATTTCAGTGAAATTGTATTTATGAGACGAAGGAACGGCAGTCATCGAAACAGAGCCGTAAAGATATTCGCATGGAAAGTTTTTATGTAATCACGCCCCCCTCGGGTAATCACACGGCATATTAAAAATCGACTATGCAAGCGAAATAAGCGTCAACAACGGAGAAATTCCTTTGAAAAATCCGAAAACGACCGCGTTTCATTATATATGAACTGTCTCAGCTACTCTCTCTCTGCAGTGACACTACGGTGGGAAACGAAAAATAAGTGTTACTCCGTCGTGTGCGACGTACGCGAAATGATCTATGAAAAATGCGAAGAACGGGCGCAAACATAAATTAAAAGAAGGGAAAAACAGATAGGATTAAAATAGAGAGTTGCGGCAAATCGATCTTAAAAATCCCTCGTGATTAATCTTAAAACTGCTGATGATGTCAGTTTTCCTCTCTAAAACTCTTAAGTCGGGTGACCGTGGACACACACCCAAAAAAACTCGCCATTCCATGGACCGTTTATCACCGGACAGTTTATTAATGGGGATCATCTCGCATCAGGCAGTTCCACACATGGATACGGGCCCTCAGCGTTCGCACAAGACCCTCGTCCGAGGACTGCTTATCCGCAAACCGATCCACGCTGGAACGCAAAAAAGAAAATGTTGGATAATCCGACCTGGTGGTAATAAAATATCCGTCCAGATTGTGCTCGCAAGAAAAAGTTGTCCGACCCAATATACGACGGGAATGAAAACTTTCAAAATTAAATTTAAAGGGAAACACTGGTGTGCGCGCACACACGGATTAAGCAAAAATTCCAAGGCTTGTGAAACGTAAGCAAAAAAAAAGTAATTTCAACAAATGAGCAGATAAAAGAAAAATTATCCTCGCCATTTGTCATGGAAATAAAAGGTGTTGTTTTCGTAAAAACAAAGGCCTCGAATGAAATAATCTCCAACATTTGTACAAGGGAGAAACTCTTAAGTTCACTACCAAAGTTTAGGAATGCGAACAGAAGAGAAAATAACACCCGAAGCTACGGAAGTACGCTGAGAATTCTGATTCAACTCTGCACTGCTTTTACTAATGGAGTGGGGAGTTTACATTGAATGAAGGTAAAACCGTCAGGTGAGGTCACTTGCGATATTACGAGTACGTAAGTCATTTGTAACTGGCTACAATTCCACGGAGCTGAGTGAAACCCCCACACACCCTAGGGCACGAAAATCATGACAAAAAACTACAGTTCACATGTTCGCTACTACGGAGATACTATTGTACTATAAGTGCGCCACATACGACACAAAGTAAAGAGCATCGCTATAAAAAACCACAACCAATGGGAATCGAAACGGGGCCATCTGCGAGGGAAGCCACTGGTCACCATATGCAGTGTCATCTTCCACACGCTTCAACAGGGCTGAAAAATCAAACGTCCCGGTCAAATTTTCACATCCATGAATACGCTCGATAACATAGCGTCTTCTCGTATTTTTCCTTCGCATTCAGCGCCACCACTTCAATTTATGAGACGAGACAGTCGGAATCCATTTTTCCCAAAGTGGCATGCCTCGACGACAAATCAAATTTGGAGCGCCAGGCTGGGTCTACAGGGGGTGAGACTTGTGCAAAGCGAGCCCGGATGACATTTCGGAAGGAGAGCTGCCGACATTAGCCGACGCTCTCAAAGCGAAGAGACTCCGGAGCGTGTGGAAGGAATCCGTCCCGGCTTGAGAAGGGGGACATCAGGTCGTAAAAATTCCCAATATCGAGTTCGTTGAATTCCATCATCTGCCCCATCAATATCAACGCCGTGGTAAATGCGTAACTAGGATCGAAGAGTCGATTTTACCTCTAAATAAGTTACACTCTCCGATTTCCGGAGAAGAGGTCGACCGAATGAGTAGGGGGTCATGTGATTCAGTTTGTGGATCGTCGGGATTTCATGGGGTTTGAGAGGGAAAACGGGCTTTCGCATGTCGATTTTTTTTTTCTGAATGATAGAGTGCACGTAAATCCTTCTTTTTGGTCTGACGTATCGGGGCGAGTCAATTACAGCGCCCCCCCCCCCACGAACGAAGTAAAACTTCGACGGACGGGCATACAACAAAGCCCTTTAGAAATGCATTCTTATTTACACATTTTAAAACCCTTGCATCAATTGAAATGGTCTCTTTAGCAGTGATCCTCACATTAGTTTTGTGTGCATTCACCCTCTGCCACAGACCCTAGCGGTGACTTGCAGGGTGATTGATATTTTAGTGCCCTACAAGCCACCGCTATGGTGTGTGGCAAGGGGTGAATTCACACCAGACTAACTTTGACCCGAAGATGATCCTACCGTGGTCAGACAACGTTATTGTCATCCTTCATCGTTCGCGGAAAAAAATATATCTTAAATTTATCTGTTCTACACTTCATCTCTAAAATTTTATTGACATGATCTCTCCTACCGTATTACGATGGGGGTAATAATACATTTTCAACATCATTGCTAAAGAGACCTTCTTCCAATTTATGCAAGAGCTTCAATCTGTAATTTAACCTTCGCTGCCGTGACAGATGCCCAGCTGCTCTAATATTTTGGATAGGCTACTAAGTTTATCACAGCAACGTTTTCCAAATCTAGTTCCTCTACGCTGCACGTGATCCAATCCAACTTTGTGAGGATCCTACGTATTAGCAGTATATTCTAAATTAGGCCTATCCAGAGAAAGATAACATTTCTCTTTGACCTTTTCATCATATTTACGTAGTACTTTACATATAAATCTTGATTTTTTGTTAGCTTGTCCACATATTCCCCGCATAAGTTTCACCCAGGAGAGATCGTGAGTGAGAGTTACGTCTTGGTATTTGATTGAGTCTACACATTCCATTTCGGTGATCCCAATCCAGTCGGCGCACGGGTAGGAATCGCTCTTTTTCCAAAAATGTATGACTAGGCACTTTTTTCAGTTAAATTCTAATAGCCAAGTGTCGCACCAGCGTTGTATAGCATTAAGATCATCTGACAAAGCTGCTGTGTCCTCAGGGCCATGGATATCACGGTAAACCAATGCATGGTCGGCAAATAAATGTATCTTACTAGTGACTACTGAGTCAATGTCGTTAATGTAACGTTGGAATAAAAGAGGTCATTTTTTAAGAAGAATACGAAATGAGCTAGAAAATGATAAGTTTACTTTTCAATCTTTCCGACAAACAAAAAAAATTTCGATAAGAACGGCATTTAACAACCCGGGATACATTTGACTAATTTGAAAAATAAATTTTGCGGGAAACACAGAGACATGTAAACGGAGATCTCACGGAAAGTATTTGGTGAACAGCGGACCTTGGGTGGATTAAGCTAATATTACTTCCTTGTTTGTTGCTAAAAATGAACTTCAACTTGATATCTTGGAGAGAAAAATCTATTCTAAATTTATTTTGCGGAATATTCTGGACCGCGTATCCCGTAGATACTTGGATAAGGCACTTATAGTAGGTCCTGTCATTGGGTTTCCCTTGATACCGTACAATCGAGGTTTACTTAGCACACTGGACGAAACTTGAACCCTCGACCTTTGGGTTAGCATAAAGGAACGATACCCACCAGACTATCCCGGGCGTTTGCAATCGATGGCCATGTATATTTGTCCTTATATGGAGCGTGTTATGTCAATAACCGGGACCAATGGCATAATTATAAAGGTAGGCGTACGAGTACTAATAATTTGTATGAATAACATATTTTACTATTAGTATATTATACATGGTACCCTGCAAGCCACCGCCATGGTGTGTGGTAGGGGTTGATCACGTATCAGACAACTTTGGTTACAAAATACTTTTCCCTTCTGGCGCATTCGGTTCGAGTTGTCCTGATCCCTTATTGTTGGTAAGAAAAATGGAATCTTAAATCCATCTATTCTCCAATTAATCTATCTAATTTTATTTACATGATCTTTCCTATCATAGTACGATGGGGCTAAAATACATTTTCCACATCATCGCTAAGGAGGGGAAAAGTATTTTGTGTCAAAAATATTCTGGTGCGCAATCATTCCCAGCCACACACCCTTGCCGTGGCCTGCAAAATAAGAGGACGCCTTCCATTTCTAATTTATTATTGCTAATTAAGACGGTGTTCTTCGACGGCAACGGTATTCGATTGTATTCTACCCGGAGCTTACGCAACTGAGTATTACTCCTTCATATCGTATAAATTAACTAATAATTTGAATATATTAATACCTCATTCGTTCTTGTTTCTACGCATTGTTTAAATCATCGTTGCACAGATACCCCTTTAAAAAAAATCAAACTACTCAGTTACTCAGGAGATAAAGAGTGACGAATGAGAAGATTATGAAAGGACGTGGGTTGGTTGGAATGGTAGGAGACAAGTATGAAAGAGTTCAACGCTCGTTTTGCCGTGTTGGAAGAACGCACGAGGTACGAATAACGAAAGAGAGTTACTAGAAACGAGTAAATAGTTTGCGAAGGGACGGATAAACCAAGGAAGTCATGTGTGCGCGTGGCCGAAGAGACTCGCAAAATGGAAGAACATTGGATGAATTGGGATGGAGGCGAAGGAAGCACTCAAGGATAAGGTAGAAGAAATTAGGCGAGTTTGATTTCTGGTAATACCAAAAACCATGCATTCCTCACTGTACCTAGCCGGAGAGGGAACTGCGTGTTGGAGCATGTATGCCCAGGCACACCGGGGCCTAGTCAGGACGAAAAAGGGAGATAAAAGGCGCCACGGTCAGCAAAGGCTGCCTTTGGCGGTCAGTGCGGCCGCCCCCTCTCCTTTTTTCTCCTTGGAGGGCAATAAGATGGAGTGGAAGGTCGACGGGAACTGCATGCTTGCGAAAAGTGACACTCAGAAAAAGAAAACTCGATCGCCAATGGGTCCCGTGCCACGACCGCTGCCCTCCGAAAAAAAATCAATACGTTTTAAGAAATTAAATTTCGAGTGTGCGTCATCAGGGGTACTTCGAAAACATATTTATCTAAATTTCCAAGAACGGAAGTAGATCACCAAACGATGCACATTTTCGTGTCGACCTTCGCGACGAATGCAACCGGCCATTGGTGATTTCGAATTCAACCTGGAGTTTTAATGATTGAACAACTACTACTACAAGGTAGGGAATCACTCACGGAGCGAAGGTCATAATACAATTAAATCTCTTGCAACAATTGGAAGGATTGTCTTTTTAGCGATGACGCTGGCGGTGTACTACTACTCCATCGTACTAATTTAGGATGGATCACGTAAATACAAGTGTATATCTTGTGAAATAAGAGAGAGCAAGTTTGGAACAGATAGATTAACGATATGGGACCGGAATAACGTTGTTCGACCGCGCTAGTGGGGAAAAGGATTTTGGGTCAAAAGTAGTCTGGCGTGTAATCACACCCTACCACACACCCTGGCGGCACTTTGCAGGGTACTATGTAATATGTAGCAACATACTGTCAAAGTGCACCGATTTAACGCAGCAAAAACGAAATTTCCGTCACTGTAGAACTCTCCCCAGACTTACTTCAAAGTAAAGCGTCCATTTACGCTTGGAATTTTCTTCGAAAACTAACAGACTCAAGAGGCAACAAACTGCCCAGGAAAAGTCACGTTTTCCCGAATTCGGAATTTTTAGCTCAAAATTCCGGTTTCTGGAATGAGTGGCACTCGGGGTGGTCCGCGGGACTCTTTAGTAGATGCGCATGATGAACATTTTCGTCTCCTCTCTTTTTGATGATTACTGTTACTTAGCTAACGTTTTTCTGTTGTCTACACTTAAATATGGTAAAGCAGCCTTTGAATTTGAGAACAGTAGCTCCGCATCTCAAACAGAAATACTCGGCACAAGTAACTGCTTCTCTTAAATAAATTAAGACCGTAACTGTCCGAGAGTTACAATTCAGAAATCACGATCCTGATCTCACCATGACTCGCCTAAACATTCTTGTTCATTAGACTAATTGAAATAATCTACTATATTTCAAACATATCAAATCCAAAACAATGAATCATTATAGATAATTCGTAAACGATTTTTTTCTACAAAGATACAAAAAAAAATATCAACACTGCTAATTTCACACATAAATTCATTGTCAATGACCGTTTCGTTGCAAAATAACATATCCAGGTCAAGATGCCTCATTGTAACGACACAATGGTCGTGAACAATGAAGTTAAAAGCGGAAAAATCAACGTTGGTAGGTCATAAAACTTTCCCAGCATGAAAGTTTTTCACAGAGGCTGTCTTATTTCAAAAAGAAACTAGGTAAGAATTTGCTTTTAAGTCCATAATTATTGCATCAGGGTGCAATCGTAAAATTAGTACTTGTTCAATATACTTTGGCAGGTTGCTTCAAGGAAATTGGTAGGTGGCTACAAGAAGGGCTTCCCCATAATTTTAGGATTTATGAGAAAACAAATATGAACAGGATGAGGTAAAATATTAAAATCGGAAAAAATTCTCAAAAATACCAAGGAACTTTCATCAACCAGGTCTCCTCTGGGAAATAATGCGATGGTCATCATTGCTATTTAAATGGCAAGAAGAATTGAAAACACGGGTCTTACGACATGGGTGTGCACTGGTAGAGTACACCCATGAGGAATACATATGTATGTGTATATACGTGCATATATTTATATATACATATGATTTCTTCGAAGTAACACGGAAGTGTTGAATAAAAAAACTTAGACAGTAACACACAGCACGAGAACACATAAAAAGAACACTCACAATAATATCTTGATAATTTCGACGGACTCGAACTCCGTCTTCTTCGGAAGATAAGATATGACTATATATATATATGTATATATATATATATATATATATATATATATATATATATATATATATATATATATATATATATTTTCTTACAGGTTCCCCCCACCTTTCCTCACCTAACCCCAAACCCCCTCAACCCTTACCCTTCCCTCATGGTGCTACACCCCCTGCCACTCCTTTTTGGTAGCTCGCAGGGTATTTATGTAGATGTAGATGTAGAGGTAGAGTAGTGCAGAAATGGTTACCGCGTTTGGCAATTAAGAGAATGACGAGGGAATGAGAGCCAACGGAGTAAAACATTCATTAAATACTAACTCGCAATTCTTCTTTCGTCGCTACATCCGAATAGACAGAACGAATGTACCCGGCCACTCAAATTGATGTAGACATTAAAAAATCCATAGCTCCTTGGAATTACTCAATCCCAAATCTTGCATCCATAGAGAAATTCGACAAGTGCAAACGGACCCGATGGAATACCGCAAAAAGCATTTGGATAGAGCGAGGCATCCTTCCTAACCTGTCCCGCTAATTGACCAAAGGAAAAAAAGTCTCATTTAATGGCAGTGGAAAGGAGGGAATGAACGATCTTTGGTCTTTCGGTAAGCCTAAAAACCATTAACCCCAAAAACTTATTCCCAGTGGGAGAAGCCTAACGAGGAAGAAAATTTCCCGGCGGCTCTCGCAAATAAAATTCTCGCTTTTACGGTAGGCTACGGAAAAAATCCTCCATTTGCATACTGTTCTTACGAACCCATCCTCCACCAGATTCGATGATTACCCTTTGGCTGCCTTGGGCTGTATTTCGGACAATTTTAGACTGAATGTCCAATCTTAAGGCGGCACTGATTCAAATAAACGACTGACATCTGATTGAACAAGTAAACAGAAAAATGTTATCATTAAACATTTATAAAATTGTTGCATAATCCGGACTACTATGGGAGTTAAAACATTCAAGAAAACTAATGCAAATTTCTAAGCACTTAAATTGGCTGACTAAATTTAGGGGTTCATTAAGGAGGTTGGATCGTCACAGAACAAGTCAATGTCACCTTAGTTTTATGTATTAAGACCACTAATGACAAATAATGTAACAACCATTATACCTTTGACAGTAATACAGTTAAACAGTAATCAACCCAAAGGTCGGTTTGGTAGGTGATTGTATAGTTCACCCAGTACTAAGAACGACGGCATGTGAAATTCACACATCAGGGTAGGGGGCCCAATTCCTTTCCCTGTGCCGGTTATGGTTTCCCAGGAAGATGTGGTACACGAAAAACCACATAGCTTTGGTAATACTGAAGGTACCCAGAGCGGCTTTCTCGAGAATTGAACCCAGGCCCTCCGGTCAGTAGTATGAAGTGCATGTATAGTTTTTAAGCGCTCATAAGTTCTTATTAATTTCTGAAACGTGCTCTAAAACTTATTTTGGGCTAGTTCTCAAGCCCCAACTATTTTTATTTAAGCAATATTATATTTTCAACACTTATAAAAAAATATCATTAAATATGTGCGGGTACGTTCTGTTATGTTAACACAATTGGAACTCACATAATGGCCTACGGTTCTTAAGTTTTTTCGTTAGAATAACATGTATTTCCGCACCATTAATATATGATTCTTCTGGTAGTAGTTTCTTACTGTCATTCGACTATGAATAAAATCTTTTATTTTCAATGTCAATTTGCATTAAAACAAGCAAGGGAAGATCCTCTTTTATCATTTTCATTTGATAGAGTGCACTTAAGAATACAAATATAGAACATTTTACGTGAATGACATGTACTTGAGATTTAGATGCAACGTCAAAGACTCCATTTTTCAATTGGAAGAATGCATTACGTCATTAAATATACGTCGAGAAAAATGACCGCATTTATTTCCAGTTCCAAAAGAAACCATAAAATATAATCACGAAAACGAATTCCCTTGAACCCCAAAGCTACCTAAATATGCATTAATCAACGAAAAGCCGTTGAAATAGTGCAGCCATTTGAGAGAAGAAGTAAAAACGTCTCTGGAAGATGAGTAAGACTGAGAATGTCAAGGGTGAATGCAGCCGAAGATTTTGCCAATACACAGAAGATTGTGATATTTGATATTTATACATGATATTGATATTTTAGCACACTGCAAGCAACCGCTAGGGTGAACGGTAAGGGGCGAATACACACCAAATTAATTTTAACCCGAAGATGATCCTACCGCGGTCGGACAATGTTATTCTTATCCTTCATCGTTCGTGGAAAAAATGGCATCTTAAATCTATCTGTTCTACACTTAATCTCTATAATTTTATTGACATGATCTCTCCTACCGTATTACGATGGGGGTAATAATACATTTTCAACATCACTGCTAAAGAGACGTTCTTCCAATTTATGCAAGAGCTTCAACCTGTAATTTAACCTTCGCTCCATTGAATGATTCCCAGCCCAGCTGCTCTAATATTTTGGATACGCTACTAAGTTTACCATAACAACGTTTTCCAAATCTAGTTCCTCTACGCTGCACGTGATCCAACTCGGCAATTAATCCAACTTCGTGAGGATCCC
The DNA here is from genome assembly GCA_037158775.1 of Hetaerina titia. Classification (NCBI taxonomy): domain Eukaryota; kingdom Metazoa; phylum Arthropoda; class Insecta; order Odonata; family Calopterygidae; genus Hetaerina; species Hetaerina titia. The sequence goes on from CM073774.1 coordinate 38,705,262, forward strand.
ATATACTTGCAGCATATTGTAAACGAGACCTAACCAACGACAGATAACAGTTCTCTTTGGCCTTTTCATCTCTTTACCTAGTGCTCTTCTAATAAATCCTAATCTTTTGTTAGCGTGTCCACATATTTCCCGCATGCGTTTCACCCAGGTGAGATTCTGAGTCACGGTAAACCACTGCATCATCGGTAAATAAACTTATCTTACTAGTGACTACGAAGTTAAGGTCGTTAACGTAAAGTAGGAATAAAAGAGGTCCGATGACACTTCCCTGGGGAACACTTGAGAAGTGTCATCGGACCTCTTTTACTCCTGCTTTACGTTAACGACATTTAAAACGATATTTAAAATATTACGCTACTCATTTCCTCAAAGCACACGCCGCCCTAACCCGAACAATCAGGAAACCTTTGCCGAATGTACTCACGCACGTATGCATGCAATGAGGTATTAACCTCAGCACGAATGTGATAAAAGAATTTTACGTCTACCCATATTCGAGTTAATCCCGATAACTATCGAAAACCCGTAAATTTCTTTCCACCCAGCGCTTATTTTCCCTTTCATGATCATTGCATTGATAAGTGTCGATGAACGCGACGATTTCTAAGAGATGACAAACTGCGGAAATGTTAAAGGTCGAGCTAAAATCAATTTAATCCCGAATCCTGAAAATGTATAATCCCCGAATAAATTTGAACGCGGGGCCATCGCCTACGTCAGCGTCGGCTCAGTTTGGATGGATCTTCTGTTTCTTCAGCTCAATTGCGTACTGTCCTGATACAGGATGGAGGAGACGAATCAAATGACTTGACGCCTCCATCCCAAGGTAAAAGGAGATTTTGCAAATCTTAATTTCCCCCTTGTCGAGGATGTTCCGGCAGTTCTCTTCCCTGAAGTGAACTCCCAAAAGACGCGTCGAGGTATGTTTACAGTCAATTATTGACCTGTTCCTTTATCGTCACCACCACCGAGTATGACATTGTCTACTCTCGATCGGCCCAGCGCTCGGAAATTAAACGAGCCGTTGGGAAGAAGATTAAGCCGTCTGGTCCGTCTGTCGACCTGAACGTGGCACATTGTTCGTGGAAAAAATAATTCCCGGTATTATAGTGGCGACTTAATAAGGACATTTCTCTGCCGCGTTTATTTGAAATACCATCATCTTCCCGGTTTGGCAAAAATGTCTGGAATCGTGGATCATGGGTCCTCCCCGAGGAACGGCATTCGGGCATGGTGCGCATGTGCCACAAGCGGGTGAAATCCCCATAATAATTCACTAACCCTTTCGTCGATAGCCTATACCTGACCGTACATAAATACCGGAATGAATGAATACACGCTAATGTTACATATTATCTACTTTTTCGCTCGGTATCCACCGATCTAGATAAGCTCGAGCGGAGACAATGAAATTCCCCTCTCTGAGACGCAGCAACATATTCTGCTCGACACCTACCTACCACGGAACACGTGCTTTTGTCACTTCCTATGAAGTATTTCCTGGAAATAGAAAGGTAGTGAAATTCAAATACGGATGTGAATAAGTAAATTTTTTACCTGCGTGTGATGAATAAAAATTGCATCGTGTTACGGCTAATGGGCTTTAAATACAATGGCTACGATGCTGAATAAGAGCTGAAAGTGCAGCGAGCGTTTCCTGACGGAAGTGCACCTAAATCACAAGTAGAATCTAAAATTTCACAAAATTAACCCCTGGGTTTTAAACAACCGATGAATTCGAGCGTCAAATGTATAGAAAAGGTCACTGCGTTCCAAATATAAATGGGAAAGTTTACAAAATCATGTGCGAGGGAATAAAAAAAACACTTTGCTTAAAAAATAGCATACGATATCATTGAAAAGCCTTTCAAAGAAAATATCACCTTCGATAGATCTTAACTATGTAGTGTCCAGGCACCACTCCTAATATCCATTAAACATACACGTATGTTCGGCGTTTATCATCATATTTGCTTCCAACTTAATAATGACCACTATTCAATTTTATACGATTGTCCAGGAAATATATTTATGAATCGATGAATATATACCAATCCTCAATACACTACGGGGTTAATGAGCGAAGGATGGAATTTTAGTCAAGATGAAAAAAATCCACTTAAGAGCCGCAAACAACAATAGCCCAAAACGCACCTAACATCAAATCTATACGCCATCCAGGAGACTGTGGGGCTTGTTGCATAGTGAGGAATTACAAGAAAGGTTACAGTTACGACTTATAAAATTTATTCCAAGGCTTCCCTCCACTCTTAGCAGGTAGATACTCAAAGAAATGTGATTTGAACATTGATTGGTGGACAAATTTCACGGATTAAATAAAAAAAAGATGAAGGCCTTTTAAAAAAAAAGAACAACAAAGGCATCGTCCATGAATCTATTCAAATCCGCATCCCACCATGGACGGCAAAATGGAAAAAAAAATATTACGGCATGACAAAAACAAAGATCACCTGACTGCTTTCATAAATTCCCAAGACTACACGAGGGTTGGCATTCACGAGGTCACGGAGATTTTTAATTAAGACCATTTAATGTCCTGGGCGTGAGACTCGGGGAGGATCATCAACACTCTTTTCGAGCGACTCTCTGCCAGAGAAATAAAAATGACCAAAAACATACGACGTTACCCCGTATGACTCGCTCCCGCCCCTCCCCCATCTTGCCCTTCTCTGAATAATAGGCGCAAGTCCTTTGAATATATTGCGTCGATGCCACTAAAGCCTACAGCACCGGATACAAAGAAATGGAGGGCATTACGTGGGAAGCACCAAGAGACACACCCACCGAACACACACACATACATTCAAAGAGAGAGACACACACACAGAGCAGGCATAAACCATTGGATTAAAAACAAGGCTTCAAGCCATCTCCCATCCCTCTCCTCACAGGTACACTTCTACGAAGCGGTTGATGGTGATGGAGACTTGGGTTAGAAGAGGTGGCGGACTGGGAAGCTGGGTGGTTTGCGGGACGGGAGAGGAGAGAGAGACGGGGGAAGTGGAAGGGGAGGAGGGGGGAAGAGGTTGCGGAGATGAAGAAGTATAAAACGAACGGGGTGGGGTTTGGATGGAAGGGGGTTGGGAGGAGGAGAGGGAAGCATTGCATGCTTGCATTCGAGAGGAGCGAACCGAAAGCGCCTTCTGGGAGGATTGTATGCCAAACACGGGAAGCCACTCTCCATCATCGATAGGGAGAGACGTTGAAGGTTTCGGGAAAGACGGCAGAGAGAGAGAGGAGGAAGGTGGCCTCCCGAAGAAGGTAAGGAGGTGGGAGAGAATGAGAGAGAGGGAGGAGACACTCGAAGAGGTATGCGGACTGGGCACGGCCGGAGAGAAAGAAAAGAAACAACAAACAGGACGGGAAGATGGGGAATAATATGGGAAAACGCCATGCCATCGTAACAAGGTGTGTATCGTCGCCGTTCGCGTGAAAGTCGTGACCTGGGCCTTTCTCCCCAACCTCCCCCTCCCCCATTCACCTTCCCCAACTCGCCCTCCTACACCCACCCTCCTCCTCGCCCTTCCCTTTTCCTTCCCCCTCTCTCACCCTTTCGACCGTTGGCTCCTCTGACACACACACACATTTATACGCGAGAGAGACTCTGGGACGGCAGCCCGCCTCCTCCAACCTACAAGCTCTCCTCAACTCTCTCGAAACGCACACGACAACAACCACTCTCACCGAACGAAAAAAACAAACAAACAAAACGCTCGCACGCTCTCGCATACACACACACAACTCCAGGACTCACCTCCTCAGCGAACTCGAAATCTCCGTCGAATTTCCTCTTCCTCTTGGCTTCGCCCGCGGCCGCCAAGAGGCCCACGAGTAGGATAATCCAAATGCCCTTCATGGGCGAGTCGGTTGTGGGCCGCTCGAACGGAAGACTGGGGTTCCGAACGGGCCCGCAGGGTAGGTGGTACTGCTGCTGCGGATCCGAGGAGAGGTCGGAATTTTCTTCGAGACGCTTGCCACCTCTCCTCCTTCTCTTGTCCCTCTCTCTCTCTCTCTCCCGCCTCTCTACCTCTCCGCTCTTTTCCTCGCCGCGAGAAGAAGAAAAGGCGAGGAGGATGTGTACAGTCTCTCTCTCCCTTCTGAAAAAGGGTTGCACGGGGGTGGATTTCGGTGGTGGAGAGGGGGACGGTGGTGGTTTGAGGGAAGAGGAGGAGGGAACGGGCGGGTGGGTAGTGAAGAGAAAGGGGAGAGGGGAGGTGTTCGTTCGTCGGGAGAGAAAGGTTCTCTTTCTCTCTCACCCCTGCCCCGAAAAGGTCTCCTCGGGAGAGAAAGGGGTTTTTGGGTGCTGGGTCTTCAGCTTAGGGTCCCGAGAAAATGAATCAGGGTACAACGGCAGTGTGACAAGGGGAAAGAAACTTCGTCTTCGGAGGGAGTCGAGGAGGATTCAATCCTGCTGCCACCTAGGGGAAGGCGCCTTTTAAACTGTGCTAGCGCTGCTACTCGGCGGATTGAAAAAGAGCTCGATAGTGGCAGCTGACGGACGTTAACATGCGCACACGCGGTTGGGAACGGATCCACTGCGCAAGCTTCTCTCTTTCTCTCCCTCTCTCTCTCCCTCCCTCCTGCCTCCCCCCCTCCAAAACCACATCCATCTCCTCCTCTCCCCCTTCGCGCAAACCTCGCCGGCATGGTCCAGATAGTTCGGGAATCGACCGCTGGCAGCAGCATGGCCTAGGTCCCCGAGAGAGGGGGGAATTCGATGATTTTTTTTTATTTTCCCTCCTTCCTCTTCACCAAGTTCCTCCTCCACCGTGCACTGGACCCGAGGGTAAGACGTGCGATAGACAGCGTAAAAAGGGGTGCGCGTCTTATTTTCAGGGTAGTCAAATCGGAGCAAATGAGAGCGAAATTTCGGAAGAGGAAATTACCTGGCTGAATGGGTCAGGTGTCTGGCATTGCTTCCGAGGGCGTCACCCCCGCGCACGTCAGTTCACTCCTGGCCCCCCAATCCACGGGGGTGTGATTGACAACGCACGGGGATTTTAAATCCAGCGAGGAGATTGGGACGGGGTTGAGAAGATTCTATTTTTTTCTCCACACTTCACTCTCCGAAAAATGCCCCCCCGACTACGTTTATTTGACGTGACTTATAAACCGAGGATATTCCAACGCGTGACAATGTTGAGTGTCTGGGTCGAAATAGAAAAAAAACATGCATACATGTTACCCTGCAAGCCACCGCAAGGGTGTGTGGCAGGGGGTGAATACACACAAGACTAATTTTGACCCGAATATTTTTACCCCTTCCGCGTTCGGACGTAATTCTGACCCCTTATCATTCGTGGAAAAAATGATGAGGTAATTAAAAGTGTGAATGAGGTAATCACACTTAACACACGTAGTAATGAAAAAAACGCAACGCTAGACGACTAGGAGATGACAATGAAGTCAGAAAGTCTTGTTTTGCGATATTGCATGTCCACCACTGCGCCAGTTGCGACCTCTGCATATCACAGCCTAATAAGAAGAATATTTCTGGCTATATCGTGATTTATTCATCCATCCAATTACAGGGAACTGGCTATTGAATGAGTGTTGGTTTTCAAATGGAGTTTTAAAATAGATTTTTGTCCCTTGGACTTCAGAAACCGGAAGGAGATATTTCTGTCGGCACATAAACAGTTAATAAATCAGTCAAGTTAATAATACAACAATTTAATAATCAACTAAAAATTCATCTATGCAACGTTCGATAAGGATGATTATGTCTATGCGATCATCGGTAATAGATTTGGCGCTGCAATTAGAACGACAACCACATGCTTTCAATAGGATCGATCTAAATCTCGCTGAATTTTGGACTTTCTTCCGAGAATTTACTACGTTAAAAAGAAATAAGTTTGCGCGTAAGGGGTGGAAGATATACATTAAACTCACTTTCTTTCATTTCGTTTCACTCGGGGGCATAATCCAATGCTTTGGTTACTTTTTCTTGTCTCCTGTCGTCATTCGCTCGTTTAGTGGCTAAGGAGCCATTAGGAAATGTTTTAGGGTGTCAAACGTAAACAAGAATGAATTACTTAGTATATTCTGATGTCATCAAATACTGCTAAAGAGCGATACTTGGGAAACACTACCCTGAATTAAGTTCCTCTCATTAGTCCGTCAACAGGCTACGTAAAAGGCAAATGTAACGTAAATAAACCAGTTTAGAGACAGATTGAATGAAATAGTTTACTTTGTCATTCCACACACTTTATTTAAAAAAACACGACCGCGGTTTCGACGTTGAACGTCATCATCAGGACAAATTTACCAAGAATTTCTATCGAATGTCCTCATTATCTACTCTATGGCTTTGCAATAACCTATGAATTACCCGTCTAAAATGTTCATGCAAAGTTCATAAATTCAAATGTCTATTCGAGAGCAGCATTTCAAAACAACATTGTCCATCGTAACATTGTCCGATCTCGGTAGGGTCATATTCGGGTCAAAATTTGTCTGGTGTGCATTCACCCCCTTCCACACACCCTAGCGGTGGTTTCCAGGGTACTAAAACAACTAATAAAATACCTAAAAGATTTTCCATAATTCGTCCCCAAATGAGAAAAATATCAGTATTCCAATTTTGTCTAGTTCTAGTATTTCCACCCCATTTCCACCATTATTTTCCTCATATTTTTGCAAAGCCTAAATTGTGAATCTATTTTCTTTTCTAGACTAATTTCTAAGAAATGAATCAGCAACAATAAGGTCGTAGCAGAAGTTTCCAAAGGCATGCGTTATACTCGATTTGCATTTTTCTTAGTACTTTGGTAGGCACTACAGTCCAAATCACTCATTATAGTGCGAAAAGCAATAACAACATATTCCTAAATATTTTGCGCATAATTTTGTTTGATAGTATCTGATTCATAACCGAGGTTGCTCCATTAACAACCATATCAAAGCGGCGGAATCTTTCCTGAAGGTTTGAGATAAGCGTAACCCTTAGTCAACCCTAATACCAAATGGCAATAAAAATCGTCCATAACTGGAGATATTCAAACGCATCCCCTTAATGTAAGATGGTATCAAATAGACTGGTTGATGATTTAATTGAACACATACAGCGATTCACCATTACATGGGGAAAAATAAAATAAAATTAATACCCTGCAAGCCATCGCTAGGGTGCGTGGCGGGGGGGCGAACACACACCAAACTAATTCTGGCCCGAAAAATTTTCCCTCTGTCGCGGTTGGACGACATTATTCTGACCCCTTATCCTTCGTGGGAAAAATGACAACTTAAATCTATCTGTTGTACACTTAATCCCTCTAATTTTATTTATAATATCTCGCCCACTCTAGTAAGATGGGGCTAATAATACATTTTCAACATCATTGCTAAATAGGCATTCTTCCAATTTATGCATGAGATTTAATCTGTAATTTAACCTCCCCTTTGTGAATGATTCCCAGCCTAACTCCTCTAATAATTTTTATACGTCACTCAGTTTATCATAACAACATTTTACATTCTAGCTCCCCTACGCTGCACGTGAATCAATACGGAAATCAATGTAACTTCATGAGGAGCCCATATATGAGGAGCAGTCAAATGAAAACTGAACAACCGCTACAACAACCCGTCAGCGTACCAACAAAAACATAAACCAACAACTGCGTGCACTATGCAGTTCTTCTAGCACGGCGATGGCAGTTAGCGCACTGTACACTATGGCGGGTGTCCAGTTTTCATTTGACTTCCCCTAGTCCTTCTACTAGCATCATCTTCTTAATGAGGCCTAACCAACGAATAGTAACATTTTTCTTCGACCTTCTCATTACGTTTACCCAATACTCGTCTAATAAATCCTAATATTTTCTTAGCTTGTCTACATATTCACCATACATGTTTCCCCCAAGAGAGGTCGTGAGTGAGGGAAACGCCGAAGTATTTAATCAAGTCTACACTTTCCATTTCGGTGTTACTGACGCAATAGACGTTCGAGAAGGAATTGCTGTTTTTCTAAAAATTCATCACTACGCACTTTTTTTAGTTTAATTCTTATTGCCAAGCGTCGCATCAGCGTTGTATAGTATTGAGGTCACCTGACAAAGCTGCTTTATCCTCAAGATTGCGGATACATCTGTAAACAACCGCATCGTCGTCAAATAAACTTACCTTACTATTGACTAAGGAATCGATGTCGTTAATGTAAAGAAGGAATAAAAGAGGTCCTATTGCACTAAACTGGGGAACGCCCAAATTGCCTTCTATTTCATCAGATCTAACTCCATCGATTACTACCCTTTGTACCCGACGATTCAAAGAATCTTTAATCCAGTCCAGAATATTTGTAACTACGCCATATACTTCTAGCTTTATGAGTAGTTTATTATGAGGTACTTCGTCGAAAGCTTTATTGAACTAGAAAACGGATTCCACTGGAACATTACTCTCTCCCGAACCATGGATATCATGAACAAAAATTGCAAGTTGTCTCTCGTAGGCTTTACTCTTACGAAAGCCGTGCTGATTTTCCCCAATAACTCCCGACTATCCAGGTTTCTCACGATTGAACTAGCAACTATATGTTCCATAACTTTGCATGATAAAGATGTAAGGGAAATAGGTCTGCAATGGCTCGGTTCCTCCTTATTTCCTTTTTAAAAAGAGTCGTTACATTAGCCGTTTTCAAATCGCAGGGATCTTGCTAATTCCTAGCGATTTCTTAAATATGAATTGGTTATTGGGTGCAATTTTCGCCGCTAGTTCCATTAATATATGATCGGATATTTGATCGGGCCGGAAGATTTATTAGGGTTAATATTTTTCAACAAATGTTCCATTCCAGTACATGGGATTTCAATTTTGATCATCGGTTGGCGGGCACCATCGGTAAGCTATCGGAGACATTGGTGAAGACACTTTGAAAGAATGAAATTAATAAGTTGGTCTCCTCCAAACGCTTTCAATAACTTGTTTTTTTTTCAAATTTATAAATATCATTAAAATTTTAATAAAATGTTACATTTTCTGGAATAAATGCACATTGAAATCATTCAGATAAATTATTAAGGTGATGATGATGCACGTATTTTGATAAATTTGTGTTGTTATGCAAACGCGACCCATCTTAAAAACGAGTAATTCCTTGACTGAGCTTCCTTCATGAAACATATCCGGCAAAATATCGAATCAAAATCAGTCATTATGCATCAAAATGAAGTCCCATGTTCCATTACATTATACCGGAAACAATTAACCTCAGATTACAGTGCGGGCGAGAACCACCTCCCATCGTAATGGTGCAACCCTTAAGGAAATCGCGTGCGTTTTCCTTAAGCGTATTAGAGCATGAGAAGATGTGCGAGATGGGATATTTGATGCGGTCTCATTTTTTACTTATCATTAGGTGGCACGAATCAACTTACGTAGCTCATCATTCAGCGTTCACGTATCACAAATGCACTTGCACAATAAGTACCCAGCAAGTCGCTGCGAGGGCATATGACAGAAGGTATCAGAACAAAACAAACGCCATGAAGATACCATACGATGAAGAGGCCTCTCAATAGGAACTGTGTTTCACTATACAAGTGTTTTCCTTCTTCGGTGAGGTGATCGTATACTCTGCGACGGAAAATGAATCCTTGAATACAAATATTCAACAATTATCTCTGTTATTTTGTTACCATTGTCCGACTTATAGACGCAGTGCGGAAATTAGACTATTTTCTCGGTTTAGCAAGCATGGTTTCACGGTAGAAAAAACAGATTGTGCAATTCAGGGGGTGTACCGGTCACGGCAGATTCGCAGGAAAAAATGTGTAGAGACCCAACGACAATACTTTGAAGAATTTTAAGTATTTGGGCAAACCTGTCCAATTAATCATTTTTTTAATAATTGCTTTACTTTCGGAACGAAACCTGTAAGTCAACCTTTATAATTGGTTGAAATCTAGCTTTCAATCGACTTCTCCCACACTATAGAAATTGTGCGAAGATGTCTCACTCTGCCGAATCAGCTTTCCACGTACCATGGAGCTTTTATCTTGAATAAGTTTAAGTAACTAAATGATATATGTATGTATGTATAATGTTTTTTGCTGGTTCCAAATTCACACAGCACATCCGTTGTGGTATTCGGGAGCGCTATGTCCCCGCGGACCACACCCAATGATGTGGTCTTCTCCACCATTCAATCCCACCAATGCCCACCATCCAACTTCTCCTCCACCATCCAATCCCGAAAGCAGACACCCAAGGTGAAGATCGAAGCAAATGCCATACAGTTATGATGCAAACGCCTTTTGATCCAGCCCAATTAATCGGACAGATAAGTGATTTACGGAGATAAATGGAGGTCCAAGCCAGAAATACAGGGATTCGAGGCGGCCATGAGAGTCCATGGTCCACCAAAAGATTTTTTTTATCCTCGGAGAAACGGGTTCGGAAACCTTAAATGAAGAGCCACCGCACAGAAATGCTGTATCGTGCGCTCAGGGAGCATTAAGGTCCATAAATTTTGACAGCCGAGTCTCTTTCTCGGGAAAGACAGCGTTTAGGCATTATTAGCGCTAAGGGTTGGGATCCGCATCTATTGACTCTCAAGCTTAAGTTCTCACTTACAATATCTCCCTCATTTCACTGAATCTATGCCACCAACACAAAATCTCCGATGAACCGATGGGAAATAACAGCACTAAGAACGCTGGACCATCAAAGAATAGGAGTCAGTTCGTAGACATCCATAGATGAAGTGTTAGCGGAGACACATTTTACAGACAGTCTACCGTGGACAGTTAAGATTTGGAAATTCACTGAAAAATACTTCGTACATTTCTTAACCTTGAAATTTTCTGTCAAATGTACACATTTTCACTTCACCCTATTCCCTTTTTCTACCCTGCATTGTTCCCACTCCCTTCGTGCTGTCCAACATAAACATTCTTTTCATCCTCCTACCCTTCTATTCAATGCCTTCAGTATTCCTCTCTCTCAAAATCCCCTCCATTACGTAATAAAGGACAGCAATATCAGTAGTATTAGAAGGGGGTCAATATCTTACCGGAACACGAGGTAACCAAAAGTAAGGCATCCCAATATTGCTGGGAATTCTTATAGGATACTGTTTTCAATTTTGTATAAGCTGCCACAGCCATTCTCATTATCATCATTGAATTCTGTACCCGGAATTGTATCAGTTCCGATTTATCTGTTCCTGATATTTCATTTTTTTGGTAGCTTTCTTTACATAAATTCTGTTCCTTTCTATAGCGGCAAAACTACGGCAATAATTTCGGTTTAGTTGCTTCCTATCTTTGGCTAACAATTTGAAATAGCAGCATATGGCATACAATACCCCTCAAAATAGAAATTGTCATCACTGTGGTTAAGAAATGTCATGCCGACGTTAAACCAAGCAAACTTTTTTCGCGTGTTATTCAACCAACTTCCTCTTTCTTTCCTTGAGATTCGCCTATTCCCTTCCTCTGCTATCCTCTTCCTCGCTAATCACATCGCACTTCTACGTTTGACCGGCTCAAGAGCCTAATATGTACCCCCGAACATACGCTCAGCAACAGTCATCTTTCGAGAAAACGGCTCCATACGGTTCTCCGGCATCAGGTGGGTCGTGGTAAGGATGGAAATATACCTCCCCCGAAAAAAATATTCTAGATACGTCACCGAGTGCACTGACCTCCGAAACTGAGGACTAGGCACTGGCCTCGATACCCCGAGCCGCTCAAATCCCGTAAGCCCATCATAAACAGGTATACCTGTATTTTATCTGTACGATACATATGAAGGGAGTAGATTTCGGAGAAAATTTCCAATTGCATTATAATCTTTTGAGATAATTTCTACGGCAGGGCTTAATTAACATTTAACCCGATTCAAACCCAAGGATAGATTAAACATTCGGAGATCCTTAGCTGTTTCAAGTTTTACAAGGCGCTTTCTAGATCGGGGGAAAAAAATACCCCTGATATTTTGAAGCCTTAATCAGCAACTCATTGAGTTCAATTGTATATCCGACTCCACACGAAGCGGAAATGGCACACTGAGTGGCCACGCCCTCCGATATATGCTTGATTATATTAAGGTCGTCCCACTTATTTCCTATTCTCAAAACATTCGGCAAATTATTCAAACTAACGTGAGATACATTTTTATAAAATCAAATTGGACTTATTTTAAGCTGTTTAAAAGATAAGGAGCTAAATAAGCAAATAACCGACATTAAATTGGGATCAAATCTCATTGATTGACCCAGCGATTAGTTCAGAACCTTTGAAGAAAAAAACACCTTATATCCATGCAAAACAGAACCCGAAACAACAATTGGAGCATGCTTGAGTATCTTAAAAAGTCTTACGCTATGCGATGGACCTTAAAATAGTGCCCACATAGGTGCATACTCCTAGGTAAGGAATACGTAGCGATAAATTGATCAAAGCTGGAATATTTAATTCATACTTTGTGGCGTACCTTTATAAAACTTACTCATTTTAGAATGAAAAACAGTAATTCCGACGTTGAGTTTCGATACTCGGTTCGTGTTTTAATACATGTACAGTGGAATTATTAACCATTACCATTTCTCATTCCGGTAAATTTGCAATTCTTTTCATAAAGATTCTGTCTTTCATTTCAGGATTACAAGTTTATTTACCTTGAGTTGTGCAGCCTTCCTAGTCCATCTTGCGACGCCAACAAGCTATTTCGACATGAATCGATTCCGAGAGACGTCCTGGGAAATCCCATAACCCCAGGAGAAGTGTCCACACACGAAAAACATAGATTATCTGAAATAAAAAGAAAAATGTTAACTCGTAAAATCGATTTATCAGTAATGATTTATGAATCACCAAACAAGTAGGAACAAATAATTCAAAGGTGCGTAATTTTTATCCCGCATAACCCCTACTCTAAATAACCCCTACGTTAATCATCAACGAGCTTGGTTCTCTCATTCGATTGGATATAAAAGTTAATGGAACCATCAAAAAAGTCCCGTCGGGAATCTCCACTAGGTAAATATGCTCAAAGATGCATCGCAGGAGTAAACGCAGGGACCCCGCTTAGTACGCATCCTTATGCATCAAAAGTGCTAGAAGTTTGTGTTCACAGACTTTGTGATATTCCATTGCAGACTTTTAATACTGCAACATTAAAAACCATAATCCATTTGACGATGCCAAACAATAAATGACGAAATAACAATAACGCTAACTCACTGAAACCCGGTACGTGACTGGTTTGTGTATTATTAGGGTTTTATAAAAGTTTACAATAATAATAATATAATATGTATCATTATTATATTCCCGAATCAATTTTGGAATCTATTCCCAAGGAAGACTTGGGTACGTATTATTAAGCCGTAACATGGAAAACGGAAATCAAAGGTCCATTGGACCCCGTATATCCTCGAGGGCTGGCGAGAATTCGGGGAAGCCAGATGTGTTAAGAAACTAAGGCGAAAAGGCTCCGCGGCTATGCTGACTCGGTAGTACGTATTAATTGGCCGAGCATAAGTACTGAGAACAGTGTAATGTCCGTCTCGCTATTCTATGTACTTCTTTCATTCGATATTTTCGTGAGATGCTTATTCTAAAGCCGTCACACTCGGGCTCTTGTCGCCCACTTAGGTCCTAGACTCATAAGAAAAGGAAACACTTTCGCCTGACCCGAACATGCGTAATTTTACAGGTACCTAAACACGCTAAACAGGGCCTTACCGGGTAATCCAATACCTCACCTTAAGGATATACATGTAACAAGTAACAGTGCCAAGTCAGTAATTTTGGGCGTGATAATTGCTACGACCAAATCTTCGAAGAAAATGAAGTTGTCAAGACGGATTTGGTTCACCATTTCTGGTAGAATTTGAATGACCACAGAATGAATGAGACTACATCTCTAAGCCTCGCCCAACAAGACACAAGCTGAGATCTTACACTACAATAAACTCTTCTAAAATTCTGAAAACATTTCTTCATTCCTGAATTCCTAACAAGTCTATTATTTTCCTCCCCTACCATGCTGACCTAACATTCTTCCATTTATCAAAGTCTTCAAAATTTCGCCAGTCAAAAAATTACATCCACCATTACTGCCTCCTTTGGATATCTCCCACCAACCACCTCGCCTCTCCCACTATGCCTAGTGCTTTTTCTTTTTTTTTAGTTTCCATCCTTCCCTACAACCATATCTCAAATATCTCCAATTACATGAATTCCCTCCAACTTTCTTAAGCTTCTTTGCCTAACAGAATTCGTCTTTTTATGACTCACTTTGACCCAAATCAAGGCAAGTTTTTGGAAGGTCACTAATGACTGTTTACTGCAATAATTATAAGAACTTCCTCTTTTGGATGAAAATAAGAAGTGTGATAGGTACAGTTATGCCAGTTACAATTTCAATTATGAATTGATTAATCTATTTAAATGCCCTACTTTCCATTATATCATTAAAAAAAGATCCCTCAAATCACACACATACATATTAACTTTATTGGAGTACTAAAACAATAGGCATTTGAGTATTTAATTGACTAGTTTGCCAGTCAACCAAGGAGGGTTGCAAGCAATGCTGAGTTCATTGGAAAGTTTGTTTGATAGGTATGGGACACGAACAAATGTAAACAAAACAAATGCTATGCAGTTTTGAAGAAGGAGAAAATGTATGATAAATATTAAAATAAGAGTTAATAAACTAGAGCAGTTGGAACAATTTACCTATCTTGAAAGTTTTCTGAACCAAAATAGTCAAAGTAATAGGGTTGAGGATTGAATTGGCCAAACAAGCTTTACAAGGAGGGAACTGATGGCAGTTGATAAGGATGCTAAGAAATATTAAAACTTTGTTATGGAGCATAGTTTTGTACAACACTGGAACATTTTCATTGAGGTAAAATGTTACAGGCATACACTTGGAGGCTTTTGAAATGTGGGTGTGGATGATGGAAAGGGTGACTTGGACACGAAAGAAAACAAATGTGGTTGTGCTAGGCATGGTGGGGGAGAAGAGAGGATTGTTGGGAGAAATTCAAAGGAGTCAATTAAGATGGATGCAGAGCAATTTTGATTGACAATGTTGGGGGAGAACATTAGGCAAACAAGGAAGGGAAAAGAATAGTATAGCCATGTTGGACAGATTGAAGGGAGGAAAGCAGTATATTGAATTGAAGAGGGACTAACCGTTGTGTCCAATGTCAGGCTGTTTTTTTTTAGGATAGATACTTTTATGTATTGTTGTACAAATGCATAGGGTGTGTCCATCCAAAAACTTGCCTTATCTAAGAGAATACCAATAATATTATTGTTACTTTGATTGGCGTGGTTAGAGCTCACCTAATACTAAGCCCTATCAGTAGGACAAGTGAAATTCACGCATCAGAATAGGGGGCCAGTTCCTTTCCCTGTATCACCTGTGGTTTCTCATGAAGATTCATCACCCAAAAATCACATAATTTGACTGAAGATGAGGATGCCCAGAAGCATCAATCAGAATCAAACCTAACCCCTATGGTCACAATCACACTGCTGTACACACTAGACCTCCTATCCTATCCTCTCCCTTATTAACACATAATTAATCAAAATATCGTTAGAATAAGAAAATTTCCTCTCTTAACAATAGTATCAACATATGATTTGAAATAAACAGCTTTACTTGAAAAAGACTTTTGTATTGATAAAATTAATATTATTATGCATCTATAGATCCAGGTTTCAGAAACTCATGAAACAGTGTTTCTAAAGCATAAACAATGGTTCCAAAATTCAGTTTTACAGTTGGGTATACTAATCCTGATGGTTGGAGGTGATAAAATTACTATTCCAATTTTCAGATCATACTTAAATGCTGACACTTTGAGTAGCTTCCTGAAGAGCTACAAACTAAACTTTAAAAACACCATTTATATGGAACTTTCAGAGAGATGCCATTATAAGCCTCAGAAATATTTTTTTCCAATTTAAGGACAACATGAGAGCAAAGAAGTAGGTAGAGGAGATGGGATAGGAAAGGAAGATTTTTCCAAAGTCGGGAGTCCATATCCTCTCCCAATGGGAGATATATCATTTGATACTGTCTTTAACAACATTTACTGTCAACTTTAATTCAAAATTTTTCATTACAGATTCAATCATGCATGAGGCCTATTAAGAAAACCAACCTGCTGGGCATTTTTGTTCCTAGAATGAGTGTAATCACAGCAATATTTATTTCCAAAAAGTCAAAGTATGAGTTTGTGGGAACCTAAGAATTCTCATTTTTTCGCTGCGTCAAGGAATGGTTTGAAATCAATTCCTGACACCAAATACCTTAAAATCTCATTGAGATTTTCTCTCGCTCTTCCAGAGGGACAATTTGTGCATCTCAGAGTGGTTTCATACCAACAATTTCTCAGCGATGAGACCTTAAGGCAGTAATTTTTGTATTGCCATGTTTTCAGTTGCACATAGAGAATGTATTTATGGGGTGGCATTGAGTAAAAAGTGAACATTATTAATGGTACATATTAAGATAGGTTTTGCATGGGCACATAGAATAACCCATGATAAATATCTAATCCTCATATAACATGATAAAATGAGATACACTACAGTAAACCCTTCTTCAATTCCACATTTCCAAGTCCCTATTCTAACAATTTTGGTTCTCCTCTATGCCTTCCTTCCTACTGCTTCTTTCAAATTTAATGTTAAAATATATCATGGGATAATGACCACAGCAATCTCACACCCCTCACCATTCTTGACAGGGATGACATCTACCCCACAAGGCAGAGTCTGGTAGTTGCCAGGAATTATAATCAAATATGTGCCCATCATTTTTTTTGGTATACACAATTAAGGTAGTTCTTTGCCTGCCTCAATGTTTTTAACATGACATCATCACTAAAATGCCCCCTCCCCTGGGGACAGAAACCTTTGTGGGACCTTACTGAGGGACTGATGTTGATTGAGATGTTACCTTTTGTCTGGTTCTTACACATTGGCCTATCTGGTATGGATGACCCTATCAGGGGAAATTATCACTGCCCCCACCAGCACAATCATGGGGTTATCAGAAATTGCAAGTACTTCCATCTCATCAGGGCTGTAATCCTTGGGGTGGGTGACTTTGAGGGAGGGCATCAAGCAAACTCCTGGGTGAAATTGCATCTAGAAGTTGAACAACAGAAACCCATAGGACACAATAAATGGCTTTAAGCTCAACCACAAGGGAATTGCTATATATATTAGAAATAATTAAGATGCCAGATGATTCCATTTCGCTTTTTCAATTTTTTTTATCTGCACCCACATCTCCGAATCATCCAATTTAATCTTTTCTACGATAACCTCAATGACCAAGCCATACAAAACCATATTAATGTCAAAATTTTCACAATCCTATTCTTAATATCTTTGCTAAATATCCTGTCCTCAACTCTTCCTCATCAAAAAACTTCATTAATGATAGGAAGTCTTCTTTTGATGTCCAAACAACTTTGCCAAACTTCATAAGAAACACTACATAAATAGGTGATAAACTCTACTGGTTCCAGTTCACCCTTTAAATCTTTAATGTTTACCTTACCCTTCCTCTTCCATGATAACCTCATGAACTTCATTTTATTGACATTGATTCTCAACCCTAAGGCACTGATTCTGTGATGTGATCAACAAAAATTGTAATAGACACCATTTCAGATTGGTTAACTAAAGCTTGATTATCTGCAACTTCCAAATGATGGTGGGACACTCCTGGGATTATATTCCATCTACCTTCTTATAGGTGAACTGGCTACTCCAATGGCATCATGGTTAACCCTAACTTTTCTTAACCAAAATTGATATTCACCAACTCTTTGCGGTCCTTTTCCTGATAATCCGAAGTAATAGCTTTGCTATGCACAAAATACAAATCATCTTTCAAACATGGTCTAGATTCTATTTCTGACCTGCTTTTGCCTTTTGTATGATGGAAATTAATATTGATCGATAGGTCTTCCAGGCAAACTTTCTCTCATAAGCAGGCAAAATTTCTCTCATAAATGCTTGAAATAAATCCATAAAAACATTTCATCTCTTTCTTAACTCTAAAGTAGTTCTCCGTGGATGTGATATATCTCCACCTCCTTGATTGATTATAATATAAATAATCAACTAATTTTAACTTCTCTATTCAATCAATCAAGTAAGTCTGGGTTTCAGTTACCTATATTAGCACAATATTCTATTTCTAACACTAAATTTACTGGCCCAATAAATTTACAATATATGTAGTTCATCTATCCTTTCTATCTTTCTTGAATTTCTCCTGCTTTGAACATAAAATGAACATACCTATGGCCAAGACATACTTGATCACTTGGGTGTGTTTGGGAAACAGTGACCCTCATGTGCCTCAATCATTCACAAACAATGCAAAAACGAATAACAGGAAACAGACTCACAACCACTCGATCACTAGCGTGTGCTAAAGAATAACAGTGATCTCCTGAATCACATTCACTCACACACTCGGGGTTTGCAAGAACTTTCCCTATCCCAGATACCCGCCAATCTCACACAGAAATGAAAAATTCAAAAAGAAAGGACACATTTTCCCCCTCACAGTCACTAAATCACTTGGGTATGTTCATGAAAAAGTGACATTTGTGAATCACACTTACATGCATTTTTTTGGTGTTTACAAGGATTTCTCCTGTGCCAATGACCCATCAATTACACAGAAAATACAAAAATAAGAAAAAGAATGGAAACACATTCATGTTTGGTCACTCAAATACTCGGGCGTGTTTGGCCTTTGTGAATGACACTTACTTGCACCCTCGGGGTTTACAACGATTTCTCCTATGCCAGGGACCTGCCAAAAACATTGAGGAAGGTAGTAGGTAAGTGCCCAGAGGAAACCTGACACCATATGTTTTGCCTGCCAAGCAGGCCTCTTCAGAGAAGAATCTTGATTGGATTTTTTAATCCAAAAATTTGTTAAACATGATTAAGCTTACGACTGCATAACATCTTTGCATACATATAATCAGTTTGACCATGAAGACAATTATATGTTCTAATGACAATGATACAGAGACACATACATCATTGGATATTTTGCCCATTACTGTGACCAAGGTAGAACAGAGATAAGCATTCATAGGTGGAATCAGTCCAATTGGTAAATTATCACTATAGGTAATCCATCCATTAAGGTAGGTTTTGAATGGATGCAGCTACAAAATATTTCTTGTCTCCTAACAAACAAAAAGCCCTTCTCTACAACAATCCCTTCTGCATCTTTATCTACTTTCATCCTCCCTTTAATTTGTCCAACATCACTATCCTATTCTTGCCCTTTCCTCGTTTGCCCAAAATTCTCACCTCTATCAAAGTCTTCAACATCCCATTGCCAATCAATATGCTATGCATCCATTTTATCTATCTCCTAGTGATTTCCCTCAATAATTTCCTCTCCTTCCCAATCATACCTAGCACTATCTCATTTGTTATCCTTTCTGTCCACTTGACCTTCTCCATCCTTCTCCACACCCACATTTCAAAAGTCTCCAATTTAGGCCCATCATCCTGCTTCAATGACCATGTTTCCATGCCACACATAACTACCCTCCATATCAAAGTTTTAAAAAACCTTTTCTTAACATCCTTACTCAATGTCCCTGTCATCAATGCCCCCCTCCTTATGACAGCTTCTTTGCCTAGTGCAATTCTTCTCCTTATATCTCTACTACTTTGACCATTTTAGTCCAAACACTTCAGAGACATGTAAACTGTTCCACCTGCTCTAGTTTTTGCCCTCCTATTTTAATTTTTAATTTATTTTCCTCTTTCTGGAGAACTGCATCCCATCTCACCACATATATATAGCACTGAATTTCCAATTCAATCAACAATGTTTGAAACTACTTGGCTGACCAGCAAACTACGCTTGGCCATCAGCAAATCTGACTGATTTTATGAATTACCCACCAACTTTCCTGTCTCTAAGTCTTCCCATGCCTCTTTCATCATATCCTCCATGTATACGTCGACTAGCAGATGTGATAATGAACAAACCTACCTTACACCTCTTCCTAGCAATGCCCATCCGGACTCTCCGTTCACCACTCGCACCTGAGCAGTCTGAGACATGTACAGGTTGCAGATCAGTCTCCTGTCCCTCCAATCCATTCCTATTTTCTGCAATACACGCATTAATTTTTCCCAATTCACTCTATCAAACTCTTTTTCGAAATCTACAAAACAGGCAAATACGTCCTGCTTGCATTCTATGTTCCTCTGTATTAGTGATCTCATTACTCCAATGGAGTCACGCGTACCTCTCCCATTCCTGGACCCAAACTGATTATCTCCTAAGTACACATTTTCCCTGCTCTACATTCTTTTGTTGATGATTCTGAGAACCACTGAAGCTGTATGCAAAATCAAACTAAGTGCTCTGTAGTCCCCACACAAAGTCACCTTTACCTTTTTCAAAATAGGAACTAACACTAATCTGACAAAGTCTTCTGGCCTGATTACTCTCTCATAAACACTACGAATTAGTCCATAAAGGTTTTTCCTCTCATATTTTCCTAAACGTTTAAGTAGTTCTGCTGGAATGTTGTCTACTTCCATGGCCTTACTTGATTTCATTTCCCTCAATGCCCCTTCTACTGTATTTCACCATTTTTATGCATTTCACCATCAAGTAAGCCTAGACCTAAGCTGTCTTTTTATAGCAATTTTCCATATCCTCACATTGTCTTTTCCACCATACTTATTTTGCTATGTCTCAATTTATTACTTAACTCTTTGTACTTCTTTCAACCTAACTCTATTTACATTCTTTTAGCTAATAGCTCTTCCATTCTTAAGTTAATCATCTCATCTGTAATTCATGGTCTCCCTGTTCTTGCCCTATTTACAGAGTTCCTATAGTTTCTTTTGCATCTTTTAATATCCTTTTTTTGATATATTTCCATTATTCCTCGATAGTACTTTGCTCTTTTTCCTCATTCATAATTTTCTGTATAGCCTACTGCTACTCCTTCCTCATCAATCCATTTAATGCTTCTAAATTACATTTCCTAACCCACCAACCCTGCCTAATCTTTTTGAATAGGATGCTACACTTCATGAGCACTAAATTTCGATCAGAGTCCATGTCCGCCTCCGTGAAACCACAAATTTATCACAGTCTTCCTAAATCTATTCCCAACCATGATAGAGTCTAACTGATACCTTTCTGAATCACAAGTATTTTCCATGTTTACCCAGACCTCTTTTGGTATCTAAACTAAGTGTTGGCGATGATTAACCCCTGCCTCTTGTAGAAATCAATTGCTTTTTTCCTGCAGTCATTCCTCATACTTAAACCATAATCTCCTTCCGCAATACCATCTCTTTCTTTGCATACTGTCACATTCCAATCCCCCATAACAATCAAATGTTTCTTTGCCGAAACATACCCTATTATATCCTCTAACTGATCATATACCCTACTGACTTCTTCCTCCCTTTGATTGCTTGGTGGAATGTATACCTGAACAATGACTAAGTTCATTGTTTCTACTTTTACTTCTAATAGAAGTATTTCATTTGTTGCTTATTTTATGTTAATTATGCTTCCTACAACCTTTTAATTCATTTTTATTGCAACCCTTCACTGACTCTCATCCCCTACACAGCATATTACTAGCATTACAGCATTAAATATCACTCCAATCACCCCTGCTATCCTTCTATCTCACCTTGCATAGACCTAAAGTATCTACATTTCCTCTTTCTATCTCTCGCTTTATATTCTCTAATTTTCCTTTTCTCAAGGTAAATAGGTAAATATCGGTTAAATTAATAGGGGGTGGAGTAATATTGATTCATAAGCCACATCTTTTTAACTAAGTACATCACAATAGAGAGCTACAGCCAAATATCCACTTTCGAATATGATTCAATTGATTTCATGAGTACCATTATTTCATTCAAAATTATGAAAATTTACAAACATTTTGACCTCACCAGTAAAAACAATAAGCACAAAATCAAACGTTATACTTACTGCTGAAAGCAAAGATGCATTTCCACAAGTACTTCTAATACGTTATCCTACATTAAACTTGATATTCAGCAAACTCGTAATTTTTCGAAGCGTGAATTTCAACAGTGACTACCCCATTGAGGAAGTTACTTCTCAAAATGTACAACTTAATGACACAGTTTTCAGGTACCTACACAGACTTTGTACGTCCTTCCTTTTGGTAACATAAGTAAAATAAATCTCAGCCTGGTCAAAAATAATTTTGAAAATGGTGATGAAAATTAAAAGCTTTGCAACCTCATTTTACCATTAATGAGTAGATTAAATGCGGAAAGGTTCTTACCATATTATTTTCCTCATTCATCTTGAATTTACGTCAGATTCTGTATTATTTAACTCGGTCAGTCTCAGAATCCTAGCATCTGCTCATAGAGGGAAAAGTGCCAGGACCAAGAGTAACTTTTTCCTAAAGTTACAATATATTTCGGTAAACGTTCGGAAGTGGCGCGTACCTGTCTATGTTAAAAAGAGATGCTTCGGCTATGATTGGTTGACCGATTACAGAATTCAAAGGCCTCCAAATACTACGCGAGATGGACACAACATTAGAAAAAGTATAATTAAAGAGTTTTCATAAGTAATAAATGTAATTAATTTTTAAATATTAAAACTCAGAGTATTCCTAACATTAGGCATTTAAAATTCAGTAGGTAAAAATGAAATAAAATGCTTGAAAAGTAAAAGAATAACGATAATGCATCAATTGACCTCGATTATCGAAATGACTCTGACAATAGCACGTGGAATGATGCTTGTAAGCAAAAGAAATCGATATGAAAGTTCCCCATGAAGGTATGCATTTAATTTTTATTCTCTAGCACACCAAATCAACACGCTATCGCTCTTGCTCATACTATGAAAGTTATTCTTGTTGTTACTTACCAAACATTTTGAAACTGTTTGGGCTATTGCAGAAGATGGAGACATTGGAAGAAGTTGATGAATATGAGAGTTGCAGATCGTCTGTTATTAGTGATTTAGATGAATTGGAAGCTAATCTCTACAGCTATGTGCACCATGAAAAAAATTCTAACTTCACGGAAGAGTATTCGACGGGATTCAACGTGTCAAGTTTGGAAGCAGTTCGTCATCGAGAGGAAACTGGAGTATGTCAACAAACGGAAATTTTATTCGAGAATGTAAATGTTGGGCAGAATTCATCAAATAATACTTATGGAAATTTGAAACCATTAGAAGGTAACGAAAACCATTCGGAAAGCAGCAAAGTTAATCAGCAAGGGGAATATGTTGATTCAGCTTGTTTTGTGACACGCAGCCAGAGTGATATCAGCAGCTGTTTTTTTCAGTCTTCTGGTGATGTTGCTCATATTCAGTCATCAGCCAAGGAGGCAAATCCTACTAATGGCATGTGCGGAAAGAGTCGGGATAGTTCACCATCTGTTTTGGAAATCAGTTCATCTGATGATCTTGATCCCACTGAGAAAAATGCATCGAAGTACAGAATGCCCGTAGCTTCTACCCCCAAAGGATTGATCAAAGAGTTTGTGGTAATCGATGATTCCGATGAAGAAGTCCAAATTGAATTTGAAAAGGTAAAAGTCAAGTCAAAAAAGAAGAAGAAAAGAAAGAAATCAGAGATAAAAGCAGATATAAGATTGAATACGCGAATTAGCTCCGAATTAGTAACTTTAGATTTAGATGAAGAAGTCACATTTTCAGAGAAAGAAAACGTTGATTCTCTTCATTGTGGTCAAAGTTATGAAGATTCACTAAATGTGGAACCCTTATGTAAGAGTTGGACTCCACAGATGGTTCAATTCTACGATGAGCCCTGGGGTGGAGATTGCATCAATATAAGTGAGCTTCAAAGAACTATGTCAGGTAAATATGCAAAGGACATTGTGTTTGTTACAGCTGTTAATATTCTAGCATTGGAAGGAAACTGCATTAATCATTCGATGTCTGTATTACAAAGTATTCTAAAAGTTATTATGGTCTGTTTAATTCAGGCAATCATTTTAACGTTCGTGCGCTTACCTGTGTATCCTTATCTCTGATACCAGTGCCCACAAGGTTCATTTTGTTTGGTTTTGACAAGGGGCCTTAATTCGTTGATACATGTATGGAAGTGATGTGTTTTACTGTTTTCTCGCCCATTATGTGTCTTTTCATGGTATTCGTACCTGTAAGTGTTGGAACTAGTATCTAACATATGACGAGGATATTTTTATTTACATTCCCTAATATACCTTGTGGTTCTATTATAGCCTTGACTCATTGTACGCGATTCAATTTGAATATGGAAAAATGCAATGTACATTTTACAGTGGTTTAGCTGCATCTAGGAACATAATAAATGTAGTAAATAGAGCTCATATTGGAGTGGTTCAAAAAATGCATGCATTTTTAATTTTCAAATGTCGGCAATATAAGTAGTAGGTCGTGTTTTTTTTATCAGTTTGCTTTTTATCATTGAATTTATCTCAGACTTCATTAAAGCCATTCAATTTTTTATCTTTTACATGACCAGATGATGGCTGGAAGGTTGATATGTCCGATGAATTCTATTCGCTGACTTCGAAGTTTCAAAATCGCCGTTATTTTGGCGTCAAGTCCAAAGCATGGTGTACAAAATGCAACACGAAGGGTCATTACAGAAATGAGTGCACTGAGAAAATTAGTCCACCACGATGCTATAGGTGTGGGTCATCAAGGCATCAAGAGTATTCTTGCAACCAGAATATTTGTCTTACGGTAAGTCTGCATTCTATTATCAACACTTCACCTTATGAGCATTACTTTTTAGTTGGGAGCAGTACATCTTGTCCTTAAATCAGGCATATTACCTTACCATATGTAAGTCCAATGTTAACCTACAGTACCATTTGAAAGCTTTCTGGAAACAGGACACCAGGCACTTACTGTGGTAAACTTGGATACATCTGTATCAGAGCTTACCTAATATGTTTGACAATCTTAATTTATTGCCAAGATCGAAGCTGCCCAAAAAACAGGGAAATGGGTTCTAAGGGTTGTATTTTCAATTTAGTTGTGTTAATTATTGCTCACATGAAATGAATTTCATTTACTCACATTTCTAATTGTTTCATGATGTGAATATGTAATTTCCTAAACCCATTTCAATAATTGTGGCTAAAAGCTTGTAGTATCCCTTGGTTTGATTGATGGAACATTATGCTGTCAATTCAGAGGGAAAAATTTTACTACATTTTTTATTTAGAAGTGATGTTTTAACTTAGAGTGTGATTTGATTGTTGAATGTGCAAAGTGGTAAACACTGATTACACAGGCCAACAGTGGTTTTGGTGCCAGAGCTTTTAATGTTGATTTAAAGAACAATTGGGGTGCTGAATCCAATTATGACACTAGTTTTTTCCTATCAGCTATAGTTTTCAAGATATAGATATGTTGTTACTTACGTAAAAAAATTTTCTACATGATGATATGGGAATATTATATTAATAATAAAACCCACTAAATATAAAGACTTGATTTATTTCTAGGGCTGTTAAATCATCCACAAACACAACAGAATTTTACAATACAATTGAACACAAATACTAAAATTTTTTACTGTAATAAAACAAATTGAAAAGAAAAAATACATAAAAACATCACTCAACACATCGGAAGCTTCTTTTGCGTGATTTTCTTGAGTGCACTTTGTTCAAACAGTCTCGTTTTAAGCACCAGCAGTAATCTGCCATCATATGGTTATCCCATCTTCCTTGGTAGCGAGCTTCCATTGTTTTTATATCCTGGTGAAATCTTTCACCTAGTTCTTCACTTGTGTCTCCTAAATTTCCAAGAAAATTGTCTAAGTGGCTGTGTAGGTAGTGAACTTTTGTGCTCATATTACATCCAAGTGATTTGAAGTTACTGAGCATAATGTTTACCAGCTCAATATAATTTTCACTTTTGTGATTTCCTAGAAAATTTTTTATGACCTCAACAAACGACATCCAACTAATTTTTTCAATCTCATTCATTGACTCGACAAAAGCAGGATCCTTTGTAAGTTGTCTGATTTGTGGCCCCTCAAAAATACCAGCTTTTAGTTTTTCAATACTTATATGGGGCATCTTTAGTCTTAAGTAGCCGAAGCATGGTCCATCCTTGTGAGCCTTTACAAATTGCTTCATTAGGCCTAGTTTAACATGTAGAGGCGGTAAGATGATTTTCTCTCTTAGGCCACTCCTTCTTAATCCAGTGGTTTTGTCTGTCCCTGCTATCCCAGAGGCACAAGAAACAAGGATATTTTGTGTAGCCACTTTGCTGCCCAAGAAGAAAGTTCACGATTTTTAAATCTACACAAATCACCCAGCGATGTTCCTGGTATTTTATCTTCTGTAAGACCAATGCTATTGTATCGTATTCTTCTTTCATTTTAGTTGAATGAGCGATTGGTATTGCGCCAAACCTGTTACCATTGTGAAGAAGTACACATTTTAAACTACGCTTGGAGCTATCAATAAACAAACGCCAATCACTAGCATCATATTGTGATAGTAGTCCCATTTTTTCCAAAAGACCCTTAACGTCTAAACAAAATGTAAGATTGTCTTCTTGAGTAAAGAAGGGTAGCATATCCTTTTCCCTTGTGCGATAAAAACTTATTTTTGTACTGGGTTGCAGTAAATTCTTTTCATGCAGTCTTGATGCTAGTAGTTCGGATGATTCCTTCGATAAGTTCAGTTCTCTAGCAAGATCGCTTAGTTCATCTTGATTAAATAGTTGAGGAATTTTTGATACCCCCTCGTAGTCACTAGAATAAAACTGCCACTATCGTCAATAGAATGAGGAATGTTTTCAAATAACTCAAATTCTTCCTTAGATATATCTGGTAACGTCTGAAATATTGGGATCGGTATTTCTTCTGAATGGGGTACCGGGCGTCTAGCTGAAGGCAAATCTGGATATGTCCACTTTTTTCGATTAATTCCCAAAACATTTACTATGCAAAATTAACAGTCGTCAATATGGTTCACAGGTTCTCTCCACACCATTGGCACACCAAATTTTAGACTTTTCCTTTGTCCTGTTGTCCATTGCCGCAGATGTTCAGTACATGTTTTACACTCAAAATGCGGTGCCCATGTTTTATCTTGGTCACCAAGCTTAACACCAAAATATCCCAAGTATGCATGTTTCACAAAGTCTGTAATATTTTTCCTATTTTCTTTTACCATATATTCCCATGTATACTTATAGATTTATTTAAATTTGAAAATTATTTTCCGGAATATATCAAATATTAAAACAACTAATCGTAAGATGTGCCATATCTAAAAAAGTAGAGCTGTTAAATAAAAACTGATTTCATATTTGGATTCAGCTCTACAAATATAGTTAAAATAAACACAAAGATTCCTGGCACCAAAAAAAATTTTTTTTGTAGGCCTGTGTTATTATTGCCCTAAAGTTTTGGTCATGAATACTTTATTTGCCATTCATTATAATTCACAAGGATTTTCTGCATGTCTCTATTGAGGGGCATTTTGGCTTGTGAAGTTTTTTGTATATATTTGCGTAAACCAAATAATTTGGTTCATGAGTTCATCATTGAAGGAGCTAATCTAACAGATTATAAATCAACAAGAGAGAACTGCTAAGGAAAAATGAAATATTTGTCCGACCAGCAACTGCATATACTCAATTATTCTGCTATTGGCTTTGGTACATCACTTTTGTCTCTTCAGAGGACTAAATATTTAGGAGACATCATGATATAACTTATCAGTAAGAAGTAGTGGACCTTGAATGGATCGGTTATTAACAAGACAATCTGCTTATACTACAGTATTTAATCACAAACTCTCTAGACTCCCTTCAAATCTGCATACTTTTTACCTTCTGTTATTCCTTTAAATATAGTATGGCTATGCTCTTCTTGCCCCTCCCTTGCTTTTCTAATATTCTGCCCTATTTCACACTCTTCAATATACCATTGTTCATTAAAACACTATGCATCCACTTTTCCTGCCTCCTTTGTATATCTCCCTAAAACCCATATCTACTTGTATTCTATGCCTGATACTTTGTTTGGTTTCCTTTCTGTCCACTTCCTTCACCATAATTTTGCTTCAATGACCAAGCTTTCCTGTTGTACAAAACCATGCTCCACATTAACGTTTTTACTGATCTTTTTTGAACAGTCTTCCTCAATGTCTCTGCCATCAACTCATCATTATGTCAAAAGATTATTTGCCTAATGAAATTTCCCTTCCAAGTTTCTACAAATTTGACGTCCTTGGTGTAAAATACTTTCAAGATAGGTGAACTGTTCTAATTTATGTCTTCTAATTTTAATATTTTACTTAGACTTCCTCCTTCTTGAACCCTCGTGACCTTTGTTAACATTTTTTCTCATCCCATATTTATCACACTGATATATCATTTTGATGTACTCAGAAATGATTGTAATGTGTTGGCAAACTGGCCAACTAAAACTTAACTGTCAACAAATCTGACTGATGTTATGGAATTCTCCCCTGACTTTCATTCCATCGCTTCCATTAACCTCCGATCCCACTTTCCCTCTGCCACACACACCTGAGCAGTCTGAGTCATGTGCAGGTTACAAATAAGTTGCCTATCCCTCCAGTCTATTTCTAATGTGTTTCATTAATTCTACTGAATTAACCCTATCAAATTCCTTCTAAAAATTTATTAGTCTGCACACCAACAAGGACATAACCCAGAAACTGTGTATGCCTGTGAGTTGTCACCATTTAGTTCTCTTAGCATAGCGATGGCAGTATCTATAGGTAAAAAGCTAGTTAATAGCTTTTAGAGGACTGTGTGTTAAGGCGGTTTAGTTTTTTCATTTAATTGCCCCTAGTACAAAACTAACAAATACATCCTGGTTGTACTCCACACATGTATGTTCCTTTCTACTAGGTACCCCATAATTGGAACCCTAACTGATAATTCCCTAAGTATTCATTTGCCCTCCCCTCCATCATTGATAGTCCTAAGTGCTACATTACCTGCATGTGAAATTAAACTTATTATTGTATATTCTTCATGTACAACTGCTTTACTCATATTTGGCATGAGAACTAACACTAATCTCACAAAATCTGCTTGGCAAATTACTCCCTTTTAAGTAGTTCCATGGGGATGTTTTTAATGTCTTGCGACCTTATTAGATTTCATTTCCATAAAAGCCCTTTCCATCTCAAAATCAAGTATGCCTAGACGTTAGCTGTGTACAATAAATTCTCTTTATATGTCTAAACTAGCAGGCTTAATGTCTTTTCCATGTAACTTCTGTATGTATTCTTTCCTGGGTTGACTAATAATTTACCTGCTTAAAGTGTGCATAGATTTTTCCTTCTTACTTCCTGACAGTGGTTTCCCTTGCATGGGCAGGGTGATCTTCATAGCCTCACCCTTGTCCTGTACTTTCCCATCTAAATTTATACCCACACAATATTCTAGCCTCTTCGACATTCATTAGTCTCTTCCCACATGCCCCTTCTGTGTTTTGTGCTTAGCGTTTCCGAGGGAGACATTCACTGCATCTAGCCAGGTCTTCCTTTGGTGACCTTCCTCCAGTTTGTCCACTCATGCTTCCCTTAGAGATCTGCATGGTCATCCTCTCCATATCATTGTAGGGAAATAATGACTGAACTGATGTTGCTTTGAAAAAATTTGTTCAGCTGATTTAGTTGGTTAGATCAGATGTTCCTTCTCTTTTTTTTCTCAAAGTTTGTTTTTATTCTCCATTATTCATTTTCTCCTTTTAATACTGATTACTTGTGGCATAAAGTACTTTATTTCAAACATAGAATGATAAAAATTAATTACTTACTTGACAGGTCAGGTAAGTAACTCCTGCCTTAGTACAATACGAGGTGTGTTCAAAACATTACGAGGATTTTTTCATTTCGCGGGCTTGGAGAGTCCGATTTTCAGACTTTTTTTTATTATGTTGGTATACATGACCCTGAAGTATGATAAAACTTTCAGCTGTTTTCATTGTGGACTTTGTCTGTGACAGTCACTAAGGTTAGACATGTTTTATGAGGCCGGCAATTTTCGTTTGTTAAAAGAAATGGATCAAAGAATTTGTATCAAATTTTGCGTAGAAAAAGAAATAAAGTGTAACAAAGTGTTTGAAATATTAACAAAGGCCTATGGTGAGTCTGCTATGAGTAAATCAAAAGTTTACGAGTGGTATAAGCATTTCCAAGAAGGCCATGAAAACCTTGAAGATGACGAACGCCCCAGCACATCAACAATCGTTGAAAACGTGGAAAAAGTGAAAGAAATGGTTATGAACGATCGCCAAATCACAATTAGAGAGGTTGCTGATGATATTGGCACATTGATTGGATTATGTCATGACATTTTTTCCAATTTCTTGGGTATAACACGTGTGGCAGCAAAATTCATTCCGAAATGACTTTTGCACCATGATAATGCACCAGCTCACATTTCATTTCTTGTTCGTGAATTTTTGGCCAAAAAAAATACTGTAACGATGCCCCAGCTTCCATATTCGCCAGATATGGCTCCGTGTGACTTTTTCCTATTTCCGAAAATTAAGAGAACCTTGAAGGGCCGTCGTTTTACAGCCGTAGATGACATTAAAAGCGCATCACTGAAAGAACTAAAGGCTATCTCAAAGATCGAGTTTGAGAAGTGTTTCGGGGATTGGAAGAAGTGCTGGCACAAGTTCATAATCTCCAATGGGGACTACTTTGAAGGTGACAACATCAATGTATAAGAATAAATAAATATTCTTGTCAGAAAAATTAAAATTCTCATTATTTTTTTAACACACCACGTATTTTAAAGTCAGTATCAAAATGGGAGGATTTGCTGTTTATGCATAGGTGATTGAAGTATAAGCCTGACTCAGCTTTATGCTTCATCGTATGTAGTATGTGCACAATGAATCCATGCCAAATTCAAAAATTTTTTCCTAAAAAATGGCACCAGTGAGAAATTTATCTTTGCATTAGTTTTTGTTAGTCATTAATTAACTATTACCTAATTACTATTCTATCTCTATTTAAAAACAAGTATGTTTTATTTCCTTTCATTTAAGTTCATATTTATCTTCATTAAAATAGTGTGGAAAAGATCGTCCTGCCCTGGTTGCTGCCTGTCAGCAGTGTCGTCAATGTTCCTGGAAGAAATGTCACATTTGCCAACAGCCTGGTCATCCACCTGGTTGCTGTCCTGATTTATGGAGAAGATTTCATGCAACAGTACGTATCTCTAATATTACCCAATTTTTATTTATATACTGATATAATCATTCAGATTTGACCAAATCTCTGACAGGACAATGGAAGAGGTTACAGAAAGATGATATAAAGTATTATGTATTGGCTTTGATCTCAAAAATGGACAATGGGTTTTGAATTTAATTGAACGTGTTATATATTGTGCATTTACTCTACTGCATCAATGTTATTCAATTAATGTGCTCTTGGTAACTAGAATAAGACTACCCAATGAGAGACTAGGAATTAGCATAATGATGTTTCTTGTAGGTGGTTAAGGGCTTGACTGCATAAAGGTCTAGTGTTACAAACATTATTTTCACTGATATGGATCAAATCAAAACTAAATTGAGTTGTCATTACTAAAGGTTTTGTAATATATTTATAATGATATGATACTTGTAGCTAGGCAAGTGAATTTTGAAAATATGTATTAGCAAATAATTTTGCATGAATCTAAATTGGTTCTTAGTGTCATCCACAAAAGGGTTGAGAGCAGGGCAAATGTATGCTTATGAGATAAGCAGTTTAGGTTTAGGAAGGGGAGAGGTACATGTGATGTCATTGCAGCCATCAGATTACAACTCGAGAGGAATATAGAATACATTCAGGATGTATTTGCCTGTTTCATAGATTTCAAAAAGGTGTTTGACGGTGTGAGTCAGGAAAAAATAATGAATATATTGCAGAAAATAGGAGTAGATTGGAGGGATAAGAGGCTAATCCAAAACCTGTACATGACTCAAGACTGCTCAGGTGCGAGTAGGGGACTGATTGTCTGAATCGGCAGTGTTAGGAAGAGGTGTAAGACAGGGTTGTCCATGATCACCTGGTACTGTTCAATTTATATTTGGAGGAAATGATTGAAAAGGTATGGGAAGAACTGGATGTAGGAATGGATGTTAGTAGGGAATTCATAAAATCAGATTTGCTAATGATCAAGCTGTAGTTTGTTAGTCAGCCAAGTAGTTTCAAGCATTGCTGATTGAATTGGAAATTCAGTGCTATAGATATGGGATGAGAATAAATTATAAATAAAATAAAGGCTATGCAGTTCTCCAGAAAGAGGAAAGGTTAATTAAAAATTAAAATAGATAAGCAAAAACTAGAGCAGGTGAAACAGTTTACATATCTCTGAAGTGTTGGACCAAAATGGTCTAAGTAGTAGAGACATTAGGAGAAGAATTGCTGTAGGTAAAGGAGCTTTCATAAGGAAGGTAACTTTGATACTGTGGATGGTTTTGTGGCATGGAAACATGGTCATTGGAACTTCATGATAGGTGTAGATTGGAGGCTTTTGAAAGGTGGGTGTGGAGAAGGTGAAATGGACAGAAAGGAAAACAAATGAGGTGGTGCTAGGTATGGTGGGGGAGGAGAGGGGATTGCTGGGAGACTGAAAAAATGGAAGCAAAGTATATTGATTGCCAATTGGATGTGGAAAAATGTAATTGAGGGGAGAATGTAAGGAAAACAAGCAAGGGGGAGAAATAGGATAGGGATGTTGGATGGAATGAAGATAGGGAGGATGTGTTCGGAAATGAAGACAGGCTTCTTTAGGAATAGGATGTCGGATTGTGTTTTGTTCGGAGAGGCAAGATAGTTGGTAGTTGTGTCCATCCAAACCTACCTTACCTGGAATAATCTAATTAGTTGCATATTGTAAAACTGGACTCACTTGCTAAGGAAGCTTCAAGCAAAAACGTTTTTCCTCTCTAAACCATGACCATTTTGGCCTGCTGAGACCAGTTTTATAGGACCCGGGTTCGAATCCCTGCGGCTACAGATCTTTTTCAGTGGTATCCGGATCCCTCCTTGAGGTGCTTTGTGAAGAGCTAGGGAGTACACTATCTACATCTACATAAATACCCTGCGAGCCACCAAAAAGGTGTGTGGCAGGGGGTGTAGAAGCATGAGGGAAGGGTAAGGGTTGAGGGGGTTGGGGGTTAGGTGAGGAAAGGTGGGGGGAACCTGTAAGGAAAAATATATACATATATATATATATTCATATTATATATATACATATATATATATACATATATATATATATATATATATACATATATATATATATATATATATATGCGGGTCACGGTGGTCTAGCGGGTAGAGCGTTGGCCTGCTGACCGGAGGGTCCCGGGTTCGATTCCCGGGCAAGGCACTTTGGGCACCTGCAGCTCCACCCAAGCTAGTTGATTTTTCGGGTACCAGATCTTCCTGGGAAACCATAACCGGCACAGGGAAAGGAACTGGCCCCCCTACCCTGATGTGTGAATATTCACACGCCGTCGGGCTTGGTACATGGGTGAGCTCTACCATCACCTACTAAACCGACCTTCGGGTTGATTACTGTGTTTATGGTTTTATATATATATATATATATATATATTCGAAACGTAAATATCCAATGTAAGCGTCCTTCTTTTATGTTTCTATGTGTGTGGTGTTTGTTGTCTTAGTATATATATATTCACACATATATATATATATATATATATATTAAAATATTAATAAAACAAAGGTTATGCGATTTTCCAGAAAGAAAAAGGCTAAGCTAAATATTAAAATAGGCAGGGAAAGAATAGAGCAGGTAGAGCAGTTTACATATCTCGGAAGTGTTTTGGACCAATACGGTCAAAGTGGTAGGGACGTAAGGAGAAGAATTGCGCTAGGCAAGGAGGCTTTCTCAAGGAGGAGGGAGTTGATGACGGGGACGTTGAGTAGGGATGTTAAGACAAGACTCGTAAAAACTCTGATATGGAGCGTAGCTATGTACGGCGCGGAAACGTGGTCGCTGAAGCAGGAGGATAGACGTAGATTGGAGGCTTTTGAAATGTGGGTGTGGAGAAGAATGGAGAAGGTGAAATGGACCGAAAGGAAAACAAATGAGGAAGTACTAAAAATGGTGGGGGAGGAGAGGGGTTTGTTGAGAGAAATCCTATGGAGGCAGGAAAAATGGATGAAAGGCGTATTGAGCGGTAGTGGAATGTTGAAGAGGGTAATAGAGGGGAGAATGTTGGGCAAGCGAGGTAAGGGTAGGAACAGGATAGGGATGTTGGACGGGATGAAGGGAGGAAAGAAGTACACCGAGATGAAGAGGGACCTGATATAGATTAGTTTGCTAGGTGGGGAGTCACAAAATGTTTATTTGATAGTTGTGTCCATCCAAAAAAAAGAAAAAAAACCTACCTTAACCGGTAGATTACCTAATAATAATATATTAAAATATACATATATATATATACACATACATACACACATATCCTCACGCAGTCCCTGGCCTGTACGTTAATACTTATTGTAATGAACTAAGTCCTGGGGAATTTTGGCTACAAGCATTCTGGTCCCTTATCGTTCTTGGAAAAAATGACATTTTAAACCTGTCAGTCTTGCAGTCTACCTCTCTAGTCTTATATTTGTGATCCATTCGACCGTAATATGTTGGAGTTCATATTATATCCTTGATGTCATCAGAAAAGGGCCCATCTTTAAATGTTTTTAATAAGTTTAATCTATATTGGAAACGCCGCTGTGTAAGAGCTACTAAGCTAAGAGCTAAGACTATCCATCAGATGGGACATTAAGCTGCCTACCCCTTAGTGCCTTTCGTTAAGAGTAGGCTAATGCTGATGCAGGATTTCTCTCCATCGTTACTCTTTTTCCATCCATGCCTAATGATGTAAATGACCCCAATTGCTGGTCACCTTCCTTAAATCTACTAGTTATTCTGCATGCACAATATTTGTATTTTTTCAATGCTGCATCATCTCTTAAAGATTAAGTTATAATATCCGAATCATTATTTATTATGTGCCCAAAAGAGGTTCACCGTGAATGTAAAATCAATTAAAACCGTCAGAATTATTTACTTGAATGCATGTAAAACAGAAAGCACTCTGGTATACTTATTACTACTTCATTTAATTTTGTGTGTTTTCTTCTCCATAATTTATCAATTAAACTAAATGGAGTTTGTGTTGGCAAATGCCACTTAATGCAGAGAATTCAGTTGGATCCATGGCTTCACATAACTGTGGTAGGTCTTCTGCCATCTCATAGTGCCCTTACACCCATGCATGTCTCAAGGGATCATTTAAAAAGCACTATTAAACCTCTAAAACAAATTTTTTTCTGAGGACACTGTTTCAGGTTATACTTTGTGGAAGCTTTCCATCTTGCAAGAGATAGTACAGCTTTGACTAATTCCACTGGATTTTTATTTTCACGACCTTAGTTTTGACATACATTGTTATCTTCAGTTCCCTGAAGGCCTAGTATCATCTTCAGGCACCTGAAGATGACACTTTGTCAAAACCTAGGTCATGAAAATAAAAATTCAGTGGAATTAACCGAAGCAGTATTATTTTTTCTTTGAAGTTTTTTCTCTGAAACCATATTCTTGTATGATAAAATTCTATGGCGGAATGTCAACATTTTTTTCACCATTGAAATATCGGAGTATGACTAACTTTAACAATGTTGGACTAAAATAAGCGCAAATCCAAGTGGGAAAGTGACTGTGCATACTTGTTGCTTTTCCATTTGGTGCGATTGATGGGTCCCCGCTGTGGGAATAAAATCCCAAGTGAATGTGTGTTACTTTTGAGAGTCACAAGCCCTAATGGAAGTGTGTTTGAACCTATGTTGTGCATGAAGTTATTTTTTTCTTCGTGATTATTTTCCTTTTCATTGTTTTTATATCAATGTTTTATTTCCCGTTATCTTATATGATGCCAACCAAGATTATAACATTCAGGAGTACCGTTTTTTATTATATGATTCATGGGTACAGTCTCTGTTTATTTATTTAGGTTTTATTATGTTAACCTTGATTCTGCTGCACTGCCATTTATGAAAATATTAGTATTATTTCTTCTTAACTGTGGAAAATTGCAACAAAGTTTTCATTATGTCTCGATTCCACAATATCACGCCTGATTCTTCACTTTTCGTATTATTTCTTCTTTTGTACTGGGAAGGGGAAAAGAAAAAATTATGATGGCTTTGTCTTCCACCAGAGCTTGAGAGCATCTCCTAAGCCCCCGCTGTTTACGAAGAGCACATTAATCGTCTCCATTATATCTCTATCCTTGAAAATGCATAATCAAGTAGTAAATTTAGCTAACATGTAATGTTTATCTTTTTGATCTTACAGATTGCTCCTGGGGAAATTGTTACGCCGCAGAAAGTTTCATATAAAGATCCGAAAAATACATATTGCTGTAATTGTGCATCTCGAGGCCATCATGTGTTCCAGTGCAAGAAGGATAACTTCAGTGATTACACCCCAATGAATCCTAAAGTAGCTAGTTACATTGACCCTGAGGTCCTGCTTAAGTTCCAAAATACATGCAGCCGTACTCCAACGAATTGGGAAAGCGCTGGTTGTATTGCACCCATGTACCAGAATGAAGATAGAGTAAAGCCTAGCAACATGGAAAGAGGAACCAAGCGATGTAAAAGCACAGCTAATCAACAGAATTCAAAGCGTAGGAAGTTGAGTGAACATACCGCACCGACATCTGCAAGCAACAAGGCAGTTTCACAGAAGAACATTAAGAAAAAAGTCCAATCAATAAACAGTAATGAAACAAAAAAACCAGTCGGCTTTAAAATCAAAAAAGGTTTGAAGACAGGTAAAAGTTTACGGAAACAGAACAAAAGTATGTGTGTTGATGATGGAAAGCACCAAAATCAGAATCCAGAGTTAGGAAAAGACAATAAGCACAAGGGCACTTCTACTATGAAGGGCACTGCAACAGAAAATGGAACAAAGGGAAAACAAACGAAAACCGTTGATCTACAAACTGATCCCACAGAGCGGGTAATAATATTATCCTCAGAGCACCTCAAACGAATTGAGTCCGAGGAGGGCAAACAAATCCTCAAAAATATAACAGACCAAGTTAAAGGAGTGACAGCAAAAGTAATCAGCGGTCCATCAGGTGTTTTAAGGTTAAAGGGGTCAGGAAACATTGATCATTTTAAGTCTAATCTTTTTGATTTGTTGAATAACAAATGTGAGCTGGGCCAACTGAAACAGCCCATAAACAAAACTGGTAATGACATTAGGGGGAAAAAAGTAAATAAGAGAAAAAACATTGTTGCAGTTAGATCAAAAAATATGAAGAAGAAATTCCTTAATGGAGCTTACCATAATAACCAGCTTGAAATGGGATCACAGGATCAAACCAATGTTGCAGTCAGGAAGTCAGGAGATCTCCAGACGAAGGTTAAAAGTAATAGGACTAAAGTCAAAAAGAAAATAGATGCAGTGAATAGGCAGAAAAGTTCTTTTAAAAATGGAAAAGGAAATAAATTGAATCATCAGGGAGGACAGCATTACAGAGAAAGTGCTCTAGGTGATGATAGTTACAACCCAAATTGTGACCCAGTTGTTAACAATTCAACTGAGACCAAATATTGGTCCTATGGTGAAGTGAGTACATCAAGTAAAGCAAAGGGCAACAGTGAAATCTTTCGTAATAACCATAAATGGAAGGAAGAAGTGACCCACTCTGGAACTACTGACCCAAAAATCGGGCATTCACTGGTTCCGTTTAATGGTAACAAAAATGGCTATCAAAAGAGGAATAAGAAGGGCAATGGAGAAATGACCAAGGATAAATTAAGGTTTAGTAGGGTGGAGGGGAGAAAAAATGGGATACAGCAAATTGGCAAACATCCAAAGAAACTTAAGAAAAATATAGCCAGTGGGCTGGATAAGCTGGGGCTCATCACTGTAGAAATTGGTCAAAGCAGAAAAGTTACTTTGGTGGGTGAAAGCAAGTATGACCATTCCAGGATTTCAAAGAATCAACAGTGTTCAAATAATAGTTTCAATACCAGACATTTACAAACTCCGGACTTGACAAGCAAGGAATTTTTCCCAAAGGTTTCATAGTGCAAGAACATTATAGTGTGTATTGCAATGCACTTAAATTTTTAAGGCTGTTTTCTTCAGTTTGCCTGGGAAGCAAGATTTTATTACGAGGATGTAAAACTATGAAATTGTTACCCAAATCCTTAGAGATGAGCAACTCACTTGTGTTTTAGCAGGGTATCTTCACCTGCAACGAAGCTGCACATTTGTTTAGGGAGCAAGTTTGGGGAAAGGTTATGTGTGCCCATTTGTTATATATAGATAAAAATGAATGTTGTTCATTAACTGTTAGATATGTCCATGCAGTTGTTAGCAATTCCTATTTTTTTTTAAATTAAAACTTCTCATGTGGAAAACTTTTCATATACTTATGCATTTATTTCCTTTCAAGACAAATTTTGAACAAGGGATATTTACAGTTGAACCAGATAGTATATATGCCTTAACACCATTTGAATTCTTCACATTTCCATTACTTATATTCTATTGAAACTTTATATATATTCCATGGGAATATAACTGAGTTTTGGTTCAACTTATTAGCATATGTTCATCCCATATCTCGTAGATTTTCATAAATGCAGACAGCTTTCACATTCACTTCAGCACAATATGGTGCCACTTGTTCACTGAAAAGTAAAATTAATGACATGAATTAGAAATTTTTGCAGGTTATGCATCATTTGATATTATTCATTGCCGAAGTTATATTATGCATAAGAATTAAAATGATGTTAATATAATATAATGATAAATGAATAGCTACATTTCAATAGCTCTTTAAACATGAAAATGGATTTAAAAAACCACTTGCCACGGTATTTTGTCAGAAATCATTGCAATTCACAACAGAAAATTGAATTAAGTTTCAAAGTGCTCAAAAGCATTGGGTACTTAACAGGTAAGTTTCAACCTTAAGTAATGTCCTTTTCACTGGTACAGGAATTGATACATTTTACTTAAATACATAACTCAAATGACTAAAGAAGCTTTTGAGTACTTCCTGTAAGTTTTATGCACGCCTTGCAAAGTTTCAAAAATGAATTCTTATCCCACTTTAACATTTTTAACAGGACATTCAGTTAATTCTCAATATTTTGAGTCACAATCCACACATTATCAATCATAATAGACTGAGTAATTCTTAATGATGGCAATTTCATATTAACTCCTAGTGGAACCTCACAACGAACATGATGTTCCAGAATCTTTCTTGTAAAGTTAAACACTCGTTAAAGGAAATTCCCATTAAATCAATTTAAAATAATATAATGCATTAAAATTGACTTTTAATAATAAAACCACTTTACTTTTTCACATAAACTTTTTAATTTTTTACTACCCAGGTTTTGTTATAACATAACATCATCAGGTATAACGAAACCTGGGTAGTAAAAAATTAAAAAGTTTATGTGGAAAAGTAAAGTGGTTTTATTATTAAAAGTCAATATGAAGATTTTCCACCAAGTTATGCCAGAAACTGTTTTATTTAATGCATTAAAAGCCAAAAAAATAAATTATGTACATGTTAAATTCAAATAAAATTATAAAAATGTTTAGGATCTTGAATCAGCTTCATTTATCTTTGTCCATAGAATGAAAATTTGATTTGTAGAAACGAAGAATTGAAATAATTAGTTTAAAAATTATAATGCAATCCTAATGCTTTTAACTAGAAAGCTATCTGGAGACATATTGACGTTTTTATAAATCAAACCACTTTGCCTTTCCACATAAACTTTTTATTATCACAACCCAGGTTTCATTATAGCACAACATCATCAGGTTCATATCATCATAAAAAGTTTATGTGGAAAAGCAAAGTGGTTTGATTTATGAAAACGTCAATATGAAGATTTTCCACCAAATTACGCCAGAAACTAGTTTATTTATCTGGAGACACAAATTTTGTAAAAATGTGGCACAGCATGTTCATTAAATACATTTGTCATGTGTATATCCACTGCCTTATTAAGGAGATGCTTCTCAATGTATATGATGCAGCAGTTTTCTATGCTCCATGACTTTTACTTGACATTTAGCCTGCTCTTCTGGACTTCATACTTCTTGAAAGCTCATGAAGTTTCTGATTGGTAAACAAGCAAGGGTTCACTTTTTAAATTGCCACTTGCATTCATTTAGTTCGATACCACAAACATAGCACATTATTTTCTTAAAGTTATGTATCATGATTGGAAAGGGTTGTGAATGTTATTCATTAATGCAAAGATTTAAAAATTTCAAACTTAGTTATTACACATGCTAAACCTTTTTGTAACAAGAAATGCCATACTTATGACTTGCAGTACCAGCAAAAATTCTGCCTACTCCTTACATTGCTAATGTTATGACAATTACATCGGGAATGGAAAAGAACCACTGAACTAACAGACTATTGTGAACAAATAAGAAACATAATTCAATCTTATTCATTGTTGGGTATTTTTATCAAAATCCAGACCTAAGCAACATATGCATGAATGCATTTCTTCTCATTTCCCTGTAATTACATGTGCCGCTGATACAGCCTTATGAAGTACATTATTCAGCCCCTGACATTAGCTTAGAAAATCTATTGAAAAGGGCTAGAAATATGAAAAGTATTGCTTTGATGAAACTGGTAAGTATAGTAAATACTAAATACTTCTAGGGAGCTAAATATGCTTAAACTAGAAATGAACCAAGATGGCCCTTTTCTTCAATCAAACAAAGCTTAAACACACATTCCCATGGTACAAACACTAAAAACTATGTCTAGGGTATGGCATGCAAAAAAATTTGTAATTCAATGAACTAATATTTGCACAGCATCTTTTATTTTGCTTTTCATGTTCATGCACTTGTGATTAAAAAATATTTTCTACAAAATTTCAATTTTCCCTGCAATTCCCTTAAATTTAATGAAATACTAGTTTGGAATACCTGGGCTTTTAATTTAAACATTTTTACACTATCCATACTTCTCCATTATCAATTCCCCTGCATTCATGAGCCCTGAGAATTTTCCTTTTAGACAAGGAAATATATGCAACAAATATAAGGCGATACTATGCAACAAATAAGTCATTAATTATCTATGCTGCATTATTTTAATCAGTATCATATCACAAATATGAATCCATAGTAATGATCCTTTTCTAATATTTATGCTTTGCTAGTCATTTATTTGTTTCCTGCCTACGAGATCAGCTTAACTTTCTGAGGAATATACATTCTACTATTCACTTTGTGATACCTGTAGTTCTGAGTTCTATCCTCGTAAAATGGCTGAAAAAGGAAATACTTTCCATTGCTAAAGATGCAAATTAACCATTTGCAATGAAAATGGATTTTCTCCATACATATCCATTTACATAACGACTATATTATCCACACGATAGAACGAATAATTAGTGGTTACCCTAAGTTGCAATGGAAAAAATAATTAGTACAATGCCTCCTTTCCTTCAATAAATTAAGATGTTAGCATTTAATACTACCTACTCAGTGTATCTGTCCCAATTATAACCCAACATAGCCTAGTTTCAGAAGTATTATGCAAGTTTACAACTGATAAAAACTTTCTTACACTTTCTTCCTTACTACCTTTTTACTAATTAACTTCATACTGCCCTATATCCTTGCCTGCTTTCATCTGTCACATTGGTACATTATTTCTAAATTGATATCTGTTCCTGACACAGTATTCCTCATTTTTTAGGGTCTCTTTGATCACACTCACTCATGACTTTCTCTGCCATGCCTTTTCAAACTTTTTTCGTATGCACAGGTGTTAACTCATTTTTTAAATCCCCAATTCAAATTTTCCTGACAAGCATGACTTCCTTTCACTGATTCATCTGGAATCTGCTTAGGAACTTTCTATCCATTCCAATTGTATTAGTGATGTTGTTTCTACTATTTTTGTTAATTGCTAGAACCTGTAAACATTTAAACCGACACCACACACGGACTACTAACAAGAAGAACATCTTCATTAAAAATTCTAATTTTGCATTTTCCACTTAAAAACATTCAGCCCTTTGCCAAGGTGACCACTCAGCTGGGAAAAGTATGAACCAGTTCAATCTCTTAAAATAATTGGGAATACATGGAAAAAAAAGCTAATTCATTTGCCAAGTCAGTTATTTGATATTCAAAATGAGAATATGACATAGAACTGGAGAATACCCAGCTCGGAACAATCCTTTTGGTTGCAAAATATTTGAGTTTGTCAAAGTTCAGAGTGACTTTTTGACCTGGCACAAACCAATACTATAGTAGGACGGATTTCGTTGATACCAAAAACATTAGGAGAAATGAAGGATTTTGCAAATAACAAAAATGCCTTGTCAATTCCAACCACTGGGGGAAAAGATGGCATATTCATCAAGAATCATAATTTAGAAATGAGTGGCTACCATGCTTTCCCAAATTTTTCAAGGAATTGAGTATTTCCCAATGTTTGCAACTGAGTGGTCATCTAGTATACAAACACACCACTGAATTTTCTGGTATCTTATAGTCTGGCACCTCTTTTGATTTGTGCATACTTGGTGAACATTTTGAATTTCCATAACCCACCAATTTGGATCTAGGAATGGGTTTCTACCATTCATTTAATTTGATATACTATTATTAATCGTTTATGTCCCTAAAAATCTATTAACCTTTAGAGGTATTAGAGCTGTATAATCAGTTGCTCATAGATGTATTACTGAATTATTTATTATTACATGACCACAGTTACTTTATTGAAACAATTTGTCACCGTCCCAGAACAAATAATTCCAGAAAATTTGTGAGTGTACCTGTTTGGTGATTTGATTCTCATCCATTCTCTCAACATGACCAAACCAGCAATGTACATTTCATACTTGTCTATTAAAATTGCTTCAATCCAGTCTTTCACATCCCATTAATTCTTCACCTTATTTCTCACATTTTTGCCACAAGCTTTCTAATGTTACCTGGAGGTAAGTACATAAAATATTATAAATATTAAC
The DNA here is from genome assembly GCA_037158775.1 of Hetaerina titia. Taxonomy (NCBI): domain Eukaryota; kingdom Metazoa; phylum Arthropoda; class Insecta; order Odonata; family Calopterygidae; genus Hetaerina; species Hetaerina titia. Next base: position 38,748,416 of record CM073774.1, read on the forward strand.
CTTAAGTGTAAAAAGTGCAGAAAAAAATCAGTGGTTTACATGAAAGGCTTCTTCACACAGTACTGATTAAGCATGTTGAAAGCAGAAAGTAAGTTAAAATAAGGAAGGATTATAGTAGGATTGCACATAATTACACTACCATTCAACATTAGCAGCAATGAGAACAATGCATATTTGCAATGATAAGGTTCTAACAATGAAAATAAAATAGAGTGAATAACAAATAAAGTACTTTGGTGAATAGGTGAAGAGAGACATCTATTGATGTAACTTAAAAAGGAAAGAGAAACTCATTTAGCACATCCTGAATGATCTAGGTTACTGCAGAACATAATTTAAGGTAAAAAAGAAAAAAAAATTAAAGTGAAAGGCAAAGGATTAATTATGACAAGCAAATGACGAAAGATTTCAGTGCAAGGAGTTGTGAGGGACTTGAGCTCTGCTAAAAACCAATCTTTGGATTGATAATCAATGACAATGTGCATTTCCTCTGTTGCCTACATGTCATTAAGGTCCACCCACGACTTCAAAATCATGCCTATCCCTAAGATTTTTATTGTGTTCCTAGGTATTTCTTCATTTTTATTGATTTAAAATTTTAGCATAAGACTCTCTTAGACCTTCTAAACCTTTTGAATTATAAATTGCATTTCACAACATCTTAATTATGGCTCAAATCTGTATCTAATACTAGGAAGCTGTGTAAATTGATGACAATATTTATTATCAAGCTATTTCTCCCACAAACACTCATAGTTGTCTCTCCACAGCCACTTCTTATTCCTAAACAGTTACCTCCTACCTACCACTTCCTTGGTCAATCGCAAGTGTTCTGATCCCTAATCACTGTCACCTGTTACATTCCAGGCATGTTCCCAATAATTCCTTCTAATTGGTCATACACCATTTACTTCTTCCTCATGGAGGCCTGTACATTTGGATTATATATATAGTGAGAAGAACAGAAGTCCTGACTTGGCTCCGTGCACCCTTTTTTTTGTTTCCCTAACTGAAGAGAGAGCTGAAAGGAAAGCATTGAGAGACCGTGGATAACATCCAAAAAGCATGTTACTACGTTCCTGAGAGACATTCCAGTCGAGGAGTTTTAGGGTGCCTTCCAGGCATGGCAGACATGTCTCCGCAAGTGTATTGGTGCACGGGGAGAGCATTTTGAATAATTTTACGCATTCGTACAGGCACAATCAAAGAATCTTTTTTCCCCAGAGAAATAAATAAAATCATGTGCATTACTTTCATAATGGACCAATTACTTAACAATAAATATATCTACAGAGAGATGGTAGTACAGGTGTGTAGTGCTATATAGAATGGAAATTATCCTGTAATTCACTTCCTTATTTTGAGGGTTTCCTCCAATCAAGAGATCCATCACAGCTTTCTTATTTTCACTGCCTAGGTTTTTACCAAACACTAAGAATAAATTTTCAGGTTGCAATCCTTGACTTTATGTTAAACTCAACATAATTTATTTTAACTGCAATATATTACAGTTAGCTTTGAATTGAGAGAGTTAAAAAAATTAGCTGTTTTAAATAAATAATTGTTCCAAGAAATTTTTGGCAATTAAAAATGTATCAGGCATTACTAGGTAAGTTTGTTTGATTTTGAAGTAATGAGGTGTACATTTAAACGTTCAAATAGAAGATTGATAATGAACTGTAAAATATATATGAAATTGGCCAGAACTGGCTGTTTAGAAATAAATTTTCTTTTGCAGAAAAATATTCCTTACCAGTTGGCTCCAATGGTTCAGCATCAGCAAGGGGAGGGGCCTTATTGAGAACTTCCTCAGCATCCTGCACACTAATTTTGAAAGCACTATCATCCACACTAACATTGGCACTGAAAGAAAAGGAAGTTTTTTTCAAAAAACCACACCCACAGGTAACAATGACTTATATTTAATGATAATAATTAAACAAGCCCAAATTTTCTCCATGTGTGCCAATTTGGACACCAAGCATGATTGTTTTGTAGTCCTACCCCTTCAACCTAAAAGATTTTTCATTGGTGTGTTCCAAATTTTGCTGTCAGTCAATAATATTTATCTAGATCATATTTTAAACAGATCTATCCATTCCAGACCAGAAGATTCACCCAGATATTCTGTAACCATAGTTAATCTTAATGAAATCATTCACTCAATTATGAATGGCTTCCACATTTAATTTTATAAAATATTGTAGCAAAAGCAAGCATAATTATCTCTAAGATCATGACAACAGTTTAGTGAAAATACACTAATTCACATACAAAATGATTGAATAAACACTAACATTAGAGTGGTACAGTATTATTTAAGTGGCATTAAGTGTCAGAAAAATTACCATTCAATCACCTATACAAATTAAGAAATGCTTTAAGTTAGTCCTCCATTGCCATAAAATAACACAGGGTAATTCATGATGCAGGAAGGAATACCACTCATGCTCAGCAATATTCACTGGTACAGTCAAATTGCATTATTTTGACTAACACAGGGTAGACTGCTGTGCAAGTGGGTTAAGTCCATATTGGATGATATAGGAGGGTCATGCTTATTTGGAGAGGATACATTTGAAAAGCAATGCCGAGGAGAAAGAGTAAATGAAAGAAGAAAGTAAAGGAGGGAAGTTTCTTCTCATCCACATATCTGCTCTTATGCCTAAGAAATGGAGCTTAGTTTCTGCAATTTTGATTTATGATAATACTAAATGATGAGCAAAATTTGGATGTCCCATCTATCCACATGTGTAAGAAATCTACCACTTACAGTACAATCACAATGACTGAACTCACCATGATATTTCATGAATATTTACTTCATTTTTGACAAGGGAAACCCAGTGTTTATGAACTTCTTCAATTATATTTAAAGCAAATTTCTTTCCTTTAGCTTCCCCATTGAAAGCAAACTGGTTCTCAGGCTTCCCATCTGGAACTTTGTAAATTTTAAACCACTCCACAGTTGCTTTAAGAAGACCAGGAAGCTTCTTCTCAATATCCTCAACATCTGGAAATAATAACAGGAAGTAAATAAGATAAACACAGTAATTTATTTGGAAAAATTAACATACTTTTTTCTCCTTATGAACTTGTTTCATAAATTCATCTTCCTATTAAAAATTACTAAGCAAAGTTAATGAACAACCTTCAATGAACATGAGAAGTCATAAATAAGTAGCAAATATCTTTCAGCCATCACTAACAACTTTATACATAAGGCTATGTTGATATAGGTTTTAACGAACAGGAAAAATATGCAAGACAACAAAATCAGAAAAAGGTTTACATATTTGAAAAACATGGAAAAACATACCATTTAAATATTCCGCCAATGGATCATTTACATCAATGGTTATTATCTTCCAGTCAGTCTCACCTAGAAAGTTGGAAATAGGAAAGTAGAATAAAAAGCAAATCTAAATTACTAATCACAAAAGATAAAAGACAACATAAATTACCTTCATCAATGAGAGCTAAGGCTCCTAGTACTTTTACTTGCACTACATCACCTCTATTGGCAACCTAGAAAATTAAAAGAGAAATTGTTAAAACAATGCAAAGTTGCACCTAGTGCATATGAATTTGATGACAATACTACCAGGTATCATATGTCAAATCCAATTACTATCAACAAGAATTTATGAATATCATCCACTTGGTAGAACTATTAGAAACCTTGTTCATTATGAAAAAACATTAACACATTATTCAACCCAAAGGTCTATTTGGTAGGCGATGGTAGAGTTCACCCAGTTCTAAGCCTGACAGCATGCGGAATTTACACATCAGCATAGGGCCCTCTAGATCTTTCCCTGTAGCTGGTTATGGTTTCCCAGATAGATCTGGTACCCGAAAAATTAATCTAATTAATAGCTTGCATGAAGCTGAGGGTGCCCAGAGGGGCTTGCCCAGGAATCAAAGCCAGGCCCTACGGTCAGTAGTCCAACGCTACTGACCGTACTCGAGTCGAATTAAAAAAAAACAATATCATACAGCAATCCACCCTTGGAGGAAAATGTATTTAAAAAGATTAAACAAGGTACTAAAAAATTAATTGCATTTTTTATATTTTGAATAAAAGTCAACTAAAACAAAAACAATTCAAAATAATACTGTTAACAAAAAGTTACTGGGGAATAATAACCAGGTATCATTTCAGTGGAAGTGAAAATACTTTTGTACTAAACAAATGAATTTAGGTTTTATTGAGAATTATCTGGATATAATAATTTCATGAATCTGGAATTCTTACATGAGTTTATCAAGTCTATGATAGTACATCCCATGAATACATTTCTCTCACTGCATGGGGGCAATGGAATTTATGTTTCTATTGAAATGCAATATCACTGTTATCCTATGCAACAGCCACATGCAAAAATGCTGGTCAGTTTTATTCATCTTTGTATGCTCTCTTTGTAAAACATTTAAAACCAACTCCATTACTGTTTTCAAAATTTACTTAATTATTAAGAATAAAAATACTGGTGAGTTGCTCAACCAATTAGCCAATAAGAAGATGTTCTGGAGGAGTTGTTTGAACACTTGTTCACAGCCAATAATTGTATAGGACATAGTGCAATAATGAGGACAAACCTGCTGTTTACTATACAATTTTATAATATCTACTAACTCCTTACTTCCTGAACAAAAAATAATTAATTCAAGCATACTGCCTACTTATTCTGGAGTACTCTATCTAGAACATTCTCCTAATATCAAGGATTGTTTTCAGGCATCATATTTTGAAAAGTCAATGACACTCACACGATAGCCAATTTCCAATACATCAATGGGGTCATTATCTCCTTTGCAGTTGGTTGACTCATCTGTTACATCTGGATTTTCCCAAGTCTGAAATGGAATTCAAAAGTATATTTACCAAACTAAGCACACACAAAATTATTTCAGATTATTAATACAATGTACTTTTAATCCCATTCAAATGCATAGAAAAATAGATAAGGGCTTCCAATCATTAACCAGTTCAGTATCAAGTGAAAGTAAATTTTATGTTCATAACATATTACACATATTGTAAAACGAAAATTTATATGCAACTATACATTCCATTGCATATACATCTAACAAATACAGAATAATAAGTAAATTCATGCAGTTTATACTGCTTTAATTTAGCCAAGTGAAAAATACATGCATGAAATAGTTTCTCAGAATATACCTTTTCTGAAAGGAAAATCTGCTTGTTATTTAATGATAGCAAGTGAGCTCTATCAACTTTAGTATGCTTTCTCATTCACCAAGATTATTCTGTATATACTCATTCTTCACACTCATGCAGTCCCTCTCATTCTCCAACATGGCCTTGTTTCAAATTACTAATATTTATTTTCTTACTCATTTCCTAAGGGTCCACATCTCCATCCTATTTCATTTCAAACCCCAAACAGGCTACTATTCTTTCACTCAAATCCTTTCCCAAATGCCCCACATAATACTTTTCATATTTACTATCTTTGTCCTATTCACAAATCCAACTTACAGAGCATTACTTGCTTCATCCAGCTCCCTAAATGCTGGAAAGTTGTTGCATTTAATATATTTTCCTGTTCTATATAAACTTTAATCCTGAAATATTTTAAAATACTTATTACAAAGGGATTTTATGATGATTTTTATAGGGATTTTATAAAGATTATAGACTTAACTGCAACAAGCAGTAAAAATCACTATTGTGGATGTGAAAAAGGCAGTGAAATATATAATATAATAATAGAAAGGGTTCACGGTAAAGAGGAAGGCACAGTTTTGCATGTCGTAACATGGAAACTTATGGTTAAGCAATTTGATCAAAAGATTTTTAAGGTACACTTAATTAATTCCATACTAAAAATCGTAAATTAACCACTTAATGCTGGAGAAGATGGCACAGTTGAAATGAGAACTTCAGTAAAAAGGAATATGGAGTGGGACTACTTCCTATGCTTTGTGGATTTCAAAATATCCGACTAAAAAGAATGGATGAAGGAGTAGAGTATTAATTAGCTATCTTGTTCAAAGCTTGTACCTAAATGAAAATGCATAAATAAGGAATTGGATAGATGACCATATCACTGCTTCCAACAAGTATAAGAAGAGTTTCCTGCATACAAACTTATCTTAAAGAATTATGAGAAGATAAATGTAGAGTACTCCAATCTTCTTCCCCTCTAGACTTTACATCAGTTATATTGGTGGTAAAACCAACGGATTGAACAGCAGAAAATTAAAAAAATCCACTTATAAACAACAAATTAATATTTTTCTACCCCTGGTCAGTCCGGGATAGCGTAGTAGTGTAGGTGGAAATCTCGTATGTCAATATAATTCTCGAAGTAACTTACCTGGAAGTTAACACGATCAGTTTTTTACAATTCAACCGACGAAGTCTGAGAAGCACTGACCATAAGCTCCAAACATTGTCAACGTGGTATTCAGTACGAAACAAAAATTCCGTCTACCCCCTAAAATGAAATCTGAGGCACTGGACGGGGTACCCAAATCACAGGCCTCGCATCATCCTTACGTCTGAAACTAATAGATTCTTCATACTATATTCTTCTTGCTATAAACTCAAGACTGCATAATCGGAAAACGCAACCATTTATGTAAGAATATGAAATTATCAGCAGAGACCGTAAATAATACGAGAGAAAGTTTTGGAAACAAACGAAATATAGTCCCGTACGATCGCCAATGTGGGAAAAAGCAACAGCTGTTAAATGAGTCCTTAACATTAAAATCGAATAATAGTCTCACGATTGTAGCATAAGCACTTGGATACCGCACAAGACGGCAAATTTAATCTATCAACTTTATGTCAAAATTTACCGCAACAAATTGCTTTAATATTAATAAAATAAGGAATCATAAAAAGTACACACCTGCGGAAATGCACCGTAATTCCAGATATATCCATGATGAGGAAAGCAGTTTGCAACAAAACGAAGTTTACCTTTTTTGACATCTTGTTTGATCGGATTCAGAATGTCCGTTAAGCTGATCTACAAGTCAAAAGAAACAAATGTAGCAACAAACATATGCTAAAATTCATGACATCTTAATTTAGACAGTTACCTCCATCTTCGCATTAGTCCATCGAGGAACTTCTACAACCATGTTCAATATACCTTTAGAGAGATCATTCCACAACGGAATGTCATGAAGGGGTGATATTGGACCAGTTTCATTCCCTAAAAAGAAAAAAACCGGAGTTGTCACGCACAGAAAGACTTATAATTTCAAGTATTAAAAGATCCTAAGGATGTTGCTTACTAAAATATAGCCGGTAGTCAGTGGTGTTAGGTGCGCCTCGCTCGACGGTGGAATACATTTTTGATGACCTCAAGAGTGAACTGCAAAATTGTAAATAAGGCCGCTTGATATGCTCGCGATAGAGTTTGAGCGAACGCGAGACGAGAAGAGAGCGTGGAACACAAGCGATCATGTCGCCATCTGCAGCTGTAGAACAAATGCGTCTCGCGGAGCGCATATTTGAAATCATTTAAATTATGAAATCTTGATAAACACCAGACTTCTTGATCTTCGCGATCTCTCAATCTGTGAAATCAGGGTCATTTTTAACTCAAACATAATTAAACTAAGTAATTACATACAAGTATTTTTTTGACGTCAAACTTGATAGGAATCCTTTTCACATTTTATTATAATTTCACTGGTCCTCAGCGTCATTTTGAGTCGTCAATAAATTTGCAAGGAGGGAACATTATTATGTCAACAAATAAGCACAAGAATTTGTTCAAAAAGTTATCGGTATAAAATACAACCGCAAAGGTAGATATTATTATTCTACTTACTTCTTCCGATACCCACAGGATAGCTTCGGCATCAATCGAGTCCAATACTGTCACAACTGAGGCGGGTTGCGTGCATATTAAAGTGATTTTCGATTTTCCCCTGCCCGTCCACACGAAAAGAATCCTGAACTCTTGCCTCACTTTCACGTATATTGATGTTGTCTGTTTCTACACATGTACACACTGAAGTTAAAGAAAAATTTTAATATATATTGTTTAATACCTCACAAGTCCTTATCCATTTTCCGAGAACCTGAAAAATAGTGAAACATTATCCATTATGATTCACTACTTTTTATACATTTTTAGTTCATCAAATTTTAAGAAAAATATTTGGTAAATGAATTAGTCGTCTTCGTAAAGGGAACATTAAAAAGTCTTTTAATAGTTTTAGGTAGATACTTCAAATTAAAACTACAATTAAAAAGTATCATTGCGATCTACAATTGAACTGCGCCCTCCAGTCTACGATAGGTATACCAATTCTAACGCTGTCAGAAATAATTGTGCTGTTCATCGAATCAGAGTAGTCAACCGGATGACAAACGTACGGAAGAATGCAGAACCATCTAAATAATCAGAGCAAACTACGATCCATTCAGAAATCTATCAATTTTTACCATAGTCATAAGAAATTTTTATCAACGTTAAAATGAACATCGTTGGTAATAAATGAAATTTTATATTAAATCAGATAATAAAATAAATTTTCAGATCAAGAGTCATCACTTGGAAATAACCACTGAAAACATATTTAGAATGTGCGTATACTAAGATTATTTTTTACTGCGTTGATAAGTTCGAAAGAAATTTAGCGGTAACTTTTTAATTGAAAAATTATTATTATTGGTAATCTACCGGTTAAGGTAGGTTTTGAATGGGCAAAAAGTACCAAACGGTACTATCATTATTATGGAAATTAGAGGGATGTGGGTAGATCATTGGACTACTAAATAGTTTGTTTGGATTCCTAGGGGCGCCTCTGGACACCCTCAGCACATTCCAAACTGTGTGATTTTTCGGATGCCAGATCTTTCTGGGAAACTATAGGCGGCACAGGGAAAGTAAATGGCCAACCTACCCTGATGTGTGAATTTCACTTGATGTTGAATTTAGTATCGCACTGGGTGCTCTAGCTCTATCAAACTCTTACATATCAAACCAACCTTCGCTTAGATAGTAGTGGTTATAAAAATCAATGGCGTTGCTTTAAGATAGAAATTAAATCTTGTAGTAGTAGTGGAAAGAAAGTGCGATCGACAGCTAATGTCAATTACGCGTATGTAGTTAGGCAAAGTTTCATATGCTTTGAGTTACATCCGTTGGTATTAACATGGGAGAATTTCGCGGTTATGGGAACAGACTGAGTACATGAAATTATTATTGTAAACACCCAAGCAGGGCTCTTCTGTTGATGATCGTTTGGGCGTTATCTAAGAGGCGCCACACTGCGTTTAACCCCACCCTTCACCATGACAGATTACGCACACACAATGCTAACTCTGCCGTTCATTGGTATGACGCAATATTTAGGAACATCATTCAAGCCGCTTGTAAGCAGATTTGTGCTAAACAAATCAACCCGCATTCAAAGATGACTACTGTTCAAAAAATGGATAAATTTTGATTTCTACGCTATAATTTTATAACGGGCATCCCATCCCGCCGCATGAAAAATTCCATCATGAGAATTTTTAAAATAAGCATTAATCGTGAGCGTAGTAACTCCTCTTTCGACCTTATCAGCGTGATTACCAGTACAGTTATATTTTCTCCTGAAAGAATTAGTCATCAACGTCATTAGTCATCAATAGTTTCAAAACTTGTTATTTTCGCTGGAGAACTCGTAATCAGGTGATCAAAGACTAGTGACACATGAAGAAGATTCACGAACTGCATGATTCATCAACGAAATTTAACGGGAATTTCGTTGATGTTATAATTCAGAATAAAGTGTAGAAACAATTCGATCAAGTTGTTTTACAACCTGCACCTAATGTAAGCTGTACCTACTGATAAGAATGCCAACTTACAACTGAGATGTCAATTAGAATCACAGTCAAACAGCATAAATTTACCATTTTTAGTTATTTTATTCGGTACTTTACTACATGTCGTAGCATATTCCTTTAAGTCATCCATCCCTTCTCATGAAGGCAGAGAAAACCTTCGAAATAAACGTCTCCATTCGATAAGCATATTTGACGAAATACGAACAACCAGCATTCAACTGATTGATTACAAGTACATTGTCGTGCACTGTTTATTTGCAAAAAATATTTGATAGCAGAAATTTCCTCTTCAAAAAGTGTAAATTAAAATCACACACATCATCCACCAGAAGGTAGACTAACAATATTTGTCGTAAAACTGTTGAAAATTGTAATGTAGCAAGTAAAAGCAGGCCTCGCTTGTAGACGCTTGTGAAATCACATACAATGAGAAGGGAGCGGGGGTAATTCTTGATCCTGTAGTCTACAGGTATAAGGTTACTCTATTCGTAAATAAGTTTGGTATCTGAAAATCTACGCGATGCGCATTTGGCTGCGCGTGCAGGACACTAAGACCCTGATCTTCACCTTTATTCGAGGGTCATTAGCTTCGAATATGAAAGTTACCTTACATGAAAATTAGTGTGAAAATGACATGGTTTTTTCCGCTGTAAGATAAAGCGCCATGCTGGTAAGAAAAGTATTTCCGTAACAATCCATGCGCCCTCAATAGTCTGAGAAAGTTTCAGCAGTGTGCATGTGTGAACCGATTTGTAAATGATTGAATGATTACCGAGTTCCAAAATGACACTATCCGTCTGTCGCAAGTTAATAAATTCTTACCGCCAATTTCCACCTTCTACCGTGTTCATACATACTGACTCAAATTGAGATGGAGTAAAAGTAATAGGGATGAGGAGGGGAGCGAAAATTACGACGGAATTCAGCATTAAGTGGCATTTTATATTCGACATTTTATTTTATTTCGAATCGAATAGCAATACGTAATGTTTCCAGTTGTTTCAGGCGTAAATTATATTCCATCCAAATTTAAACATAAAAAATGAAAAAACTGAGGCAGGCAAATTAATGCAATGCAATTTTCAATGCATTTTCTCATCCATAAAACGCGGCTTACTTGGGTTGAATAACACCATAATAATCAACCCAAAGATTGGTTTAATAGATGAGGGCAGAAATTAACTTTATGGACAACGGAGTGGAAGTATTCCAAAATCAGGGTATGAGGGCTCGTCCATTTTCCCTTGTTGTAGCAAAGGAATCCGTTAAAAAATATTTGCAGTTTGAAAATAGATATTTTCAATGTGAGTCTTCTAACCTTAACTAAAACGTTATCCACTGCACCGTGCAGAAATTTACATCGAGTAAAGCAATTCTGGCACACGCATTCTTTTGGAGCTCCCCGCACACGTGAATTCAAGCATGGGGAAGCAATCACCGAGCCACGACGTATCTTCATCGCCGAGACCCTTCTCTTGGTCTTCCGGTCCCCTTACCTAATGATGTCTCGACGGAATTGCTGGAATGAGAGGACCAATAAGCTCTTCAATTCCCTCTGGAGGACGAGCAGACTCTCGTCAGAAAACACTCTAGCGGGCTGACACCGAAGACGTCGAAAATTTATTTATTACCCGTTCATCCACGTACATACAATATTTATTTTCCGTCTCGTCAACTCTGTACGCCCGACAGCAGTTCCTTTTAGGCATATCTTCGCTCCCTTTTTAAGTGATTGGGGTTACCTAACCCAAGCGTCCCTACCCTTCCTTATTTCACGGCCAATGTATCCTTCCCTCCACTTGACGTAAAAAACGGACAAAGTCCATATAAAATCGGCCAAAGGAGAGGGAGGAATCGGGGCGGGAGGAGGGGAAGGGAGAGAAACAATGATTAGAGGAAGTGGTTGCGCAACCATCGCGGCCAACATTGATCTCGACATTCATGGGGAAGATGGGGAGGGGTATGGGAATCTGGTGGAGGAGGGGAAGTTCAAGGGGGAGATGAAAGAGGGGGTTATGAGGGAGAGAATAATGGAAAAAAAAGAGAAAAGGGTTACGCAACAGGCTTCGTACGTACGACGAGGACGGTCCAAGGAGGAAGCGGACGGAGTTCGGGGCTATTTCGCGACGGGATTATGCGCAAGGGAGGGATCATGCCTAACGAGTGGCGGAGAGGCGGAATCGCATAGAAGGTGCCAATGATGAGGAGACCCTCGTGCGAGACTCCCTCTTGCCTCTCCGAACATGACCAAACTTTCAGAATCAACACGCGTGTAGATCAGCGCCGGGGCCGTGCTCTTGCTAGATCCAACCAGATCACTTCACACCAAAGGCCTTCATATGATGAAAAGGTATTCCATTACTAATCCTAATGGATAATGGAGTTAATAAGTAAAACAATTAATCCATATTAAATGAGTTAGTCACTTTCCACATAAAACAATTCCACGAGTGAAGCCTGAAAATGTAAAGTATAAAACAATGTATATTCTCTTGGGTTTCAAGATTCACTTCGTGGAAGTATTTGATATCCATATTAAACAGTCAAGTATTATATCCCTTATTTTTTTAAATGATTCAGCGCAACACACTTTAAATTTTGAAAATTTAAAGGATAACGGTTAAGAAACTTTATTCACGAAACCTTCGTCTTCAGTGTACCTAACCCAGGAATACACGAGTATAATATCTGTTGGGGAGTAGTGGGAATGGCGAAAGTATTATACACTTTTTTGAGATATCTCATACATAATAATTAAAAAAATAAGGGGGCAAGAAATGTTTTCGAATCTTCATACTTACCCCAGGAATCCACAGTATCAGAGGGGGAGAGTAAATAGAGAGGAAGAAGACGATAAGTCGTGAAAAAGTTTGCCAACGACAGAACACGGCTAGGAGCTCGCTTACTTTACCATAAAGAATAACCTCATGATGAATAAAACATATCGTCATGGGAACGCCAACGCTGCAATGTTCGTATGAATTCAAACGTAGTATACGTACATCTTAGTATGTATAAATTAATGAAAGGCTAAATGTTGAAATAATCGTGCTCGATGTTTGTCTTCGAGGTTCTATGTTGATGCAACTTTTATAAGGGCGAAAAACCACGAACTTCAGTCAATTTTCAGTCAACATACGGAAATAGGAATCCGCTACGTAGCGGATGACTCCGTTAAAGTTACTGTTGCGGCATCTCCCGCAGTTTCTTTGAAATCCGGAAACAGGAATGATATTCTTTTTCAATCAAGCGTTTAGAATATTTTATTGCACTCGTGAAAATAAAATCATCATTCTAAAATATCATACGGACTAATAACAACATTGACGCTCATCAACCGCAACAACATAATAACATATGAAGCGCTAAATGTTTCCGTAACAAAATGCTTTCATAACAAATACTCAAATACGCTTTCCTTAAAAGAGCACAGCAGAATGGGGACATTTAGGATGCAATAAAATCGGTTCAGAGGCTTCGAAAATAAGGAATAGTTTCACGGACCCTGGGTTTCAAATTTTCTTCCCCTATAAAAGAAATTTCAGCTCGATAAACTTGAATCGCCTGCCAAAGGTGCCCACAATATGGTGGCGCATGATTAAAAAAATAAATAAATGTCAATCGAGTTATTCTGGTTCGTCGCAGTTTCGAGATGAGCATCGGTCGTTTGCGTCTGTCGGAAACCCGAATGCGTGCCGAGTCTTACCGAGATCCCAGTAACAACGTTTACGCATTATATCGTAAAGAGACATATCTGCACTGGTCCTGACAATAAAATTCCAAAAAGGAGAGAACCGGTAAGAATTTAATTCACTGGAATTAAAAAAAAGTTTTTAGGTGAAGAGCTCGTTTCGTCGAAGGAATTCCTAAAAACTAAATGAATATGAAGTTTAGTGGGAATTAATGGAAGCTACGAAGATGAAGAAGCTCTACTGACATTAAAGGAAAATGCTGGAATCCCTTCGCTTACCCCAGACATAAGATATTGAAATGAGGAGCACACAAGACATCAATTGCAGAATAGCCCACTTAAAGAAGACTTTTGCGATGGAGATACGAGGCGTGTTCATAAAAGTAAGGCCCGTTTGGTCACAAGAAAAAAATGTACTGCTATGAAACACATTTCATTGGCACTTTTAGTTAGCTACAAACCTACTTCACTTATCTACATAATCGCCGTTCACTTCTAAGCATTTTTCGTACCGCTGCACCAGCTTCTTTAACCCCTCTGCATAGAAACTCGCCGCCTGAGGGTTGAACCAATCGACAACGCCATTCTTGAGTTCCTCTTCGGTTTCGAAACGTTGTCCACCGAACCACTGTTTCAAGTGCAAGAAGAGGAAGTAGTCGCTGGGTGTAAGGTCAGGACTGTACGGTGGGTGGTTTAAAGAGTTCCCAACGACCCAAAAACTCTCGTCCACTGGACATTCTTTGCTCTTTGTGGTGGTCGGTGAGCATTTTCGGTACCCACCTTGCACGCAATGTGTGGTATCCGAGGTTTTCCGTAACAATATTGTAGACAGTAGTGCGTCCAAGTTGAGGAAACTGTTCAGCCAGTCCATTAATTGCCAATCGACGATCACATCGCAGTTTTTGTTCCACTTGCGAAACAATTTCATCGGTCAGAATACTGGGCCTACCACTTCGCTCTTCGTCATGGACATTTGTTCGTCCATTTTTAAAATCACAGCACCATTGTCTAACCTTTACTTCACTCATAACTGTAGGTTTATAAACTAGGCATAATTCCCGATGAATTTCAGCAGCCGACAATCCTTTTGCATACAAGAATCGTATGACAGAACGCACTTCACAGCTGGCGGGATCAACGATTGTCGCGGACATTGTTGTTTGCATGCACGGACAAGCAAACGACTTCTGAAACAAAACAAATGCTGCTATAGCTTCTTAATGAATCAGTAGATGGCCCTGCAGGAGCAAAACTGCGTTCTGAGGCGCCAATATTTAAATATAAGCAAACGGTACTTACTTTAAGAATACGCCTCGTATCATCAACGGTGTCAAATAAATAGTCGAAACGCAGGGAAACACTAAACTTTGCGAAGTTCAAGAATCAGAAGCGTGGACATTTGAGAGAGTTGATCCAAAATAGCTGGAAGCCTTCTAAACGGTGTTTTAGTTGTCATAATAAAACCAATGCGATCATAAAACGAGGAATGAGATAGAACACAGTAAAGTAATTGACGATAGGATAATAGGAAGCACGCTACGTTAAAGAGAGTGCATAGGCTACACTCACAACGAGGCATAAAAAACTTGATAGAAGTGTATTATTATCTACTGGTTAAGGCAGGTCTTGGACGGACGCAACTTACCAAGCTATCAAATGGTACAGCTACAATTTTCTTGCCTCTCCCAACAAAACACAACCCAACATCCAACACTACAATAGGCCCTTCTCCAATTCCGCAAATTTCATTCCTTCATTCCGTCCAACAACCCTATCCTATTCCTACCCCTTCTTCGTTAGCCCAACACTCACCCTTCTTTTACAGTCTTCAACATCCCACTGCTAATCAAACCATCCATTTTTTTTTCTTTTTTTGGTTTCTCCCAAGAATCATCTCTCCTTTCTCACCATGTCTTGCACTTCCTCGTTTATTTTCTTTTCAGTCCACTGTATCTTTTCCATCCTTTCCAAATTCACATCGCAAAGGCCTTCAATCCTATCAAAGCCTATCATCCTGCTTCAATAGCCATGTTTCGTAAGGAGAGTAATAGAAGGAAAAATAGAAGTAAGGCGTTCAGGAATACCAAAGGTGAAATCAATCAATCAATTTATTTTACCTTCTTAAAGGTACGTTTTGGACGTTTATTAAAAGACTTTATTTATAACAATGAGTATTGCGAATACTTCCTTTCTTCGTCACTTCTACCTGCTTTCATGATGTCTAAAAATTTCCATTCCCGTCTTCTGCCCCACTTTCCCGGAGTTCTCTTTCCTACTCGTATAACGAACATCAACACATCACTACTTTTCAATATTTCCTCAATTCTTCTTTTCCTGATTTCCCCTAGTAACTGCTTATCTTCGCCCTCTCTGTTTAAAACTTCAGTTTTTGTCTGAATTTCCCAATTCGTCCTAATCATTTTCTCCACTAACTGCCAAACCACTCAAAAGCCACTTTATTTACGCTCATCCCCTTGCCTCAAAGACTAAATCCCACATCCTTAAAGTACTACGCTCCATATTTAAGTCTTTAAGTCTTTTCTTCACATCTTTACCCAATGTTCCCGTCATCAATTCTCTCCTCCTTGCAAATTCCTCTCTCGTAGCGCAATTCTTCTCTAATATCCTAATTGCAAGTCTCCTTATCCTCTAAAATACTGTCCATGCACATGAACTGCTCTAGTTTATTCTCTCTAACCTTAATGTTTAACTTAACGTACCTTCGTCGCGAAAACCTAAAAGAGAAATACCAAGCAATTGTATTAACTACCTGTATTCAAATCAGATGTGGTCATCGTAGTTTTTTAGTAATAAAATAATTATTCAACAATTCATGTCGTAACTTGAATTTCATGCAATGATATAGTTATTCAACAAATATTTTCGTAATGTGAAGTTCATGAACTGGTCATTCACATTACATATTTATTTGGCCTCTAGAAACTTCTCCCAGTGTTAATACGGACTTCGTGAATTCGTAAACCAGTAACATTTATAAAAGATAATTAGAAATAATTTTGATGAAAACTTTGTGAAACCAATTAGTAAAGCAGTAGAAAATTTCTAATCATGCTATAAATCAGGTAATCCTACGGAACGGCAAACTTAATTCCAGTTTCCTCCCGTTTCCTCCCATTATTGGATCTCTAGAGCCCTCTGACACTCTTTACTGCCACTTTTCCTCTTCCTTCTCAGATTTGCGTCGAAAATACCCCATTTTGCACGTTTCCTCTTCGATTTCATGATTTTCCAATCTCATAGTTGTTAGCAAACCCCGAGAGAGGTCGCTTATGCAAATTTCATGGCGTGAATTCCGTAAAAGAACGTACGTTCATTAAAAACTACGTGACGCGCGCAACAACAAATCCACGCAAGAATTGGGAATACGGTTGAAATGGGCTACCTAGATTGAAGAAAAAATGTAATCACATAAAAATCTTAATGATATCTGAAGGTCATTTAATCTTACAGAAATGTTGTCTATCAAATAGATAAGATACATTTCATCCCGACAAACGCAACCCTATTTCAGATTTTGCATGTTTGGAACCCGGCTATTGCTTCCACTGTGTAATAATATCGACTTGCTCCAATTCTAGTTGCTTAAAAAAAAGCAATAGAGCATGCAATCAACTTGTTATACGTGCTATAATATATATTAAAACTTCCCTGAAACATGAACTCAAATAAATACGGGCTACGGGTGCACTTCGATGAGAAAATTAGTAAAATTTAGATTCATAAATAGTAAATGGTAAAGAATTGTTTTTATTCTTAGACAGAAAAAATCAATGACAACATCACGATATGTTATCAGATATAAATTATCGGTTAAAATATTTAATCAAGTGGTGGCTAGAGACCTGACTTATCATAACATTTCCATTTCCGTTTTGAAGTGAGTCAAGAAAGTCAACCTCAGCAGTAAATTCTACACAACCCTTGTGAAACTGAGTACAAATGGAAAGAGATCCAAAATGAATATAATATCATACAACAGGACTTGGAAATTTTGAATTTTCATACGGTTTTGACCTCGCTCGTGTTGAATTTTGGTATTTTAGTTCGATTCTAAGTGCTTTGGATACATGAGATGTTCAGACAGTAGAGCGGTGTGTAATAACAATAAATCTACCAATGAATAGGCGGAGAAAAACGGGGAACAAAACGAATATTCGAAAAAAATATAGAAAATCTATCTTTTCCTTCACTTTTTCGCGATGAACTAAACGCAAAATAACCGAAAAACTTTATTTTCCCTTTTCCATGAAGTCCCTTGAGTTTGAATCTTTTTATTAATCTTTTTCTTCTCCTTCCCACGTTAATCACGTATTCCATTTGTTTTGTTCACGTATTCGATTATTTGTCTCCGGTGTGATTTTATGAAATTCGCACAACATATTGAAATGAAATGAAATTATTGACTTTTTAATTCCACAATTTATTTTAAAACACGTACCAGGTTTCTACGTTGAACGTCATAATCAGGTGATGATGACATTCATTTCAATAAATCACGTATTCGTAAGTCCTCTGTTCCTTATACACGTACTCCAAGACGACTTCAGCACTTTGGGCTCCTGGTCAGTACCGTTAAGATAGAGGAAGAGGTGGATCACAATGTTTATAGTTAAGCTGTGAGTTATAGTGTGCAAGTTGAAAATGCTAATGGAATAGAATTATTTTCTCGATGGAATGTAAAATAATCAGGGCCACGAATCCCAAAAATTCCTTCCTCTCGCACACACCATGAGCGCAAATCCCTTTCTACCTTGCTTGCCTTCACGTGTAAAGTACCCTCTCCCGCCTCTCCGAATTTCCCCATGACTGATTATACAGTGAAAGCTTCCCTAAGTGCCGTGTCCTGGAACTTATTTGTCTCGAAAGATAACGGCAAGAGATCTGCGATTCCCTCGACAATCATTGTTTTCTTCGTGTGAAAGCAATGAACCAGTTACATTTTAATGAGTCATAATCGACGCATAAAAAAATATAGGTTTATATTCCCAAGAGCCTACAGTCTGATTGTGTAATGAGAAAAATTGTCCATTTCATAAAAAATATATGGAGGTGAGAGTTATAAGCCGAAGTGCCGGGCGCGTTCTGGGTTGCTTCCGAATAAACCCTTGGTGCTACTACAGAATAATATAGAGCAAAATATCATGAAATTATCCTACCAATGGCCTTATTTTTATTAGTGTCTGCTGGTCAATGTATGCTTTTAAATTTAAAGACTAAGGACTGCAACACTTCCAAACTTTGCTAACACGGCACTAAATACTACGCGTATCGTAACAGCCAACATTATCATGAACCAGTTTTTAACTCGATATATTTTTTACGTGGGTCGCGGTGGTTCAGGGGTAGAGAGTTGGACTACTGACCGGAGGGCCCGGAGTCGATTCCCGGGCAAGTCACTCGGGGCACCCTCAGCTCCACCCAAGCTTTGTGATTTTTTTTCGGGTATCAGGTCTTACTGGGAAACCACAGGACTTATTACTGGGTGAATTTTATCTACACCTACCTTTAACATCACCAACCAAATCGACCTTAAGGTTGATTACTGTGCTTATGGTTTCTATTTTTTTACCTTCATTCGCCCAAGATAACTATTTTGACCTTCCCCTAGCTTGTTTAGCTAACATAAACGTCTCTATTACTTTAAAAAATCCATATATGGCATCACAATAAACGAGGAAATACTATGCATGGTGAAGATAGATGGCTGAGCATTTTGATTTACGACAGAATGCTGAAGACTGTGATAAAGGGATGGACGTTAGGCAAGCGAGGCAGGGGAGAAACAGGAGTGGAATGCTGGAAAAGTAAAAGCAGATAGAATCTACGCGAAATTGCAATGTTTATTATAGGGTGGGGTGTCAGTTTATGTCTTTTATACCGAGGCTAAAAAAGTAAGAGTGTTAAATTTATGTCCTTCATAAACTTCTCTCAAACGGAACGAGACGTAGACTATCAAATAATAAAATTACCTCTCAGTGTCTCCTATGTCCACTTGAGTTCCATTCATCTCACTTTTACCTTTCTACTCCAAAACTATGCACATCTCAAAATATGGTCCAATCTACGCTTATCCTCTTTCCTGAACGAACAAATATCGGGCCTATAATAAAGTAACGCTCTATTTAACGTTTTTCACTTAATTCTCTAAACATTTATACTTAAGGTTCCTATCATCAACTCCGACTCTCCGTCTTTACCAGCATGCAATAGAAGTGTGGCGTTCCCGGGCACGAAAACGTCCGTGGATCGAGAAGTGCCCCGAAAAAATATGACGAATGTGATAGACTGAGGTCAGAAGGGCAATGAGTCATAAAGATAAAGCTGAATTTAGGAAAATGGAAAAAAAAGTATTTCAAGCCTATAGTTCCACCATCAACGGAACTATTTTTAGTTGGGGTATTTTGCGTTCAATTTTAGCAACTGTAACTCGACGAGTTAAGTTAATTATTTAAGTTTTTATTTGGCTGATACTGGATATGGTTTCGCTCGGCATATTTTACCCTAGGGAGAATTCATAGCATTTTACAAACTTATCCGAAAATTCACCAATATTCTCTGAATATTTGAGATTCGTATATATAGAGAAGGCTCTGATTTCTCATTGTTATTGATGTTTTAATCTTTGAAAATTTGTTAATTAAAATTGATTTCAAAAGCCTCGTTAGCTGATTTTCGTTTCACTATCACATACTCGCTGGTATGCATACGACTGGTTATATGTAATTTTTTACAAGTCACTTTCTCGGTTACATTAACTTATTAGCAAAGTTACGCTTAAGAACGTTGAAAGCACTTTGAAGAGAGAGAGTTCAAGAGTACGTAAACCGTTTCGGAGTAAACGGGTGGTACCCAAAATTTCTTTAGGTACCACCCGTTGAAATTTTGATCAGATGCATATTATTATAATGAGGTAATCCAGCAGCCTAAAGCTAGTGCTTCTTAAGCACTTAAGCTTTAGGTTGCTGAACCTAAGAACCTAAGTGCTTCTATATATATCTTCCATCTCTTTTGGCTATCTTCTAGTTCAACTATCAATATATTACCCCACTTATCTCTAACTGTTGGCACAGATCTTGCCTTCTTACTTCCCGATAGTAACTTAACCTTGCTGTATAGCGCACCAATTTCACCCTTCCTCTGGAAACTTTCCATATCCTCGCATTGCGTTTTTCACCATGCTTTATTTGTGGCCTCTGTCAATTTATTGTTCAACTCTTTGTACTTCATTTTGCCTAACTCTGTGTTTACATTCTTCTCTCATCCATTTTTGCAATTATCTCATCCGTGACCCATGGTTTCCTTATCCTTTTCAAGTTAACGGTTCCTATAGTGTCTTTTGCGGCGTTCGATATCACTTTCTTGATACAATCCCAATTTTCTTCGATGGTACTCAGCTGTTTACCCTCATCCATAATTTTCTCTACAACCTGCTGACACTCCTTCCTAGTTAATCCATTTAATGCCTCCACATTCCAGTTCCTGACCCGCTGCCCATGCCTTATCTTTTTGAAACGGGCATACATATATCTGTACACACATATACCTATATATATATATATATATATATCGATGATGCGGAAGTACTCACGAGAGCAATATAACTTTTGGACGGCACAATAGAATACAGAATAAAACAGATAACACGTAAAAGGACACTCACACTGTAGATGATTTAAATCATCTACAGTGTGAGTGTCCTTTTACGTGTTATCTGTTTTATTCTGTATTCTATTGTGCCGTCCAAAAGTTATATTGCTCTCGTGAGTACTTCCGCATCATCTATATATATATATATATATATAAGGAAACTAATTTAAGCTACTTCTTTTAAGCTTAAATTTGCGTGTTCAATAGCGATTAAAATATTTCTTAGATTTAAAGAAAAGTAAACGAAATACGAAAAAAGTTTGGCATTGATTATCCCGGAACCGTCTTGACATGGACGAAGGTGCATTTGTTCCTTATAGCGTCGAGGCGATTTGTATATGTGGATTTTTTTTATTTTTACTTTGTTTGACCGGGGACAATTTTCAATCAAACAACACCGGCATAACAGTATGTCACAATAATACTTGCAGAATTAATAGCTTCTCCCAGCTCTGCTATCGCCTCGAAATATTACCGCTGAACATGGGCTGAAAATTTATAAATATATTCTAATTGCAACAAATTTAGGTGCTGAGGTCGGTTAGCTAACGCCAGGAAACACAAATATATAACATTTATCTGATTAATATGACTTTTTGTACCAATATGATCCTCATATTTCCTTAATAGTTGCTCCCGAATATGGGAATGTGCATGCTTTAAAACATAAATAAAATGGCTGAACGGATAAACATATTTCATAACAGTGTGATCGGTTAATTTTAGGGTTACGAATTTCTAAGCGGCATGTTCAATATATGTCCCAAATTAAAAATGATCTATGATATTATTAGGTAATCCATTTGTTAAGTTAGGTTATTGGACAGAAATAACTACCAAATAAATACTTTGCGACTCCTAACAAAACCCAATCCAGCAACCTACTGTGCATCAGGAAGATCTGATCGTACTCTTGAACTCTATCTGAAGATAGAGAGAGTTCAAGAGTACGCGACACCGTTTAGAATTTAACGGGTGGTACCCAAAATTTCTTTGGGTACCACCCGTTTACATTTTGATTAGATACATATTATTATAATGAGGTAATCCAGCAACCTACTCTACATCAGGTCCCTCTTCATCTCTGTGTACTTCTTTCCTCCATTCATCCCGTCCAACATCCCTATCCTGTTCCTGCCCTTTCATCGTTTGCCTAACATTCTCCCCTCTATTACCTTCTTCAACATTCCACTACCGCTCGATACGCCTTTCATCCATTTTTCCTACCTCCATAGGATTTCTCCCAACAAACCCCTTTCCTCACCCACCATCACCAGTACTTCCTCATTTGTTTTCCTTTTGGACCATTTCACGTTCTCCATTCTTCTCCACACCCACATTTCAAAAGCCTCCTGTCTACGTCTATCCTCCTGTTTCAGCGACCAAGTTTCCGCGCCGTACATAGCTACGCTCCATATCACAGTTTTTACGAGTCTTCTCTTTAAATTCTTACTCAACGTCCCTGTCATCAACACCCTTGTAGAAGCCTCTTTGTCTAGCGCAATTCTTCTCCTAAGTCCCTACTACTTTCTATTGTTTTAGGCTCAACTTGGTGGAAGTTCATGTTCAATATTTATTTAATTAAGAACACAATGTATAAATCCACTGTTCTTTATTATCGTTCAACTAGTTTCAACGCTTAGGCGTCATCATCAGGTACTTAAACTACTTAAATTACTTACTACTTTGACCATAAATCCCGAATTACCATGGAAGACGTAATCATTAATTAAAGATTAGAGAAACAGACTCTACAATAGGTATTGATTCGTATAAAAAAGAAAACTTAACTTACCTTTGGAGAGTGGTAGGTTTGCAGGAGAAGGCTCCGGGGAGAGCGGGTGCTTGACTACATTCGCTTGTACGCATACTCACACGCGCGTATAAATTGAAGCAGAAACCCGAGAAGCTGGAAGCGGCAACGAAAAGGTTCCACCAAGCATCGCATCCCCACTTGAAAACGATCCGCGGCTATTTCAGTCCTGAAGAGCATTATGGGGGGATATTGATCCTTATTACGCTCCTTCTCTTAACGTTCGAGAGTCTTGAGAGATCCCAATAAGACAGGTCCTCAGGTCTCAATCGCTTTTGAAGTTCCATTGAACTGCCCATGTATGGGTGTGATTATGTATGTATTTATGAATCTATATTTATATATATACATATATATATATTCATTTATTTATTAGGTAATCTACCGGATAAGGTAGGTTTTTGGATATACACAACTGTCAAATAAATATTTGCAACTCCAAACAAAACCCTACCGCAACCTACTCTACATAAGGTCTCTCTTCATCTCATACATACATAAAAACACACACAAACACAAATATGAGCAGTTCGATGGAACTATATATAACATACATACATACACATATATATGATGTATATAAAGTTAGCACTAACGAACAAACACAGAAACACACAGAAAAGAAAAGAAACTCAGTGGTTTTCGAATTTTTAGTGGTGCAGGTACGCGTGATGCCATTGAGATCACTAATCTAGAGGAATATAGAATACAATCAGGACGTATTTGCCTGTTTCGTAGATTTCGAAAAAGAGTTTGATAGAGTGAATTGGGAAAAATTAATGTGTGTATTGCAAAAGATAGGAATAGATTGGAGGGACAGGAGACTGATTCCGAACCTGTACATGTCTCAGACTGCTCAGGTGCGAGTGGGGAACGGAGAGTCCGGATGGGCAGTGTTAGGAAGAGGTGTAAGGCAGGGTTGCCCATTATCATCGGTGTTGTTCAACGTATATGTGGAGGAAATAATTAAGGAGGCATGGGAAGAACTGGGGGTAGGAATGAAAGTCGGCGGGGAATGCATAAAATCAGTTAGGTTTGCTGATGACCAAGCATTAGTTGCTCAGTCAGCCAAGGGGTTGCAAGCACTGCTGAGTGAATTGGAGGTTCAGTGCGATAGATATGGGATGAGAATAAATATTGGTTACATGATTTTCCAGAAAGAGAAAGGCTAAGCTTAACAATAAAAGAGGAGGGTAAAAGCCAGAGAAGATGGAATAATTTACGTATCTCAGAAGTTTTTTAGACCAAAATGGTCAAAGTAGTAGGGACTAGTAGTAGGGACAGTAGTAGTAGGGAAAAAGTAGTAGGATACGGAGAAGAATTGTATTGGGAAAGGGGCTTTAACAAGAAGGAGGGAGTTGATGACAGGGATGTTGAGTAAGGATGCTAAGAAAAGACTTTTCAAAACTTTGATATGGAGTGTAGTTATGTATGGTGTGGAAACATGGTCACAGAAGCAGAATGATAGAAGTAGATTGGAGATTTTTGAAATGTGGGTGCAGAGAAGAATGAAAAAGGTGAAATGGACCAAAAGGAAAACAAATGAGGAAGTACTAGAGATGGTGGGTGAGGAGAGGAGTTTGTTGGGAGAAATCCTAGGGAGGCAGGTAAAATAGATGAAGGACGTATTTATCGGCAGTGGGATGTTGAAGACTGTATTAGAGGGGAGAATGCTCGGCAAACGAGGAAAAGGCAGGAATAGGATAGGGATGTTGGATGGGATTAAGGGAGGAAGGAAGTACACAGAGATAAAGAGGGACTTGTTGTAGAGTAAGATGCTGTATTGTGCTTTGCCAGGAGATAGTTACAGCTACACACGACAGATATACACACACGTGAATTTCGTTCGTTTCACCTACATTGCAAAACAAAAACAACACCCCAAAAAAATTCAGCAGTAAAAAATTGTCCAGAGAAATACATATTCTCTATATTCTACATAAAACTAAAATTTCACAAATAATAACACATTCTTGCAAGCGAAGTCAACATTTTCAATGAATCGTAGGATATCGCTTCAGACCTCGTGACACCTTTAGCGTTGGTAGGAACTATGATTTCATAAAGTGACAAAAGACGCACGTTGCAGCAATAAGAGCATCGACGTCTCGTGTTGGATAATAAGACACTATTGAGGAAACCAGGAGAGG
Source organism: Hetaerina titia (assembly GCA_037158775.1). NCBI lineage: Eukaryota > Metazoa > Arthropoda > Insecta > Odonata > Calopterygidae > Hetaerina > Hetaerina titia. The sequence goes on from CM073774.1 coordinate 38,773,573, forward strand.
TGGGAATTGAGCTCGTGACGTGCCATTTGGATGGCCCTAAAATATAGGGAGGGGTCGACAAGGTGTGGCACGACATTCGACTTGCGAGGAGCGAATCGATATCATGTCAACGCGGACATTCCCGGAATCAACGGCTGAGAATAGCCGCAATGAATCTTCTTTTCAACTCATAATTAGTATGAATGACCTCACGAACTAAATACGTGTGTCTTCTCTGAGGACTCGAGCGTTACATGTGCCAACCGTGGATATATTTTTATTAATGGAATTCTACCTGTTAAGGTAGGTTTTGGATGGACAAAGACTACACAATGGTTCAAAAATACATTTCCTTACTTTTCCAAATAAAACAAAACCTAACACCCGACACTACAATAAGCTTTTCTTCAATTTCGCATGTTTCCTCCTTCCTTTATTCCGTCCAAGATACCTAACCTATTCCTTCGCCTTCCTTGCTTACCTATCGTTCTTCCCTCTGTTACCCTTGTAATAATATCTTATACATAGCTTACTTTACTATAACCATACCCATTACGTATCACCAATAAAATTTATACTCAGGGTCCCTGCCATCAATTCTCTCTTCATTGAGTAAACCTCTTTGGCCAACGCAATTCCTCTTCCTACGCCCATACTACTTCAACCATTTTGGTCCAAAATATTTCCGAGAAAGGCAAACTGTTCCATTTTCTCTAATTATGAAGTCTTATTTTTATACCTAACCCAATATTTTAGCTTACCTCTTCTCTTTCATGCAAACTGTATAATCTTTGTTTTGTTTACATGGATTCTAATCCATCCCTATTGCCCTGGCTTTTCAATGAGCTCAGTAATGCTTATAACCCATTGGCTGATTGGCTACGCAAGGCTTTATCATCCGCGTATATATATTATTTATTATTATAAGGTAATATACCGGTTGAGGTAGTTTATATTGACGGACACAACTATCAAATAAATATTTTGTAACTCTTAACAAAACACAATCCAGCAACTTACTCTACATCAAGTCCTTCTTCATTTCTGTGTACTTCCTTTCTCCCTTCATCCCGTACAACATCCCTATCCTGTTCCTGCCCTTTCCTCGTTTGCTTAACATTCTCCCCTCTATTAGAGTCTTCAACATCCCACTGCTGATCAATACGCCCTTCATCCATTTTTCCTGCCTCCATAGGATTTCTCTCAACAATCCCCTCTCCTCGCCCACCATCCCCAGTACTTCCTCATTATTTCCCCTTTCGGTCCATTATATATATACACATTCAAACACGAAATCCCGCCATAGGGCGAACAAATATTATTTCACACATAGAAATAGAAAAAGGAAAGGGGATAGGAAAACACATAAAGGACGAACACAAGAGAGGTGGGGAAGGCGGATTTGAGCAGATCACAGATGTAAAAATATTTTCATCGACCGGGACTTGAACACTGGATCTCTCCTTTGCTGGGTGTAACAGCTCCCTAACGCCAACTTCTGGGCAAGGGATCGGAGCACTTTGGCGCTTCATAAGATCGTAGATTTCAGTGCAAAGTACATTTTCTCGATAGCTCAAGTGGTTAGAGCATCCGCCCGGCAAGTGGAGAGATTCGGTGTTCAAGTCCCGGTCGAGGAAAATATTTTTACATTAGTGATCTGCTGAAATCCGCCTTCCCCACCTCTCTTGTGTTCGTCCTTTATGTGTGTTCCTTTCCCATTTTCCTTATCTCTATTTCTATGTTAATATTTATATATATTTATATAAATCTAATTTCGAATGCCACGATAACGTTTCGATGTTGTTTGTAACTTCGACGGAATTTTCTACTTAACCGCTAGAAAGTTGTTTGCTGAGGCAAGATGGTTGGTACGCACTCCAGGCTTTTGTGATGTGGAATTAGAAAGGAATTGAAAAAGTAAAATGGAATGAAATGACATCAAATAAAGAGTTAATTGGCATAATGGAAGGAGAAGATATTTGAGAGTAATACAAAGGAGGCAGGAAAGGTAAATGCAGAGGATTTTTATTGGTGATGGACTGTTACGCAACAACAGTAGAGAAGTGAGGAAGGGGGAGGCATTTTAGACCCAATGAAATGATGACATAAAGTATGTGGTTTTGAAGAAGAACTAGTATTAGCGTGGGTGTCCATTGTGTCTTATTAGGTCAGGCTTGGTAATAAATTCTAATGTGTTTATTCTGCATGCTCATTAAAAAACCTAAGATTAACAGCAAACTAATAAATAAACAATCTATATCTTCGAAGAATTAAAGCCAGTATGAATATACGTATAAAAAGTGAGCAAACGCTTTTTGTGGATTTAATTAGGAAAATATAAAGATTCAAGGAATATTTTCAAGCAAGATATAAAAATATAGTCAATTGAAGTAAAAATTATTAGAAAGAAATTTATTGTACATAAATAAAGTGTCACGACTAAAGTTCTCCCTAAGACATGTGTACATCCAATCCCTAGAATTCCCTCCAGCTTTCTATTGAATGGCTCCTCAATCCGCTTAATTTGCTACGCTACTCCATGGAAGTCGAAAAGAAGCGCGAAATTTCTCGACCGATGCATATTTATGCACACATATTCACATATTAATGTCGGATGTCTTTTAAATTACTTATGACGTCTTTGCCTGGGTTAAACACTTTTTAGACTTCACAGAAAATTACTAATTCATTGATTCAGGTTTCAACAGCAGTTTACACAGTCGTATTCGAGGCCATTTTTTCTCTCATCCCTCTTAATTGGTCTTCCCATTTGCCCCTTATCTCCCTTTAGACAGAATCTCTCTCTTCATTGAATTTTCTCTTAAGATTTTTTATTATGGATGAAAGAAATACGTCGACCTTTACTAAGTTTTAATTTCTAGATAGAAGGCGCAATTTAAATATATCTTGCAATGAATTTGATAAAATTACATTATAATCACAAAAAATGAAGTTATATATTTAATGAGCTCATAATAAATTCAACTAATGACTTTGACTACTATTCCATCAGTGAGCGCGTTTTGATTCAACATGCGTGCGTCGACTGCCAGCCCACGAATGCTTACGGGAAAATTATTATTTTTCTGCTGGAATTTAAATGTCAATATTCCATTTTCAGACGCAAGGGCTGAAATTTATTCTTACTTTTTCAACAACGTCCGCAGATAGAAGAAATTTGGACGGAATACTTACTCTTTGTCGGAATATGGAGTGAGGAAGGACTTTTATTTTATTTATTTAGATACCCTGCAAGCCACCACTAGGGTGTGTGTGAATGCACACGAGAATAATTTTTACCCGAACATAACACTATCGCGGTCGGACAACGTTAATATGATCCTCTATTGTACGTGGAAAATGTGACATCTTAAATGTATCTGTTCTACAGTTAATCTCTAATTTTATTAACATGATCTGTCCTACTGCAGTACGATGGAAGTAACTACTCATTTTCAACATCACTGCTATAAAAACGTCCTTCCAATTTATGAAACAGCTTCAATCTTGAGTTTAACCTTCGCTCCGTGAGTGATTCCCAGGCTAGCTGCTCTAATATTTTGGGTACGCTACTTAGTTTATCACAACGTTTTACACATCTAGCTTCTCTACGCTTCACGCGATCCAATTCGTCAAATAATTCAACTCCGTGAGGAACCCATATACTTGCAGCATAATGTAAATGAGACCTAACCAACGACAGATAACATTTCTCTTTGACCTTTTCATCACATTTGCCAAGTACTCTTCTAATGAATCCTAATTTTTTGTTAGCTTGACCACGTACCCCTCGTATGTGTTTCACCCCGGGGAGATCGTGAGTGAAAGTAACGCCTAGGTATTTAATTGAGTCTATACATTCCATTTCGATGTTTCCAATACAGTTGGCGTTCGCAGTAGAAGAGTGCGACTGAAAATTCGTGGCCCATGCGCAGAAATCGGTTTTCGGCCTGGGTGAGTCTATTTCAGCATTATTAAATATGAAGGAGACTTTTCTCAGCTTTTTTGAGGAATTAAAAAAGAGCCAAGTGACGTCAGCCTTTGTTAAAAACCTCTTAATGCTGCTGTATCAGAATTAAAATGTTCTCCCTTTAATATTGGTCTTGGAAACTTTGAAATTTAATTGCTGGAATTAAAAAAAAACAAAGAACTGTGGATCTTGAAATTTGAACGTCTTTGGGTTAATATAAAATTGGAGAGAAATAAATGTGAACTTAGTTTACACCATAAGTTGTCTTAATAAGAAAAAAGAAGAAATGTTGATTTTTGATACCTGAAATAGTATTCCTGACTTGTTTAATAAGCTGAAAAACTAGCATTAGCTTTTCTTTTTTATTTTGGTTTACATTTTCATTCGAACAATCACTTTCAAGCATTCACAAGCAAACATGCAAGGGTAAATTGAGGAGTCGTCTTATTGATGAGAACCTAGAATCGTGCCTAAAATTAAAAAAAAACAACATGCACAATTAACTTAGCCAAACTTTCCAAGGAGATGCTAGACCATTGTTCGCAATAGTGTTTGTCAGTCATTGTCATGATTTTATTTTATGAACACCTTACAATTTAAGTTTACCTATGAATAATAACGTTATTAAGTATGATATCATTTTTTATTCAACTGGATCAAAGATATTCTTTCGACAATCCAGACAATAAGACACATAATAAATAAATGTATTTAGTATTATCCCAAACCGCATCAAACGGTTAGGAATGGTGTGGTGGCCAATGTAGTGGCTTCCCACCCAGGGGGGCCGTGTTCGAATCCTGAAGACGGCAGTGGTATCCCGATTCCTACTTGAGGTGCTTTGTGGAGAGCACTTTAATTGAGTACATCATCCGTTGGATGGGATGTTAAACTGCGGACCCCTAGGCGCCTTTCGATAAGAGTAGGCTAGCACCGACGCCGGGTTTCTCTCCACCTTTTCTCCATTCCCATCCATCCCTAATAGCTGAGAAGACCTCAGCTGTCGATCACTTCTCCTAATAACTACTACTACTACCAAATTTTACCGATAACATGTGGCAGTAGTCCTAGGGCTTTTAGTGGGACACTTAATCCTTCAGAGATTAATGGAGACCATAAGATCCTATCTGCATACAACTGTGGATCTCACATAACCTACTAATTAAAAATTACAGATCTAATCTTGAATTGGATGTGATTCCCCTCTTTTAAAAATAATCTAAAGCCTCCATGTTGTCTTTAAGTTCTACTAAATACATTGACGTCATGGACATCACTTACATAAGAATTCTTTCTGGAAGGATATAAATCGGTACTCTTATAAGCAAAGGGTAACGTCGGGCCGGGCAGAGTCAAGTGCGCTGTAACAAATGACCAATTTTGCATATTGTTAGAGGAGTATATGTGTCAAGGAACCGACGAATTCTCATTGAAGTTTACATATCTTCTGTTTGTAGGAACAAATTAGCCTGGCTGATCTTCGCACCTCATTATGTTGAACCACCAAATTATTAGGTAATCTACCAGTTAAGGTAGGTTTTTGGATGGACACAACTATCAAATAAACATTTTGTAACTCCAAACAAAACCCAATCCAGCAACCTAATCTAAATCAGGTCCCTCTTCATCTCTGTGTACTTCTTTCCTCCCTTCATCCCATCTAACATCCCTATCCTGTTCCTGCCCTTTCCTCGCTTGCCCAACATTCTCCCCTCTCTTACCTTCTTCAATATTCCACTACCGGTCAATACGCCTTTCATCCATTTTTCCTGCCTCCGTAGGATTTCTCTCAACAAACCTCTCTCCTCACCCAACATCTCCAGTACTACCTCATTTGTTTTGCTTTCGGTCCATTTCACCTTCTCCATTCTTCTCCGCACCCACATTTCAAAAGCCTCCAATCTACGTCTATCCTCTTGCTTCAGCGACAACGTTTCCGCGCCGTACATAGCTACGCTCCATATAAGAGTTTTTACGAGTCTTGTCTTAACATCCCTACTCAGCGTCCCCGTCATCAACTCCCTTCTCCTTGAGAAAGCCTCCGTGCCTAGCGCAATTCTTCTCCTTACGTCCCTACCACTTTGACCGCATTGGTCCAAAACACTTCCGAGATATGTAAACTGTTCTACCTGCTCTATTTTTCCCCTCCTATTTTAATGTTTAGCTTAGCCTTTTTCTTTCTGGAAAATCGCATAACCTTTGTTTTATTAATATTGATTCTCATTCTATATCTGTCGCACTGAACCTCCAATTCACTCAGCAATGCTTGCAAGAACCACCTAATGGATGTGTAGAAAGAATATTATTCTATGTCAATTTCTTCCCGTCCTTTTGTTCATTTTTAAGGCCATTACCATCGGGAAGACGTCTGGGAGACAGAAAGAAAAACCTTCTAATACCATTGTGAAAAAGGTCAGCGATCGTTCACTTAACTAGGTTTCCTTATATGCTATTTCTTCATCTTACTCTCAAATGAGCACTTGTTTGTGGAAAAGAACTTATCATGTGAAGAAGAGAAAGGTTACTTAGGAAAGAGAATCACAAAATGTAGATGTTATGAAATACAGAGACCATTAAGTTTATTATTAAAGACAACCTTTCACCAATGGCACATAAACGAGCAATATTTAATGCATAGATATTGACGCAACGTTAACAACGATTAAATTGATCAGCGGAAATAATATAGTGTGGAAAACGCGGAATGGTAAAAATTCGGTTTTTTTCCCACGATAAAATATTAATTAATCAGATTAAAGGCGGATACACGCGATAAGAACGTATTAAAATTACCTTATGGTTTTCCTGATTGTGTAGCTACGTGACGTCTGACACAGAGTAAATCGCCATAACAATCGATATTGTTCACATTTTTCATGTGACTTTCCGTGAGAGGAGATACACGCTATGAGGATGATTTTATTATTCATAGATTTTATATTAAGTAATGTAAACTTCGGATTGACCGCAGGGAAATGAGGATTAACCTCAAGATAAGGAATAATTCAAATAAGGATTTGTCACAAGAAAGAAAAAGTAAAGATACTCTCGAGAGGTAGAAAAGCTAATTTAAAAATTAAAGTAGGAGGGAATAAACTGAAGCAGATCAATTACTTGGGCAGTGTTTTAGAGGAAAGTACCTAGGAAAAACCTAACAGTGGGTTCCCTAGAGAGAATAAATCCTTTAGCGAAAGAAACATTTACAAAAAGAAGACAATTGGCGACAGGTGCACCGATTACAGATATAGAAAGAATATTAATATAGACTTCAACATGGAACGTGATGGAAAATGGAAACAATAAATTGCACAGAGAGGAACATAACGCCAAAGTGGGTGGAGGAAATATTGAAAGGTTGAAGGGCGTTGAAGGTTGAGATAAAAGGGAGACTTTTGGATATGTGAGGTAGGGGATGGAAGAAAGTAGGTTTTTTTAGACCGTATGAAAGCCAGGAGAAGTCAGGAAGAAAAGAAGAAAGAGGAAGTTATCGCAATAATCATTGTTAGGAGTGAATGGTCGTCAGAGATCGTCCGAAACCGACCTTTAAATACGTCTAGATAGAGTATCTTAAAATGAAATTATTAAAATGTAAAATAAAACCACGAATAGAAATATCAAACAATTCACTTACTTTTCCATTGGGGCAGAGTGTTACACCCTCTCTTGTTAGGGCACTTACCACGCAAAACAACTACTTTTATATGATTACTCGGATGGCTTTCTGATGCCGTAACAAAGTCTTTTTGTTGCTTCCTGATACATAATTATAACTAATAGTGCTGTAATGATAAAGTCTACCAATGACAGCCAAATTTCGGAGCCGAAATACAATCTTTTATTTACACCTTTAATGGAGCTCATTTTTATCAACTCCATACTCTTTGCAAACAGCTATATCCCTAATGCAATCCCTCCATTAATATCCTTACTACAGAGTACATTTACATCAAAAGCACTTCCAAAATACGTGAAATTTTCTACCAGCTATAATGTATTCCCTTCGACTTTAATGTTTTATTTAGACTTCCCATTCTCTTTCGGCCTCATTACCTTCGATTTCTTAAGATTACTCCTCATGTCACACCTACGGCACTGGATCTGCAATGCGCTCAAAGTTTTTATAATCCCTTGGCCGATTGGTCAAGTACAAGTAAAGCATGGGCATCCGCTAAGCTACTGATTTGATTACCTATTATCCCAATCACCTATTATCTCCTCCGGCAAGTTCAAAAAGCAAATCAGCTGATAGCATATCGTAAATCTTTTGTGTGTCATCATAATCATTTGATTCAGTACTTGTGGAGGAAAGTTCCCCTCTCTTTGATGAGTAATTATCAGAAATGTCCAACGCTTTCATGGCCAAAGAGAGATTGCGATAATCTGCAACAAGCCGATGCGCTCCGGCTAAAATATTCAAAGGAAGAGTTCCATTGGCTCCTTATTGAATGAAGAAACTTCTCTTTCGAATATCTTTGAAGTTACTTCCAAATACTTAAAGAAATTTATTATTGTGGGGAGGGAGAGAAAGGGGGGGAATTCGGGAATCGGAAGAGGCATGCTTTCGGGCTAGGTCCTATTACGTATTCTGCGTTATTTAATTTTTGGCATCTAAACGTGATGTATTTTCAATACCGCAAAGTGTCGACTCATATTGTGATGGAATTAGGTAAATAAAAGTCATTTGAACTTTGTTGACATGTAAATGCGTGCCGCCCTCTGGACGGCAGATATTATCTGAACGATATCGATGTGAACGAATTCCATATTTATCATAAGTATATATCTCGAGATATAGCCACTGTGGTGGGTACGTTCCCTACCCCAGCACTAATCCCTGCACTTTTTGGGCCGATAGTGAACTAGTGTGGCGTCACTCACCTTCTCCCACCTTGTTCCAGTGATAAGAAAAATGATTAACGAAGTTCTCCCATTCGATTCGTATGAATGCGAAAGCAACGTTGTGGAAACTTCCTGAGCATATCTCCGACTGTGACACGTGCGGTAATTTCGACAGCGATTACTTGGATTGTGTTCATCCGTATGCATCTTTTTGTTCTTATAATATACCATCCAAAGGAAAACAAATGAGAAAGTACTGGAGATGGTGGGTGAGGAGAGGGGTTTGTTGAGATAAATCCTATGGAGGCAGGAAAAATGGATGAAAGGCGTATTGAGCGGTAGTGGAATGTTGAAGAAGGTAATAGAGGGGAGAATGTTGGGCAAGCGAGGAAAGGGTAGGAACAGGATAGGGATGCTGGATGGGATGAAGGGAGGAAAGAAGTACACAGAGAAGAAAAGGGACCTGATGTAGTTTAGGTTGCTGGATTGGGTTTTGTTTGGAGTTACAAAATATTTATTTGATAGTTGTGTCCATCCAAAAACCTACCTTAATCGGTAGATTACCTAATAATAATAATAATATACCATCCAGTGGCCGCAAATTTGCTTGCAGATTTTTTGAAACAAGATTATCGTCTTGAACGATAAAAATTAGCTCATTGACATATTCCAACAGCAAAAAATTGGTAGCCTTCTAACCCCTCTTAAACTACTCTTTCAAGTAGTAGATTTACGGGAGGGGACCGACAGCTGAGGTCATTTGCGCCGTTAGAGATGGTTGGAAAAGGAGAAGGGTTGGAGAGAAACCCAGCGTCGACATTAGCCTATTCTTATCGAAAGGCGCCGAGGGGTCCACAATTTAACATCCCATCCAATGGATGGTGTACTCAATCAAAGTGCTCTCCACAAAGCACCTCAAGCAGGGATCGGCATACCACTCAAAAAGGATCTCCAAGATTCGAAATCGAGTCCTCTGGGTGTGAAACCAGTACGATAGCCACCGCACCAACCGATCCCCACCACTCTTTCAAACACAATGAAAGAAGACACTTCGCTTTTCCACATAGAGTATGTTTATTACGACCAAGGTTTCGTTACAGCGTGACATCTTCAGTGGATGTTTGCTGATCAGAAAATCATATGCATGATCAGAAGATTAAGCTGTCAAGAAACCTAGGTTTTGATAAAAATACTCTACGTGGAAAAGCAAAGCGTCTTCTTTTATCATGAAGAATTTCCACCGTGTGATGCTTGAAACTGTGTTATTTCAAATACCTCCTTGTTTTTACTCCGTCTACCCAACTTATTGCTATCTATTATTCTATTATCTTTATTATTACATGTCTATTATTACATCTATTAATAATGAGGTAAAATAACAATGCTATTGTATCGAATAAAAATGTATTAAGCAAGGAGTAAAAAAATCAACAGATTCGACATAATAGCGGAATTAAACGGCAAACCAATGAGCTTGAAATAATAAACGAAATTGTTCTGAAGAAAAGAGGAACTGGCACACCAAAACTATAACAATATTGAGATATTTTTATTTTTTTAAATTGGAAATTTTCCACAAAATAATTTTATAATTTAACATTATTTTGTGGAAAATTACCAATTTTAATTAATCATGATATTCCACCATATCACGCCTGAAACGTCTCTTTTTATTCAGACATTTGTCAAAAGAAATTCATCTCCATTCTGTATTACTTTCCGCTAACCAACGCCTTTAAAAAAATATAGAAACACAAACCACAACTCAGTTCACATGTATTATAATTTCCCTGAACTATTTTTTTGTTAATTCTTTCCTCATGCCTAATAAACATGCATGTTTTTCCTATTCTCTTCACGAAATGTTAATCAGTTTTAATGGTTTAATTATGCTCAAATGTTTAAGCATTTCCATTTTTCCGTTTTCGTCTTCCTATTTAATATGAGTAGTAGTAATAAGAACAGCTGCGTTAAACGAAGAACCATTTTACAATTTAAGGGAAAGAATAATGAGGGACATATGGAGATAAGGAGTGTGGATTGTAAAGAAAAGATAATGGAAAACTTTGATATGGAGCGCGGTTTTGTATGGTGCAGAAATTGGTCATTGAGGCAAGATGACAGGTGTAGATTGCAGGCCTTGGAATTGTGGGTTTGGAGCAGGATGGAAAAGTTAGTATGGTTAGAAAGGAAAACAAATGAAGAGATACTAGGAATGTTGGGAAAGGAGAGAGAATTGTTGGGAAAAATCCAAAGGGGGCAGGAGAGATGGATGCAGTGTTTTGATTTGGCGATGGAATGCTGATGACTATGATAGAAGGGAGGCATAGAAAAAGATTAGTCCTGTTGGACAGAATGAGAGCAGGTAGAGTGCATGCAAAATTGAAGAAGGGCTTATTAGACCTTTAATTTAGAAATTAGAATTTCCACGACTTGATGCATAACATCGCGTCGTGTCGTTTTAGGAGATGATTGGATGTGTGGCGCTCCCAAACCTACTTCAACTCGTAGACCACCATTAATTATCATTAAATATTCGATAATTTAAGCCCTCAGTCCATTTATCTCCTAATTACGGTCAAAGTCTTCCTCTCCTCAGCTTAACCTAAGAGGGTGGAAGAAGGAACCTTGAAGTCTCAATCTTGCCCCAATAACACGCAATAAGTTCAATCCTAAGGTTGGTTTGGTAGGTGATGATAGATTTCACCCAGTGCTAAGCCCGATGGCGTGTGAAATTCACACATCAGGGTAGGGGGGCCAGTTCCTTTCCATGTGCCGGTTATGGTTTCCCAGGAAGATCTAGTAACCAAAATATCATTTTGCTTGGGTGGAGCTGCAGGTGCCCAGAGAGGTTTGCCCGGGAAACGAACCAAGGCCCTCCGGTCAGTAGTCCAACGCTCTACCCCTGGACTACCGCGACCCACCTCGCCCCAATAAAGTCAGTAAATAAATAAATAAAATGTCTTACTCCATTTACACATTGCTTAACCGTAGCCCAAACACAATAATCAACGTGAAGGTTGGTGAATTGAGGACAGACCGAACTAAACCCATGGGAAGCCACACATGAAATGCAGGGGCCACTGGTTTGTTATAGCACCCGGTTTTGCTGTTCCCAAGTTCAAAAATTCTAAGTTCCAAAGTTCCTGTTCCCAAATTATCGAACCTTTCGAATTTTAGGCTAAAATGTCCAAGGGTATCACATATAATTTGAATGCGGTAGATACCTTTCATTAATGGTTAAACTTCGGTTCACAAGGCGACTTTTTGATCGTTATGTGTTGAAGTTAACTTAATTCTTATCTGAATTGCTCACATTCTCTAGTACATAGTTTGAACGGGTCGTATTTGAAATACGATTCCGGAATTATTTCAGTATTTTTGTAAATGATGACAATGAGTTTAAACGTCATTTACTAATGGCGCATTGACAGACAATTGTAGTTTTAAGAAATATAAGATGTTAAATTCCACGCGCTGACAAAGTTTTTTCTCACACGGTGAAACTCTGTTAACATTCAATTATTGAATGTTGGCTCTCTGGATTAATAAAAAAAATTGAATGTAACTATGAGGTAAATACAATGAATGTTAACTGATAAATGATTGGGAAACTACTTAAAATTATAATAAGTAAATTCCAATGGATCAAATTAAAAACTGTCGAGGCTAAAAATACATTTAAATTAATAATCAAGTTTATGGGGAAGAACATGAAGACATTTTTAGCTACGCCCACCTGATTAATTCCAAAAATTCAATAAAGAATAATCATTCCAGAAAATTAATCACTAACCGATAATCATTCTGGAAAAGTTGACAGCATTCCAAAGGACTCCTCGCGGTCAAACCATTCATTTTTAGAATTAAGATAAAAACAGCCTGAAGGTAAAAACGAAGCCGCTCGTAATCAATAGCAGTAAATGATGATGTAACTTGGGGTAAAAATGGAAATGGGAATACAGCTCCGTAAACCCGCTCGATATTTTGGAAAAGGGTAGTGCACGGAGTCGTTAAAATGAATAAACACAATGTGAAGTCTCCGATCACGCTTGTACTACGGATGGAATGGCGAGACAGGGAACAATGTTTGACTAATAATTGAGAATCATACACGTATTCCAGTTTCAAGCAGTCGCAGGTAAGACCTACGACAGCTTGAAACTGTTAGTGCTTGAAACCAATAGTAGGGATACAATAAGCAGCCTAAAAGTCGAGATAAGAGGCAAGAGGTGGGCAAAGTGACTACAATGAAATAACCTAAAATAGGCAAGAAGTAATAATTTTGGTTGTGTCGCGAAAATTAAACACTTTCTAAGCCATAATACATAGTAGCCATCCCGAAGAGGTAAGCTAAAATGAAATGTGAGCAACGGAAAAATGGGAAATAAGCATCGGCGGTCCCATAATGTATTTCAAAATTCAGCATAAGAAAGGAATGCTTTAAAACAAGCAAAAGTGGAACCATATTGCAAGTATTAATTCCGGAAGTTTGACTTAGTCAAATACAAACAACTCAGCAAAAGTGGTAACTTAGAAAATACAGTGGGAGATAATCAAACTCAGTAAAAAAAGGCCCAAAAATGAAGAAAATTAATATCCCGGAAAGCCAAAGATAATCAACTGTAGCCATATGTTTTGTTTGAGTATGATCAGGACCCCAAAGCCATTAAGGTCCTGTAATGGCTGTTACCAATACGTTCACTATGGCCAAAATTAAACCACAGTTTCTTTACCTCTTATTACTATTACTAATAATAGGGTACTAATAGCCCAATGATTACGAGACAAAATTTTACAAAAGAAGACTAAGTCATGCGTCAAACAACTTCTTTTATTTTTACTCCATTCATGAAAAATACTAATGTACTTTCCTCCGCATTTAAATATTAGTTATGGATTCGATATGTGCATCAAATTGAAAATATATTTTTCTAAGGCTCGATACTTTGCTGGTCAAGTTTATTTCCACTGCTCCCACTGTAGGAAGCGCTACTGTACATACAGTGATGAAAAACTGAGGGTTAATCTCACGAATATACTTACAAAAATTTCGGGTACCACCCGTTTACTCCCAAACGGTTTCACGTATTCTTGAACTCTCTCTTTAAAGTGCTTTTCAACTTTCCCTCAAACTACTTGTTTGCTATCGGTCCCGTGGCCGTATTCAGTCTTACATGATGGAGTTTACTACCGACTTTGGGCTGCACTCTTCAGCAACCCGACTCTGAGGAGTTCTTCATAAGAATATAGAGTATGGATCACCAGACCGCCGCTTATGCATCATATATCAATGACATGTGTGAAAGGGGTAACAATGTAAAATGTTTTTAAAAAATAAGAGAGAAATTAATAAATAAAAGTGGAAAAAAAGTGGAATGTCAAAATGACATGGTAAATATCTCCGCCCTGCGAGGGATCTGGAGAATGGGGTTAATAGGAATTTCCAGATTTTATTTATAATTATTTATTTTGAATTTAAAATTTATTTACGTAATTTTACTTTTTACGAATGGTTCCTCGCTCCTTTTAATCGAAATCGACGACTTATGGATGAACGGGCTGGGTTATTTTTGTAACTATAATAGAATATTTTAACGGATGGATTTTTCCCAATCCATGGGTAATTTTTTTCATAACAGAGTTTGTATACTGATAATCAATAGTGCTTCAATCTGCCGGAAAAAGGGATGGAACAATTAGTCTTGAAAGGTATATGAATTAGGCACACTTCATTTCCAAAGGGCGAGCCAAAATTGGAGTTCTTCGCGGAAAACTACCTTCACTTGAGAAAAAAAATAAAGGTAATTGATGCCACCGGAGATTTTTGGAAATTAAATCGTGAATTGCAGACGAATTTTCAACCTGTATATTTTAAAATAATCTGTATCATAGCGCACTGGCTACCGTGTCAACATACTTTACACATGCATGGAATTTGCATTAATGAGCAAAACCGGGCAAATAAATTAAAAAAAGTAATTATCATTCTCCAGTAGTTTCAGGAAAACTTAAAGTTTTCTGAGAAAACTTTAAGTTTTCCTGAACCTGAAGTCCTACCTTAAGAACTTAAGAAAACTTAAGTTTTCTAAGAAAACTTTAAGTTACTACACTGACACTGAAGCAGCATTAAAATAACAGAAATTTAGTTCTTCAAGCATTATAAATAAAATTTTACCATTAAAAATTAAGCACGGAAATGTGAACATCACTATTGTACGCTTTAAAAATGATTTTTTATATCATAGAGTTGAATTTTTTAATTCGTAGAATTAGAACAATGTGCATTAAAATTGTTAGACATTTTTATCCATGTGTTATTTAATTATTCGAGAGATTTCTCGCGAATTTTTCTCAGTCTACCCATTTTCCATGTTACCAACCCACGTTTCTGTGATGATTCGAAATCTACTGCGATGCACCTAAAGTTTACCAGCGATTTCAAGTTCCCCTCTTATTGTGAGATGCGTTGCTGGACTTCATTACGACGGCCACAAAGAATTGAATTTTACAGAGACTAGTAATCCCTTGTATCTGCAAAAGTTAATTCTTAGCGGTCGACGTAGTACGTCCAGGAGCGTGTCTCACAATTCTAGAAAAAACGTTAACGTATCAGTAAACTTCAGATTCACCGCGAGAAATCTCGAACAAGCCATAGTAATTGCGCAAAAGTAATTTTTCCTCACCTGAACAATGTCAGGCGTGATAAAAACGCTTGAAGAATATCACTTGAGCCAATGAAGGACGTGATATCAAACGCATCAGATATTAACTCCGTCGACGTATTGATTTTCCGTGAAAAGAACACCGAACAAAAGAAAGGAATCTTCAAAGTTATTGGCCAAGTGAATGGGCCAAGAAGATGCCGATTCCTTTCCTTTTTTTCCGATGGAAAGAAATATGGAAACTAGTGAAGAAAAAAGAAGCGCGTGTGCGCTTGGAATTTCCGAGAACTCCTCCATCGATTTTCGCACTGGAGAAAAAGAGACGCCGGAGAAGGAAACTCGAGGAGAGAGAAAGACTGAGCGAACGGCGATATCAAAAGATAAATATTCATCAGAGATAAGGGAATACTGTTATGACCCACGGGAGGAAGATAAAGAGCTAGACGGCGGAATACACAAGCAATCCAAGATTACTCCGAACTACCGAATGAACTGAAATGGCATGAACATGAAATGAATGACTATGTCCGCCCAAAGAGAAAAAAAGTGTAATCTACATCTGATCGGCACTAAAAGTCAATCGGTCTATCCCCAAGGGGCCATCCCTAAATTACATAAGGCCTTTTTTCCGGCTTTCTTTTACCCCTTTTTTGTGAGGTTCCGTAAGGACTGAACCCTCTTCCCTCCGTCATCCTTATTTATCGGCGCTAGGATTATTATATCCAATAGACACCTGGTCCCCATCATCACGATGGGCGACCTTTGGAAGAGAATTTGCTTGTAACAGCTTTCCAAACCATCCCGCTCCCTCCCAATCTCTATTTCCTCAGAGCTCCTTGCCAAAAAATTTTCCATTACCCGCTTCTCATAGTTCATCCTAGATCTTCATCTGTGATTATTCACCTCCATATTTCATTGAGTAATGGCCTTCACTAAGCTATCGTGTATTTGTCCAATCGATTTCCCTCTTCTTGTGTCCTCCATGAGCTTCTCTCTTCGCCTACTCTCCGAAGTTCTACGAGGTACTTATTCTCGGAAATTTGTAACTCCGTCAGTCCATTTTATTCCCATGTTCCTTCTATACCATCGCCTCCAATCTTATTTCCTCTGCAGCTCCTATCGCTCAATTATCATAACGGTAAAACACCTTTGTCTTAGAACAGCGCGTTCAGGTTGGATGAATCTTTCACTGCAATTTTCTACCGATATGACAACTTTATTTTAAAGGTATCGAAATGCGTAATGGGGAAATGAAAACAAAATGTGAAATACTCTTTTAACATGGCAAAATAATTCTGAATAGACAGTCTCACACACTGAGCATTGGAAAAATTTGTCCTTTCAATAAAGAGAGAACACACGTATGTGACTTCCTGTACTGTGACTTAAAAATAACATTTAAGAAAACGAATAACCCTAAAGCCGCACACTATGTGGGTACAACCCTATTGCGTCCACTAAGAGTGCGTTCTTAGGAGTAATCCTCTTTTCCTAATTTCACTTCAATTTGTTCTTCGGTTGGTCGAGGATAACTATTTTTTCTCCACGCACAGTGTCTGAAGGAATACGTATAACAATACAAACTTCAATAATACAAACAATTCTTTAAGAACTCTGCGGAACCTACCTCCCGTAAGAAGACGTAGCAAGCAAGGAAATTGATGATTTTGATGTGTTTGGAACAGGAGACCTTTAATTTACTGCAATGACGCATTGATTGCGAGCCAATGGGATACCTAAATCTATCAGTTCTGGAATCTATTTATCTAAATACATGCTCTTTCTCCGATCAGAAAATATAAACCGAGAAACAAGCAACTGCTTTGGCTTTAGAGACTTGTACACCCTCGCGAAACGTAAGGAGTTAAACGTTTTGAATGCAAGTCATCCATCGTTGTCAAATTTCGCACCTCGTGTGGCGTGGAAGGTCGAGGAGCCGATCCGTATTTATGGAAGGAATACGACAATACAAGAACATCAAATTACTCGATATTTATCGATTTAACAAACCCGAAACCCAGAAAAAGATTCCATCCGCTCTGAATTCTTGCGACAATACCAGATTAGCGTTGAATCTTCCTTTCCCCGATGATTCTCAACATGCCCCAGCAACTATTTCAGTGTCTCAAGCATGGCACTGAAATAGTTGCATAATCATAACAATTTTTAACAGTTTGTGTTTCCCCATGTTAAAACAGTCTATTTCATTAATATGCCTTTCTATTCCGGAAACTAGACGTAGTCATAGCATACTGTGGCAAATGATGTTATTTAAATTTTGTTTCAAAGGTTTCTCTTACTGATATATGGAAGAACTGTAAAATAGAGTGAATAAATATAATGGGACCGTCCTTAGACAATAGAAAAAATGTTTCATAGCTCAATTTTTTTATTAACTTTCCCGATAATCAAGCTTTCTTAAGTTAACGTAGAGATTGAACTACATGAGATGGCTATGGCGATAGATTTAACTGATTCAGATCCTTCCGCCTAATATTTATTATCTTATTTCAACCCCTAAATGATCATTGCGGACTATCAAATCGTCTGTAACACGTGATTATCACTATCTACGGATGGGGAAACATCGTCTGATAACGGATAATGGAGAAATATCCAAGAGTCAACTTTTTCCGTTGGAACGGCGGTCCTAAAAGAAAACTATTGGCACGTATTATTTAGGTCCCATTTCATTTTACATTGTATTGAAGAGTACTAAACGGAAAATCAGAATTTTACACTTTTGCGAGAGGCAAGAAATACTCCAGAATATAATTCCGCCGTTGGGGAGGAAGATTGGGGCGTAAATGAACGAAGTCAGATATCGGGAGGGGTGTCGGGTGTTCTGAATCCCGAAGAATTATATTAAAATATATATATTTTAAAATAATATCAGTCCATCGAATGGAGGACGTTTTATTGCTTCTTTTATTCTTGTCTAATTCAGGAAAAATATCTATGCATAGACTACATCAGGACTCGAAAATGCATAAACTCAAGCTCGCCCTGTTTTCCTACCGAAACCAAAATTATTGATACGCACATCAGTTGCGTCGAATGCACTTAGGGGAAGCTGAGGTTAGCATTAAAATTGTTTAGCTTTTAAAAGTAGAAAAAGCTATCGCATTTTATGGCTGTTGGGAGATGGGAATGCTTGGCATTTATGCCGTCGGTTCAAATCGTGAATCTCCAAGCATTTCCGAAATCATCCCTTCCTGTTAGCAAACCTCACCGGTTCATTTACGAATTGCTGAATTTTGATTTCGCTTCCCTCACCGCTGCCGTTCACAGCTCTTTTAATCACATTACCATCGCTCGTACGCTATCATTCCCACGGCCGCTGCCGTGGGCAACGCCGAAACGTTCCGAGAACAGTGCTAACCACCAAACTCACCTAAATGGTAGGGGTTACCGACTTCTGTAGTTGGCAACCCCTACCATTTATTTTAGGTGCCATAAACCACTCAGACCTGGTAGGCAATCCCAGGAGATAATCTTGAAAGCTAAAATTACCTCACTAAAGAGTCGTAGGATATGCATCGCTTGCTAAAGTGGCATCTAGTAGTAGTTATTAGAGGAAGCGACCGATATTTGCTGCATTAGTGTTGGGTGGTTAACTTGGGAGAGGTTTGAGTGTTCATGGCATGGGGGAAGGGTGGAGAAAAACCCGACGCCAGTGTTAACCTATTCTTACTCTTAACGAAATATTCCAGTTTAACGTCCCACCCGACGTACGATGCACTCCACTTGAAGTACTCTCCACATAGCACCCAAAGAAGGGATCAGGATACCAATGAAAAATCCTGCAACACCTGGGATTCTAACTCAAATCTTCGGAGTGGAAAATCAGTACACTAGCCACCTTACCAACCTGATCCCCCTACCTCGTCAACTTAAAAATTTTTCTGGCAATGAGCATTTAAAAAGCTGGCATCCAGACAACCTGAGAATCAACATTACCCTCATATCCTAACTAATTATTCTCCCCTTAGCCTTAAATTGAACGAATCCACTTTCTTTGGAAAAGGAAATATTGACTTCAAAAGCGACTAAAAATTCCACTTTGAAGTCATCTACTTAAAACAATATAATTTTGTATTATGTTTATCTTTAATATTTATTTACCAAAAATTTTTCTTTTTAAAACTCATAACAGACGAGTCAGATTGCAAAATTAGTGGACTTGGTATTCCGGCGGGAGAAATTAATACGTTGACGGCTTGTTGACGGCAGAAAAGTTCAAATACCCTCTAGGTTGTGGTTTCCAGGAACAAAAATTAATAAATTCTTGGTAAAATAATCGTAACATAAGGAAATCTTTACCCCAAGTGTAAATGTAAGTAACAAGCTGATTCGAGAGAATTTCAACATTATAATCGAATCCCGAGCTCTTCAGAGAATGCGGAAGAGGTAAAAATCTACCTCCTCCGCGTGTTATCATGCCAAGGAATGCCGATGGTAATTCATTCAAATCAAGGAATGAAACGCTCCAGTGCGTCACGAGGAAAGTTTTAACTCCAATGCACAGCGTTCCGTTTTTAATCAGAAACAGCTTCGAGGAAGCTCCAAAGGTTCCCTTCATCACCGATGAAGAATCAAATTCACTCACCCCTCTTTTCGGAAAAGAAAAGCCAATAACATTTCAACTCATCTCCCACGAGTAAAGGTAGGAAGCGCAAAAGGCATATTATGTTTTTCTAAGGGGCAAACGCACATTCACATTCAAGTGTTCGATTGTAATTAATCTCCAAAACGATAATGCATACTGACTTCATTGATACTGTGTTTTGGAGGCATCAACACAGACGATACTGCACCAGCATTAGCAAGCCTAAGAAAAGTGACATAATTTGGGAATCGAACAAGATACAGAGAAGGGATGCCCATTTCATGAAAAATCGTCATTTGGAGATAGAAACTGTTACCACATTATTAAATAGTTTCGTTGGGGAGTCACTGGAAGCACGGAGATTGAACGTACGTCTTTAAATTTAGATAGATACAACCTTTTGAGTTTTCCGGGTCACTCTAACAGAAGAAGAATTGTCTTATGTCAAACTTTATATACATATACCAACGATAGGTGAAGAGCCGTGGATAATGTTCGTTATATCCACCGTTACATTTGCAAAATTGTAAAAATTCCAGGTTATGTTCGATCACAATAACCGATAACAAATAAAAAAGATACATGAATAATAAAACTTCAAGATGACAATTTTTCTTACTACAACAATGAAGGAAAAAATACCAGCATAACACTATAGAGAAATGTAACATTGCATTTGAAAAAAAAACTCTCGCAACTACATCTCGCTCGATGGAAGTAGTTTTCAATGAACTCTTTCAAAGTGTTCACCAGATATTTGGGTTTTACTTTTGGTGTCATTTTACCTTAGAAATAGTTGCTCAAACATGCAGTAAAATGTTATTAAATTATTTAACAGTATAGTATTCAAATGTAATCATTAAAGTCAGTAGTTCCGTCCGTCCATAAAGTATAACTTTATGGACGGATTGACCTGTAAAATCACGAAATAATCACTCATTTAACGCCTCATCTACCAAACATCACTGCGATGCGTTGCAACGTAATACGTCGACGAATTGCAAAATGAAAACAAGGACCGTGCGATGGAATATAACAGTTTTTAGAGAAGAAGAAAGGTTTGCGCAGACTGCTTGGATCGTTCATCATACAATTTACTTATAGATTCACACCAGCCACCGTAAGGACGTGGTTTTAGTTCATCATAATATATCTTTTCTAAAAACCTGTATATAAATGCGAATCCATCAATCATTAGTGGACCCCATGAAGATGTTATCTGTACAATATATATAGATATATTTATAGGAAAAATGGATGAAAGGCGTATTGAGCGGTAGTGAAATGTTGAAGAAGGTGATAGAGGGGAGAATGTTGGGCAAGCGAGGAAAGGGCAGGAACAGGATAGGGATGTTGGACAGGATGAAGGGAGGAAGGAAGTACGCGGAGGTGAAGAAGGACCTGATGTAGGTTAGGTTGCTAAATTGGGTTTTGCTTGGAGTTACAAAATGTTTATTTGATACTTGTGTCCATCCAAAAACCTACCATATCCGGTAGATTACCTAAAAAAATATACATATATATAAATATATAATATATTTATTTATAATTTAGAAAATGTAATATATATTGTATAAAATACATTTATATACATACTTTATAAAAATAAAAATATATATTTTTTATATATATTTTTTAAAGGACACTCGCAGGTGTGTATATATATATATATATGTTACGTTTCCAGTCATTACGCCAAAAAATAAAAATGGATATGAGAATTTCCTTTTAATTTGTGTCTATGTTTTAGTGGAGTCTTTCATATGTACTACGTATATATTTTTCTTTTTGCTCATGCAAACAAACTCTCGTAAACATACACGCATGCTTGTCTAAAGCTTCCTTAGGAGCATATGGATTTTTGCTCTCGAGTTCTCCGAATGCGCGCTAGACAAACAAGCCTATCAGTCGTACTACTTCAAGGTAATACAGTTGATCTTGACAATAGTCTTAGCCATTTATGGCCATGATCTAGACTTTGCTTGTGTCTCCGCCCTGACTTGTCCATGACTCCATTCCAATAGCTAACTACTTAATGAGCATATTTTTTTGGCTGTGTAAAACTCCAGTTTAACGACTGTAGTAATTCTGCCTTGCAAATCATTAAGTTTCAATGGGAATTTCGCACTTTGAAAAGACTAATTGTGCCTCAGTTTTAATTGATAAAACATCACGGGAACTGTCACGTTTACCTGAATTGTAATAAATTTCCCTTTAAATTTGTTGAAATATTCCGTAAATTATCGGAAAATTTGTGATACCATTGTATATAACTGGTGTCATGAATGATGATTTTGCGCCATCGCAAATACTGCTGTCTTTGAAACTCTTGAAACACCGAGAATCATCAACGAAACTTATGTAATCAATACGGTTATGATGCAAAACGGCTTGAAAGTTTTGGCACACTTAAACAAAAAAAATATTTTCTCCACTATAACTGTGATGCTCCTCATTACGTATCTCCCGCAACATAGTTACAATTCAGAGGCAAGGTTTGCTTAATCGTGAAAAATCTAAGTATTTCACGGGTGGCAGCGTGTAAAAATTCACCATCCAAGGTGTTTTATACGCTTTAAAGAACCGTATCAAAACATTTTCCACCTGTAAGACAATCATATCACATACTTTATTGATCTGTCATTAAATAAGTTCCTGCAATATAACATAATCGTCCCCTGGTGAGACTGAGGCAGAAAAAATATAAGTAAATTTTTGTGATATAATATAAAGGACGACTCGTAA
Organism: Hetaerina titia; assembly: GCA_037158775.1. NCBI lineage: Eukaryota > Metazoa > Arthropoda > Insecta > Odonata > Calopterygidae > Hetaerina > Hetaerina titia. The sequence continues at coordinate 38,796,380 of CM073774.1, forward strand.
AAACGTTGAAATGGAGCGTAGCGTACGGCGCGGGAATGTTGTCATTGAAGCAGGTGGATAGATGTAGATTGGAGGCTTGTGAAATGTGGGTGTGGAGAAGAATGGAGAAGGTGAAATGGACCGAAAGGAAAACAAATGAGGTAGTACTGGAGATGTTGGGTGAAGAGAGAGGTTTGTTGAGAGAAATCCTATGGAGGCAGGAAAAAAGGATGAAAGGTGTATTGGACGGCAGTGGGATGTTGAAGAAGGTGAGAGGTGAGAATGTTAGGCAAACGAGGAAGGGGAGGAACAGAATAGGGATGTTGGACGGGATGAAGGGAGGAAAGAAGTACACAGAGATGAAGAGGGACCTGATGTAGATTAGGTTGCTGGATTGGGTTTTGTTTGGAGTTAGAAAATGTTTATTTGGTAGTTGTGTCCATCTAAAAATCCACTTTTACTGGTAGATTACCTGAAATAATAATAATATAAAGTGCAACTTGTTTGACGACACTGACTTGCTTGTCAAGCATACATCTTCTTTCATTTGAAAGTAATTGCATTGGAATATGTTGAATTAAAACGAGTCATTTAGCTGTAAGGGATCAACGTAGAGGTTACATTAATCGTCACCTTATGACATCAAAAACTCATATGGTTTGTAAACTTCGTGGTTAATAATGTACGTCAAATGATGAGCAAAGGCCGCAGGAAAAATATTAGTGTCGAGGAACTTAGAAGAAACGAGGCACCTAAAGTACAACAATGTGGTGAGGTGATTGACAGCTTTCTGGCAATGTGCCTGTTAGATGCTATTGTCATTCTTTAATAATTAGTTTTCAAAAAAGTGACAACTTTCCATATTTTATGCCACCTCTTGCATTGTGATAATGATCGATTTACAAAATTGGTGTACCTCTTTGTGAGAGGCAGGACATAAAATATATGGACGTGAAACAGCTTTTCAACACCTCAAACGAGTACTAGCGAATAGCGGAAGGTAAAAATCGGAAGTGAAAGAAGATGGATATGGTGTGGAAATGCGCCATGAATATTTAATTTGATCACAATTTTCAGAGGCGAAATCGTTACAAATGGTAATAAAAATTATAACTTCCTTAAAATAAACCATTTTTACGAGAGTGAAACGATAATTGAAAAATATGAAAGCTATTCCTTTATTTGGAAGTGAAATAAAACAGTACTTTAAAAACATTCTATGACGTGGAATACTACACTGCAATATATCACTTACTATCCATATTCACTTTTTTATTTTCAAGTCAACGCGATTAGCAATTTCACGAAGTCTTTAGAAAAATGGTTTCTTCAATTGATAAGCGACCTTATCGTATCGACAACTTGAGTATGAGCGTTCAAGAAGATAATAGCTTAAGAAAGCAGATTTTTACAACGGAAAGAAATTCGAGATAAGTTTGTTCCTTATATTTATAACTTCCTGTGGGTAAGTAGCATCCATTTTACAGGGAATCATATCACACCGTACGATTCCTTATCATAAAACAGTCTCAGAAGAATACAACGTCCGTGCCCTTTGTCGGACTTTGGGCCTCTCGTGTTCAAGTTGGTAGGCGAATACAGCATTTACCAGGCTAACTAAGTCTTTCTGTCGGTGAAAAACTATTCTCTATTCTACTATTTTATTCAATAATATTCTCATTAGTACTTTATAGAATGAGACGAAAAATGTATAATTCATTTTTATCGAATTAATCTCGAGCCTTTGAAACAATTTCACCCACAAAAATAACAACAGATTCTCCAACACCAACATAATTGAGCACGCAGCCTTCCTATGATGTAAGTAAAGACGTTCAAATATTATATTCGGAATTGGCTGCACAGCAAGTGGAGGACGTCTATTGAAATATTACTTCCCGAAGAGGAAATTCTGAGCATCAACATTACTACCAAGTCAATTAAATCCGGTAGGAGTAGAGTACTTAAGGTGTGTTTCTTAAAAAATAAGATTTCTGAGGGATCAATGGGCCATGAATGTGCACTGGATAACCAGTAAATAGTCATGAAAGATGTGGACTAAGTCATTTCAGGATAATGGGTAAGTGCCGAATCACCAATCAAAAATATAAGAGAAAATATTTTAATTGGAAAGACCCAATGTGACACGAATTAATACGTTCGACTAAACTCTCAAGATGGGGAATATTGGGAGTCTCAGTGACAGAAAATCATGCATGATATAATGTATGAATATGACTGAGGTGAGGGACACATGGGATAATAAGGAAGTAAGGAATATAGTTGTGAAAGAATCAATTCCCTAAATTATAACCTACAAACCATTTTTGTCTGTACTTATCCCGAAAAGGAACGGAGTGAAATGCGTATACGTATGTATACGAGAATATATTGTCTCTACGACTGGAAAAGGACATAGACTTATGTGCAGCAGTAATAATTAACGAAGCAGGTTTTACTGTTGCGTTAGAGGTTGCTCTACTATTCATATCACCAAAGCTAATATGGGCATTTCAATCACTTTTGAAGAAATTTTAATATTTCGCATCCGTTACGATCGTATTTCTTTCAGAGTTAAACTGTTCATTCAGGAAAAAAATTCAAGAAGGCATAATGCTTTTAGGGTTTAGAATTGAAGATTGCTTCCTGCAATACTCTAACCTGGGAAATTAAATTTGGCAATCGCTTGAGAGGTTACATTGTGCTCAAAATCCCCACCCATCTCCTAAAGAAGCCATGAGAGTCTTTGTCGAACTCGCATATCATGGGCATTTTCCTTAAATAAAATTCCATTCAAGCATGACTTTTTCCTTAGTATCAAATAGAAGGAAATCTTCGAGAATTTTCCCAGGAAATGAGCTTAATATTTCATGCCAACCATTATACAAAAAAGCCTTGAACCGAAATCGTAATTTGAATCTGCGTTTCGCGGTATAAAATAATTTCTAAACCTGGAATATAGTATTTCCGTCATCCTCTCAAGCCCTGAACCCATTTTAGGATGGATCTGTTCCTATACACACCATTACTATATTCTATTTTAGATATTATGAGGCCCCATTATGATTTTAGCTTTGTTTTTATAAAAAAACTCTGTCATAAATGCCATTTCACTCCGAGGAGTTATTTAATGGGACAATCATACTGCACCATTCCGAACTATTGATCCTTACAACAACATTTTCCATCGCGCATTTTTAAAATGGCGTCCACATCAAAATTGGGGCCAAAAATACATTTGTAAATCTTGCTTCCCATAAATTTCTGAGAAAGTTTATGTTTTGTCCTAACCAATTATTTTAAGAAATTTTTCAAAGAAGTTCACCAACCGTAAAGAAAATAAGTAGTTCATGTTTGAAACAAGAATAAATTAAACCCCAGAATTTAATGATTCCTTCCACTGTTCAATGCGTAAAATAATTATTATGATCGAAATTAGAATTTCAGGTTGAGAAGTATCATCAGCAAACTTGTTCTTACATACAATTAGGGCTATCCATTACTACGTACTAGGTAAGTATTACTTCCTTTAACCGAGGACTCTTTTTACAATTCAACAGTTGTAGAGATGTAGTAAGGGTATTTTATCACGTGAACTAACATAACTTTGGCCTCGCATAGAAAATCTATAAGCCTCCGCAAAAACCAACGAACTACATTTGCGAAAGTAAATACACGCATTCGAGGCATGAAAACTCAAAAATGCCTGATCGTGAGTTGCTTGAAGGCATTTCCCTTGCTCTAACTTATTCCGCACTGCCCTGCGCTTGAATACTTTTTTTTAACTCTATCTCGTTTATATCATGCTTCATAAATCATCTTCTCTTCCTGAGACGTTAATATTTATTATTTTCGCATCCCCTTCGACCACATTCACACATGGACTTCTTCAGTCCATTTATCCCATGAAATCATTCAATCATTTCACATACGTATATCTCATTAGTGATTCGCCTACTATTGATTCTTTCAAGATGACTAAATCAATGCCGCCCGCTTCTTTAATTCTTACCTATGAGAGATGGAACTAATCCACATTTTTAATACGATTCACTCATTCCTAACTCTTTCTTTCGAATTGACATCAGAAGCACTTCTAAAGTGCTCGTTTCTGCATTAAAAAAAGATTTGTTTTTCTTTTAATTAAAAATACTTGGAGTATTACCCTTTTGACAGAACTCTATCAGTAACCCTCCTTACCCTCTTCATGAAAAATCTAACTTGTGACCGTGAAATCCTGACTGTCGTGGGCCAAGTCTCGGATAACTATTTGTAAGCACTCAAGCGTCGTCTCTTAGTTTGCTGTGCACTTATTGCGAAATGAAAACCTGAGAACCCCTTGACCTGGATAAAAAATTGTTCACAGTTATCAATCCGAAGGCTGGCTATGATAGGTGTAAGGGGAATCTCGCCTAGTACTAAGCATGTGCGTAAGCGGCGCGTGACTTCACACACAAGGGTAGGTGGGCCAGCTCCTTTCCCATTGTCGCCTGTGGTTTCAAGGAGGATCTGGTACCCGAAAAATCACAAAGTTTAAGTAAGCCTGAGGGTGTCCGGAGGCGTCATCCGGTATCGAACCCGGGCCCTCCGATTAGTAGCCCGGCTCTGTAACCAGTTCCTACCACGTCCCCTACACTCAGATAAGATAATTGTAATCCAATTATTAAGAGTCAACCCGAAAGCTAATGGAATGAAAATCAAGGGAAATGCCGTCCGCGACAGTCAGCTCAACACACCGGTCGACCCCTAAGTCGCTTGTTTCAGTCCCCGAGACGCCTTCTACTGTCAGACGGTGAATTTTTCATTGGTTAGGTGTGCATTGAGATGTGATCTCAGCAACTAAACATTCCACCTTACTCACATGTATACAGTATTATTATTATCATTAAAATGTACATGTGCAAATAGACAAATGTCAGGTGGCACACAAGTCCCAAGTGTTACAATAAACTTGCCTTGGAAAAATAACATGGTTTCTGAAATACAATCAACATTACAAAACATAATAAATAAAATCAGTCAGAAAAAAAAGAAAAAAAATACACTTTAAGGAAATTTCCAAACACCAATCTGTAGTACATAAAAAAAAGAAAATCCCCATTTCATTAACATTTGTTTCCCAATCAACAAGAAAAAAAATTAAGCTGTTACATTTAATTTTATACAACACATCAATCAAATGATTACAGAAGTTGTTTACATCTTTTCTTAAAAGTTTGGACTCTGTTAGGAAAGGGCTTAAAAATTTTTGCAGGTAAATTGTTCCAATCAACAATTGTTTTATTTAGAAAAGAAATTTTTTTAGTATAGAGCAACCTATGTTCATTACAAATGTATTACATGTGAGCACTGCGACAAAGTGTCCTAAAATCCTCAATATAAATGAATTTTCGTCAAAAACCAGATTATTATCCCTGTCAGGGGGAAAAAAAGAAGAATCTAACCCCTTGAAAAGGAAAAGACCAATCACATTACATTAAACTAACACCAGTGACGGAACGCAACGAACATTGTGAGATATTTCAAACAGACTAGGGCAAAGTAGCTTAATGGGAAGAGTGCTCGGCTCGCGAACGGAGGGGTTCATGGTTCAAATATCACACTTGATGATGCCACAGAACAAACCTAAATATATTTAAAACTTATATAAAATCAAAGCGGTGCAATTTTATTGATAGCGGGAATACGCTAGTATCGAAGGATTGGAAAAGGAAGTTCGAGGTGAGTTCTGCCCGTTGAATCCAGTTCTAGGTGAGTTATATTCTCACCAATTAACACTAACCTTCACACTGATACTGCAGTTTATCTGAATGACGTTTTTGATTTCTCGTATCTTGGCATAATGCTCGCGAAACATTTTAGGATTCATTAAGAGATCAAACGGCGTGCGGATGCCGGCAGAAAGGTTTTTTATGGTATGCGGAGTGTTTCAATAATGTTAGTCCAAAGCAGCAAAATGAGTGTTGAAGTGTACTCTGCCCAAAAAAAACAGAGATATTGCTAATAAAATGGTAATAGATAGGTATTACAGAAGAACAATTAAAATATTCGTAAATTATTGAAGACTTCTAAGGCTGTGAGATGATGCATTTACTTATTACGAGTGCATAGAGCGTACTGAGCTGGTTTGATCATGTTGAGAGAATGGATGAGAATCGAATCATCAAACAGGTATAAGAGAGAGAAGTGAATGCTTTAGTAAGAACGTGATGATCGAGAAAGCCATGAGTGAATACAGTCCAAGAGGCTGTCAGTAGGAACCCCGTAGGGGAAAGATTATGAGTGGCACATTGAATGAAGGCAATAGAGGTGAAAGAATTGTACAAGGCAAGTGTAGTATGGAGTTGATTAGTAAAAGTGAGTTAATATCATGAAATAGTAACTTTCAGTCAGTTTTCAATTTGCTTGCCCTGAAATAGGAACACGCAAATAGTCATATAAATACGTAAATAATTTAATATACAGCGTAACTACGTGTACAAGCATATACATGTATGCACCTGTATGCATCTAACGCAATTGGCCTAAGACATGAGAATATCTAAACATCAATATAATTTAGAAAAATTAGGATGAAATGATACAAAGAGCCTAATATCTCTGGAAAAAGTGAATAGGATTAAATAGAACATCAACAGTTTGCCTTATCGAAGAGGTAGTGTCTCGAATTGGTAGCAATTAACAACACCTCTATCTAATACCAATACTAACAATATGTTACAATATTCATTGGATAATTATTAAATCTAATATTTATTTAAACTCATTACAATAATTACCTTGAATATCAATTTGTTGAAGCTCAATTATATACATCGAATATTCCGGGAAAAAGAACTTCGCCGGAAAAAGCAGAACCGTCGTACGCTCAAAGAAACCCTTGCAAATAAAATGAATGAAGGCTTAGGAGCACATGCTTTCAGGAGAAAATTAAAACCTTTTGTGATATGTCACAAATTCTAGATTGCCTTTTACTGTCGAACCAAATTAAAGCCGCCAAAGCTGATCAATAATCATTCGAAAAGATTCCTTTTTAAACACGATCCCTGGCAAAGATCTTTTTGCAAATGATGGTTAGCTGAATCATTTTATTATTAAAGAGAAAATTTCAGTAGTTAACTCGAGAATCTTTCCATTACCAAATCTTATAAATAAAATGGGTTTCATTGATAACTCATGCAAACACAACCCTTATTGTCGGTTTATAGACATTAATTATTGGAACTTGGAGAATATTTACCTTTATTTTATCTTGTTTTGTTTAATTTACTTTAGTTTTACCTAAATGAAAACAAAAACCTCTAGGTTCATGAAACATGAAGCGAAAAGAATAAGTTTTTATCGAAAAGAATAAACTCAACCATTGCCTTTATCTACACTACGCCTCTAGCCAGATTCGACGGCAAATTAAAGGCACAGAATCTCGCTGATCCTCGTGTTCCACACAATCCCACCCCCTTTGTTGATTACGAGCATCAAATTGAAAGAACATCCCTTCTATACATCTACCCGAGTCTCACAATTAGCGCTGTTCCTGAAAACTCCTCCTATTTACCCAAACATCCCTCCCGCGCCTAATCCTATAAAATAGTTTCCTTAGCCTTTCATTAATTTGAACATCCATTTGTCTCGCCCCAAATGTTCTACTGTATTCACTCCACATTGACAGGGTGACTCATCAACCGTTGGAGACGTAGGATGGGCGTGATCATCACAGGTTATCAGTCAGATGATTGGTTTGCAAGTCCTTTTCTTCCTTATGAACTTTGATGTTTTTAGGCATAGTTTTATAGTATTTCATTGTATGAATGAACTTAAATTAAGTCAAAAGAACATTTTTAATCCCTGACGCCGGTTTAAACTTACAAAAAACTCATTTTCAAGGTGTTCATCTGGCTCCTTGTCAAAACCTTGACCTTTGACCTTCTTCCTCTATTCTCAATTCGTGTTCCCCCTCGGCCAACACGTAACTTGAGTCTGTTGCAGATTCCAAATTTCCGTCTCTCGGTCTCTTAACGTTCCCTATTTCATCGACTTCCCGCTACATTTAATTCCCTAAGCATCCAGTATCCTTCCCTGGACCTCTCTTCCTCCCTCAACGCTTTCACCTTCTTCCTTGAACGCCAGATGGTAACTTCGCTCTCTCTGGTTGCATATGTGCTCTCCTACCATCTCATATCTGTTGTTAACATTTTTGTTAACTTTTCATTATTGTTTTTGCTTTTACCCGTTCTTTTTCTACTGTATATTATATGTATTGTCTGTCAGCCAATGTGAAAACCTTTGTGCCGCTTTTTGCTGCTTTGTTAAATAAATAAAATTCTTACACGTTCAGCGTTCCCTGTGCTGACATTTTCCAGCAGCTTCTTGCATTCGACCTTTTTTGACAATTGTCCGGATTTTCTCTACAACTCCTTAACTTTAAGATTCCTTCAATACTGATCTCTAATAAATTATCGTGCCTCGGGATATGAGCAATAAATCTCCCTCTGCAACTTGTCGAGATCGCTATGAGTAGGCTAATGCCGATGCTGGGTTTCTCTCCACCCTTCCCCTATGGCTTAAAAATCCTACCCCCTCCAAATTAAGCAAGAAACATGGATGCAGAACATTTGGATAGGCGATGGGATGCTGAAAAGTGCTATTGAGTGGGAGAACGTATTTGCAAGCGAGGTATGAGTAGCAAAAGGATAGGCATGTCGGACGGAATGAATGAAGCAATCGGAATTATTGAATAGAGAGCAGTTTTAGTTTCAGTTATCACATTGCGTCATCTTTTTCGTGCACACGTTAACTGTTGTTACAAATCAAAACGATGAATAAACTTTGGACGGCTTACGGTCACAATTCCGTAATTCATCGGTCGATTGGCATCGAATGAAATGGAGTCCATTGCCGCATTTTTGCGCACAAATTAGTCGTCTCCGCAGAATTAAAGATAACAAGGTGCAATTTTTCAAGTCATAACGCATTTTTAGCTGGCAACGAACAAGCAGGAAAGCCCTCGAACCTCAAGCCCCAGAGAATGAAACCAACGAACGGATTGGATGTTTTCCTCGTTCGTGGCTCGTACACAAGCGAGAGCGGTCGTAAGTATTGTTCGTTCTCTCGTTCGCATTCCACGCACTGGCAAGTGGACTCGCTTTTTTTGCTCAAGTCTCGCTAAGAGTGGGGCGAAGGTCGGGATTATGAGTAATGGAATATGATGCCGCATCACTCGCTAATGCTTTTCCTCCCTACCATTCATACCCCACGCTTCACACTCCCTCAATGCTCTCAAGGGCACTCACTTCACAGTGAACTCAAGTGACGCGGTCCTTCCCGTTTGACACAAGACTCCAGTTTCTCATTTTAGGTTTCTCGCCTCTCCTGAGATATTCCCCTGCTCACTTCGCAGGATCCACACCTTGAAAATATCAAGGAAAATAGATTAAAGAAATGAAAAACCTTCCCGAATTTACATCATCGTTGAATTCTAAATGTGACCCAAGAAGGCTGAGTGAAGGTGAACACGACGCACAGGTGTCCCATTTAAGGTCTGAAGATACAAGATCTGTCCCAAAAGTAGTAGCACTGGGTCGATTAAAAAAATATATTGTCAGATTTGATGCGGGTTTTCCATGCCTCGCACGCCTACTGGAAGGCGGCGACAGGAATGCTGCTAAGCTCCCTCGTCACGGCCTGTTGTAACGCTTCCACCGAGCCGTGGTGACGTCCTTCCAGCACGGATTTTAGGCAGGGGAGGAGAATAAGTCTGGTGGGACATTGCCCAAAAAATTTGGGTCCTCACTTACATGGTCGAAAAGCCCTAGGCAGATCTGCGTGCGAGTTTCCTTTTGTTCGTCCGAGAGCATTCGCGGCACCAACTTCGCACACACCTTTCTCATGCCCATGTTTCTGGCCACAAGTCAATGCACATGACTTTTAAGGATGCCAAGTTCATCAAACACCATGCGAACACTTAATATGCGATCTCTGCCAACAAATCCTTCACTCTTGTAAAATTTTCGTCACTTTATGAGGTCGAAGGCGTCTTGAACGCTCGGTGTCTTCAACGTTTCTCTACCCTTCCGAAACAACTTATATCACTCGAAAACACCCGATCTACCTATGAAATTATCACTATTAGCTGCTTTGAGCATGTTATGAGTCTCTCTCCCGGTTTAGCCCTAGCGCTGTTCCATTAAACGGTTCATGACAGAGCTTAGCGAGGTCAAGTTATAAAGGTTTCGCAAACGAACAATCCACACTCTGTAAAAGCTACGAGCCAACTACTACCGGCCTCTAGCCTTTGCTGAGACTCCTCTCCCTCGAGCCCAGCCAGAGAAATCGCTGTCCGTCCGTCCGTCCGAATATCCGGGGAAAAATAAGTCATACTACTTTTGGAACAGACCTTGTAACTTTGACTGCACATAACACAAGAACTCTACAATCAGAAAAAAAGCTTCAGTTCTTTGTAGATGCTTATACATTAATGGTGCTATCTATGTTTTTTCGATGGCGAGGATGACTAGGTATATAACTATTATATTCCTGGTCACACGACAAGAGTTTTGGCGCTCGGTGCAAATGGCAATTTCGAAAGTTTAATTAACTTTCACTGTAATTGGTATAAATCTTAGAATTAGGTTTCGTACGTTCCGTAAAAATGTCCACACACCGTGGTTCGAAAACACTTTTCAATAGCATAAAGCATATCCTCAGCTCAATCTTACTGCCAATCTTTATTCCATACAAGACAATTATGAAGGATTCTCGGGTCTTCCACCGGGTCAGGGGTTCCATGGAAGTTCCAGGGGTACCGGTGGAAGACCCGAGAATCCTTCATGAAGAAAATACGCCGGGAAAGAGCCAGATCTTACTTCAAGACAATTATTCTTTCCAATTCAATTATCCACTTAATTTACGCTCTCCTACCTAACACGGCCTTCAGCATTCCACTATCTCATACAGGTTTTCCGCCTTCTGTGAATTTAAACTCAGTAATCCCGTCTTTTACCAACTCCAATCTATCATTTATGCATTTATCCTCCACGCTGTTAAAAGTAAACTCTCCAATCTCCTCCTGTTGGACACAAAATGTGCCAAGTAAAATTAAAAGGGGTAGGCAAAGACTCTTTGTCCTAAAATCTCGAATGCTTTTCCAATATTGGTCACCGACAGTTCGGGTATCCATTACATGTTCAATCTACGACATCATGAAATGGAAATTTGTGATTAGGATGGATGCGTTCATGTCGCAGTCACTGAAAAAAACACCAATCAATTCCTCGTAAACATCAACGTTAATGTAACCATTCTCCCTTTGCATTTGGAAAGCTCATCATTGATAAGCAAAATCAATAACTTTGGGAATGGAATGGAATCTGAGTGATTTCCTCGGGAAGAAAGTGTGGGAAATAGAGAAGGCTGGGAAGGAAATTCACAGATTAGCGAATTCAAGCACTAAAAACGAGAAAAAGTAATAAAAAATAGGCGTACAAGCTATGAGCCGCGCTCAGAAAATCTCACTCGAGAATAATGAGTCGTAGAAACGTTATCGTTTTCTGGACGGCATGTGGGAGGATACATAATTGTTCGTACGCGAAAATTAAACCTTTCGGACGCGAAATTGCTCGTGTCCGGATATCGAGTCGCTGCCAAATTATCCGATACCCCCTTTCCCCTAATCTCCTCCCCCTACTACACTCCAATCATTTCTCTCAACCAGCCCTTAGCTTTACAAACCATAATGTATTCTCAACGCAGTGCTTGAAATTTCAAGTACCCTCTCGACGTTTCCGCTGACTCAGTATCCTTCTCTGCCTATAATGGGGAGGGCCTGAACCCCTTCAACCGGAACCACGCCCCTTCCAGCCTCTCGCGATCTCAAGCATTCTTTAGAATAAAACTGCTAGGGCATCTCTTCGTTTTGTTTTAGTTTTCTACTTCGAGAAGGGACGTCCGTTTAAAAACGTACTGTGAATTCATTCCCCATAGTTCTTTTTTCACTACACGCACCAAAGAACTTCCATGCTTCAAGGAGCACTTGGGTGAGAAAGCATAAATTATTTTGCTACATAAGTTATTTTATGAAATACAAACGTAATTTCTAAAAGCAGAGTATCATCATCGGCCACCTTTAAAGTAATGAAAGATCGTATATGTGTATTTCAATTTTAAACGAAGGGTAAAGGAAAGGAAGCTTGGAGAGTAATAACTCGCGGAGGAAGTTGTTTGATGTTTAATCAACCCAATCCACCCAAATAATTAGCCCGGTTCCCCCCCTTTGTTTACAATTCCAGTTATATACACAAACTAAATTAAGTGTGCCTGACGATGCATGGAAAAGCGAATTTCATTTCATGAAATTTTATTTGCAATCAATGTCTTTCCCTGCTAAACAAAGTAATTCTTCCAGATGAAGCCTGTTAAAGTGTCTTGTAGAGTGTGCCATAAACTTCAAACCATCGATTTTCAACTATTTATATGAAATAATTTTTCCTTAAGACGGAAATGGTTTTTTACGCCACTGTGAAAGAAAATAGGAGAAGAATTTAAAGCTTGGTGTGGTGATTTACGGGGAAAATTAATTCCTCGCCATTGATCAGACACGTTCAAAATTGTAAGACGCTCACATTTACGGAAAGATTTCACGAATTGGTTTACAAGGAAGTTAATCCTATTACCAGGAACAGTATTCGGTAATTTAAAAATGCACACTCAGTCACAGTGGTTAGTCCATAGTGGTTTTAAATGAGATATTCTCAGCACCAGGGACCGGCTCTGGGGTACCTTACCGCGTTTATGGTACTATAAAGTGGTCAAATAAGTTCACGAGCAAATTAATCCAGACTCCAGGGAACGATTTCATAAATAACTTCGTAAAACATCCGAAATGGTTTGGTGTCAAAGATTAAGCTCTTTCTATCACGTGGTATCATTTTTATAGTCGATTGAAGCGGCAAGCTTTTGTTAATTTCTAAAAATGAAAAAAAATTAGTTTCGTGCGGTGACTTAACACTTCATGAGTATAAAGGGGTAGAGCGTTGGACTACTGATTGGAGGGCCCGGGTTCGATTAAAAACTTCTATTTAAAAGGCATAACACTGAAAGCAAACAAAGCCGAGTTATATGAAGGCCCGGGTTCAATTTCTGGGAAAGCCTATCTGGGCACCCTCACCTGGACCTAAACTGTGTTATTTTTTGAGGACCAGATCTTCCTGGGGAAAACGTAGGATGACATAAACATGGTGATCATCTCACGAAACCCTAGCAAAAGAAAACCGACAGCAGCAAGACAGAAGAAGCAGGATAAGACCAAATTAGTTAGAATAAGAACTTGGAATGTTAGGACAATGCAGAGGATAGGAAAATACAATATAAAGCGAGAGATGGAATGAGATATTATAGATATTTTAGGTCTATGCGAGGTGAGATGGGAGGATAGCGGGGATTACCGGAGTGGTGGTTATAGAGTAATACACAGCAGAGGGGTCTAGAGCCAGCGAGGGGTTCCCATAAAATCGAATAAAGTAGGAAGAGGCGTAGCCAATATGGAGCATGTAACGGATAGAGTAATACTAGTAGAGATAAAAGCAGAACCGACGAACTTGGCCATTGTTCAGATATACATGCCACCGAGCAACCATAAGGAGGAAGAAGTCGATAGGATATACGATAGTTGGAGGACATAATCGCGCGATGGTATGTGAAAGAAGAGATGGTGGTGAGGTGGAGGACTACGGTTTAGGCACGAGAAATGAACGCGGGGAGAAAGCAATTGAATTCTGCAGGAGACAGGGGTTAGTCATCACCAACACATGGTTTAGACACCCCAAAAGGCATAGGTAGGTTGTAATTTGTTAGGAAAAACAAGACATGTGCTTGGTATTGTGTCTATCCAAAACCTTCCTGTAGCGGTAGATTACCTAATGTATACATTTACCTACACCCGTATGGCGGGGATTAAATGTATTAGTTGAAAGGGATTTTAGAGATGGAAATGAGAAGATTTGAGTTGATTTAAAGGTGTATCACTAACAAAAAATTGAACTCAATAATATGTGTGGGTTGGAATGCATTTCAATCATAAGCAAGTCCTAGAGCTTCAATTCTGAGTCGATGGCTTTACCAGCGGTGCACTAATGCGTGGGTAAATATTCTACGTATATTTGCAGAAATCCTTACACACTACCTCAAATTTAACATTTATCATTCTCACTTGGATGTTACATCGATTTTTCAGCACCTGAAATAGGCTATTGTCAATGTTTAACAGGATGACTAGCGATATCCGTGTTTTTGAGAATTTTTTTGAATAAGATCCGGGGAAGTATTTGAAAAGGCTCTGGAATTAGAGATATCATCATTGCTGCACAATAGCGATGACATCAAGGTCTGGTTTGTAGATTTTTGCATCACATATTCGCAAATATGTATGCGCTCTTTGTACTTCAGATTCATTGTCGCCGATACCTGTCTTTTCACTTCTTTACAGCTTATAATATATTTTTAACAAAAGATAACCTAAAATAAAGTTTATATCTACCACCACTATGCTCAAAAGCGTTTCAACAAATAGTTTTTTGCACTGGTGCATTTTCCACTTCATAGTCATGTCATGCTTTTCATAAAAGATCACTACTGCTTGCATAATACTCGATGCCCTTTGCTTTTAAGGTGTTTCAGCGGCTGAGTACTCCCCTCATTACCACCACCTTGTCAAGATTCATCACATGGCATTAGAAAATACGTTTCCCACATGATTTACCAAACCACCGAACATCTTTGCGTCAAATCGTTGCAACGTATATTGTAAGTATCCACTCAAGATAATAACCAGTTCGGCCCTTCAGGTCCACCTCTAAGAAACGTCGTAAATTCAGTTTAAAATATTCTAAATCGCATTTTACTTGCTTTGAAATGTGACTTCAGGTGTGATTTTCCTTCCCAAACTGTATGGCTTACCCCCACACTCCATCAAACCAATAAAAAAATTAGACCCACTATTATTACAGACATAATGTTTTTACAATTACATACTCTTTTTATTTTGAAGTAATTGCAGACTGCGAACTACTAAATTGAATGTATCTCGTATTTAGCAGCATTTGAACAATCAATTTCATCACATTATCATTTTTCATACATGTGCGCAGGTAATGGCAAGACATGCATGCTAAGGGTTGGGATGACAGTAAAATGGGTATCATTAAAAATCACTTACATTTCCGGATGATCAAGCTTTAGTTTGCCCATTAGCCAAGGGGTTAAAATCATTCCTGAGGTCAGTACAATACATATGGAATGAAGATGAATGCAAACAAAAGAAAGATTATGAGGGTTTTCAGAAGGAAGAAGGAAAAATTAGCCGTTCAAATTATAAATAGGCCAAAAATAGAGCAGGTGTGAGAGTTCACCTATATAGAAAGTGTTCTGGACCAAATTGGCCAAGTAGAGACATAAGCAGAAGAATTGCGTTAGGCAAAGAAACCTTCTCAAAGAGGAGGCAGTTGATGAAAGGGAAGTTGAGTACGGATGTGAAGAAACAGCTCGTCAAAACTTCGATTTGGAGTGTAGTTTCTACGGTTCAGAAACTTGGTAGTTGGAGCAAGATGGTCGATATAAGTTGGATACTTTTGGGTTGTGGGTGTGGAGTAGGATGATAAATAGGGAATGAAGGGAATGGAAGATAAATGAAGGGTAATAGGCATGGTGAGAAGGAGAGTGGGTTGATGACACAGATACAAAGAAGGCAGGAAAAGTGGATGCAGAACATTTTGATGGGCGATGGATTATTGAAGAATATGATTGAGAGGACGTTATACGGACAATACAGGGGAAGAAAAAGAATGGGCTCGTGTGACAGATTGAAGGTTTAATGTGTGCAGAATCGAAGAAGAGTTTGAATCATGGCGGATTCAGGTTGCATCTTGGGCAGGGCTAAGGAATTTAGGGTTTTTAAGTTTGTGTCCACTCAAAACTTAACTGAAACGGGAGACTACCAAATAGTATATACGAGTAGTATAGTCTCTATATCTATTGACGGAAAACAGAACGCCCTAGGTTTAATTCCTGACGTGAATCAGTTTGTTCTTATTTGAAATCAGAAACCTTCAATTCCCTTACCAATGCCACGTTTATCCAACATGGTTATCCTATCACTTTTCTTCGTTATTCAATAACATGTTGATAGGAGTCAATGCCATTAGGGGTATTACAGTGAATAGAAAGCTATAGGCACATGCATATACTATCTAGTATGATTCAAGCACTCGTAGAGAAGAACATTTTATTTTGATCTCAGACGAGCTTAACGGCTAGCGCATTACCTGTCCTTTTTCATTTAAAGGTTTTCTATTATGACATCTGTCTTACTTTTTCCTCACGAAATGTCCTGAGGTATGGCTCTTCGACGTTTCGATGCATGAAAACTCGTTTTTCTTCATTTTAGTGGCACTATAATAGATAAGTGAAATGTAACATTTCGAAAGTATTTTAACAAGCCCATAAATGCTTAAATGGTTCGTAAGTGTTCCTTCAATTGGTAAGGATTTTCGCAATGCGCTATATCTGTCTTACTTTTCTCCCAAGAAATTTCCTAAGGCCTCTGGCTCTTCGACATTCCCCTCCGATTTCTCTCCAATATGTTCTTTCTCCGTATTTGAATTATACTGAACCGTAATGGACAAATCTCTGAGCGCCCTTTCTCAACAAAACCGATCATCTTTTCATGCTCTAACGTTACAGAATTGAAATGGAGGCAAAAGAATTCGGAAGTGATCGGAAATCCATCCGCGATTCCGACCTCTCTTTCGAAACCCCAATGAGAAAGCTTTATATCAACGGATTTTTGTGAGCATGAATTCGGGGTGGAGCAAGTAATCTAACCCTGAATGCGTGCTGAATGATACTCGTTCTGAGAGTCCTTCATTCCGGTGAGTGGATCTCTTCAGGCACTCGAGATACTGGCTACACGAATTGCAGCGGCGATGCCTTTAGAGTTGTGCCTCAAAATTTGACGCCCCTCCCCACCCATTCCCACTGGGTTTATAAATGACTTATAGGACTGTGGGAGACGTGTGTGATAGGCGTTTTACAGGAATTAGGCTGCGAGCCGCTTGAGATGCGAAGAGAACAAGCAAGACTTTAAGAAAGGTTCTGAAAAAACGAGTTTAACAATGACACTAAAGAAAGTATTATGTCCCCACACTATTTATGTAGGTCAGACTACAAAGGCAACATAAGGGAGATATACTGCAGTAAAAAATAACACAAATGTTCATTCTTTCCCTGGAAAGTCAGGAATCATTAGAAAGCTAGTAAGAAATCAAAGTCATTATACAAGTAGAAATAGTAAAGACATTCAATATCCAAGTCAACACATGACTAAACGCTGCGTAGACATAAAGTGAATTCGTAGGTGCATAGGCATGTTAGTTAATAGTGTACGTATTTACTTGCATGTAAGGGTAAAAGGTTTTTTCCTGGCTATATATGCCTCTGTAAGTGTAGATTGGCATGAATTTGTTGGTTTTGCATGTGGTGTACTGTTTTACGGGTGGTGACCTAACACACCGCGCAACACGACCTTGCGGCGGCTTGCGGGGTATTATGTAGAATGCAGAAGTGTTCTCTAAATCACATCCGACCCCTCATCCATTTATGTGTTTTTGGTAATGGCCGCAATGAGAATAAAGTTATTGCTATGCGATGACCTTATTCAACGATTTTTTCAATTAATAGAAATTCTGCATCTTGAAACCTTGATTTCACTTTTAATGCAAAGGATAATCTTAATAGACAGAGTTTAAATGCATGCCATTTTTATGATAAATACATTGAAACATTACAATTAGAAGAAGTTGCCGGAACGCATGTTTTTTACGTTTAAACATGCTCAGTAGCATGTTTTTGAACATCCAATTGAAATAGTATGCCAATTGTTCAGCACTTAGACTAAAATAAATAAAGCTGGTCCCCCCTTTTGGAATTTGGACGGCAATGACAATTTGCCAACAATTCGCTATTTTTTTATGGATACGGAATCGTTTACAAAAAAAAAAAGGTTAAGGCGACGTTTTATTTGAATACGAAAGAATGGTGGTCACATGATTTCAGGATTGATATAAGACTTAAGTACTTATTAATTAGGATACTGCGTGACTAATTTAAATATTAATTACACAAATGTATGTCCCTATTTAAATTTTAAATTTAATTTTATTTATTTTTATTAATGTCATTTATTTAATTATATTTTCATTCGTTTTATTTTTCATTTATTTAATTTTTAATTTTTTAAATAATTTTTGGTAAGCAATTCACATGCACCCAAAATTATGAAAACATATTAACCACTTAATTCTATTTAAAAAATTTCAAAATAATTTCGACTTAATGGAATGTGATTTGATTTCAAGTGGTTTAAAAACTGCGATGGCTCACCATGTTCCTTCGATTCGTAAACAAAAATACAATCATTCAAATGAGTGACAAAATGGCAGGTGGAGATCGATGTGAACGGCGATGCGATAGAATTATTCATAACATAAATTCTCCACTAAATATTGAATCTTCAATGAAGATTACTCATTAGTTATGTATATTCAAGAAAGAACGGGCTATTCGCCATTCCTTCATCAACGTGGGAGCAATGAATGTGGAAAAATTTCTGTTTTCAGTGAAAACTACACCAATCGCCAGTTGGACGTTCCTTTAATTTACAAGAGGCAAATTAACACGTCTACGATGCAAAAACTAGCGATTAGAATGATATGCCATGCAATATATATCATAACTGTATTCCATGTAAATTAGCTATAACGTGAAATCTATTGCATTGGGTTGAGATGGCAACTATTTAGTTGATTCGATTATTTTTAGCAAGAAAAGTCAACGGGAAGAGTTGCATTCTATAATACATCCATATATATTTTACAGGGAGACAAAAGAATTCTCAACAAATAACCTTTTCAGACCGGTTAGGTTTCATACTAAGGAGAGAATTAGCGAGTTTTTAAGTTTCAAAATTTAGTCGAAGAAATGTCCCTATGCACTTCTCTCTATAGATTCAATTCAACGCTTTCAGCGAAGGAATGCCCACCCTTGAGAAGAATATGCGTCAACCGCTTAATTTGTGGCCATTGAGGTCGTGGATCTCTTTGTGTCCGTGTGAATACAAGTAGCTTTGTTTATGAGTTACATGATTTAAAGTTCCTTTTGGTTACCACAGTGAAGAGTACTTTTTGTATAAATTCAGCCTGATAAACGTAATAACTATGAGTTATTCTATATGATTTAAGTTTATCGATTCATTCTGCAATGTAAAAGCAGAATTGCACATTAAAACGGTAACATGTTTTAAAATATCTCAGTATGGTCTTGAATTTCTAATCCCGAATAAAAACAGTCGTCAAATTACCCACTGGTACTTGAAAATACTGTTTCATTTCCTTCTTTTCCGAACTCCTTTTTTTCTCATTAAGGTGAAAGCACGAAATACTTCGAGTTTGATTAACAGTTGCCAAAACCACGTCACAAGAATTTCTAGTTTGAATGATGCCACTTCTCCTAATTAGCGCGCATTCATCCGATTCACAGGTCATGGCACGGCAAGTGAATTTTGAGAGGATCGATGAATTGAGTCAACCATTGGAGCATTAAGAAGAGGAGTGGAGTTAAGAGTGCCTTTAGCTCGGTAGGCTTCGTGCAGGAGGCAAAAATAAACCTATTTACGGTAGCAGAATGAAAAGTAATGGTCGTCTACCAGGTATACTATTGATCCATGCCGCCACTGAAAGCACCTTCAAGCTCCGATATCGGAGAATGGTATTTTCCTTAGCAACGCCGAAAAGGTAATACAAAGTAAAGGAGTAATCGAAAAGAAAGACCTGACAAAATGATTTTGCCTATAGGGAATACATGATCAGTGGAACTTTATTCGATGTTGATCCTTCGTAAGTGTTTAATCACCCGGGGCAACATACAAGAACAAATGCATATACTTATATTTCCCAGACAATTCGCCGCAAGGAGTTTTAGAGCAGGTCGCTTAGGGAAATTTGCCATGCGAATTAAAAACTTTAATTTAATTTACTGTTAGTTCCGATCATTGAGTATAATACTTCCAAGCAATGTTGTGATTGCGAAAAGCTTGTTATCGATTTTATAGGTTCGATCAACAGGGTACGACTTAAGTTTCTTCGGGTCACCTTCAACATCTATCGCTTATAATGTTATTTTAATTTGGTATTTAATAATAATCGAATTTTATATTAGATAATTCGACTCTAGGTGAAACTTTTAATATCAATTTAGGTGTTCTGTCTAACTTTTCAGACTAGAAACATATCTTTATTCAATATTAAGTGGATTTTTATTCTA
Source organism: Hetaerina titia (assembly GCA_037158775.1). Taxonomy (NCBI): domain Eukaryota; kingdom Metazoa; phylum Arthropoda; class Insecta; order Odonata; family Calopterygidae; genus Hetaerina; species Hetaerina titia. The sequence continues at coordinate 38,816,726 of CM073774.1, forward strand.
CGTTACCATTGAACTCAAGATATTATTTGGAAATTCGGCTCGACTAAAGCATTTAAGTGAGCAAAATAACTAAATAAAATCTAGGTCTTTGTTTCAAAGTGCCCGATGGCACAAGGCTATTGTGAGGGGAATATTAAGGCACCAGCCTTCGCGTATGCACTTTAGAGTGACGTGATATGCTTGCAAGTTGACAAGATTTTTTGGCTTCAATTTTCAGGGTGTAGCCTTTGATTCGTTGTGATCACGAATTTTGTGATGGGAGAACGAGGACCTTAAATCTACCAGTGCTGATTCTATTCCTTTAATTTTTTTCTGGGTGTTCATACTCCCAGACAATTAATTAATTCGCAATGCCCTTAATAACGACCTAAGTTTCCCGAGTAGACTCCAGAGTCGAGTACTTCTATTTTAAAAGTCGATTAACATGCATAAGTCGGATCTCATTGTGCCTAGAAGAGATTCCGGGCCGTTTCAACTAGCAGATACGTGATATTTTCCTCTCGGACCAATTTACATCAAATCTTATTCGAGTTTCATTTATATTCCTTAACTACCACATCTTCTAATGGATCTTTAATGCCTTTTGCCTTTTCAAGTATCCGGCTTCCTTACACATTTCTCATTTGTTTTATTATTTTTACACACAAAGAGATGAAAAGTATCAAAACTCTTTTAACATGTGAAATAATGCAGACACAATACAAGCTACATTTTGTAACAGAACCATACGAAGTAGCAACATTCCTCTTGATGAAGTAGGGGAAACTTAGATTTCACCAAACTTTTGGTGGTAAGTTTTTTACTAAAAGTCTGGTGAAATCTACTAAGTGTTTTCTTCCTCTGAATGGATTTCTCAAGATTGAGCTTAATACCATAGAGCCTTTAGCATTTTCTTTTGCGTTACATTTTCCCACGACCCGTCATTCGAAGGAAAATTACTTTTTGGCGGTCACGCGTGATATGCAGTATGTCCCCTAAAGGAAGCTGAAAAGGGAACAGGATTTACGAGCACTGAACCTATTTCGGGCTACATAGTTCTACACATATGGCCATGTAGTACGTATTGCCGTATGTTCTATTTGTTCGCCGTAAGTTCGTTTTTGTCCATCCAGTGACAACTTCCATTCCATCCTAGCAACTTTCATTGATTCCAGCAACTTTCATTGATTCCGGCAGCTTTCACTTTAGTGTTTGTTTTCAATTTACATAATGCATCTCGGTGAGTTGAGACTCACTAAAAGCACTGGAGGCGTATATGAGATGAAAGGGAGTTGGGCTTAAATTCGCGGTAGATGAAATGGTGAAGGAATTAGAAGGACAGAGAACGCACAAAAAAAATTGAGTTCGGCCCCACAGAAATTCGGAATGTAAACTTTACAAAAAGAGCTCCAAAAACTTTTTTCTGGTGAATCGTGAAACTTTTAACGAATTCGTACGTCATTCAATTGAATAACACCCGTGTGTCATTCCACGAAGTATTTTTGCCAAATGGTATCCGAGTACGCTTGGTGTATCCATATATTCGATTGACACCTCCTTTAGCCATCAAAGAAAACATTCATCTCCTAGAAGTATCATTGCAGGAAAAACACACTAACCGTGAGAAATGCAATTGAATTGACATACTATATGCACAAAGTTTATACGGTCTCTAGGATCGCTTTAACATAAAGTATTGGCAGTAATCTTCCGGATTTGGGTAAGTTTTCGATGAACCCTGAGACTAGACATTATTCTGCTCCTAAACCCTGGCTAAATGACACAAATTAATCACAACTTAATATGACATGAAACGATAGCCATTACAATACATCGTCCTTTAGGCTTTCATACTTTCTGCCTCCATTAATTTTATCCAAAATGTCTGTCATCTTCCGTCCTCTATCTAGTTCCCTCCCTCCCTCTTTCACACCCCCTTTCTCTTCGAGGGTGTTTTCCTGCTCGGGCTTGGTGATGACTAACCCCTGTCTCCTGCAGAATTCAATTGCTTTCTCTCCGCGTTCATTCCTCGTGCCTAACCCATAGTCCCCCACCTCACCACCATCTCTTCCTTCGCCTACCGTCATATTCCAATCCCCCATCACTATCAAAGGTTTCCCTGCAGGAACACTCGCGATGATATCCTCTAACTCATCGTACATCCTATCGACTTCTTCCTCCTTGTGGTTGCTCGGTGGCATTTATACCTGAACAATGACCAAGTTTGTCAGTTGTGCTTTAATCTCTACAAGTAAGATTCTATCAGTTGCTTGCTCTATTTTGACTACGCTTCTTCCTACCCCTTTATTTAAAATTATGGCAACCCCTCGTTGGCTCTCGTCCCCGCCGCTGTATATTACTCTATAATTGTCACTCCAGTAATCCCCGCTATCCTTCCATCTCACCTCGCAGAGGCCTAAAACATCTATGTTACCTCTTTCCATCTCTCGCTTAATATTTTCTAATTTGCCTCTCCTCAACATTGTCCTGACGTTCCAGGTTCCTATTCTTACTACTTTCGCCTTCTTCTGAGTCTTCTGTCCTGCTGAAGTTATTTCTTCCCTGCAAGGGTTTCGTGTGATGACGACCGCGGAAGCCTTGCCTCTCCCGCTGCCGGGCACGACACACGGCCTCTTGGGCCGAGTCCCGTAGTTGCCAGGACTCATATTATCTATAGTGCCCATCATAATATTCTTGGGAATCATAATTGAGGTGGTTTCCCGTTGCCTTCCTCAATAGTGTTTTTAGCGTGACACCATCACTTAATGGCCGCCCCACTGGGGTCAGACGCCATTGCAGCCGCCTCACTGAGGAACAGACGCTGCGTGGACTACCTTTCGTCTGGCTCCTAACCTTCGACCTATCTGGCATGGGTGACCCTTCCAGGAATAATTATTATTACTCCCGCCAGCACAGCTCTAGGGGTCATCGGAACACACAAGCCCTTCCACCACGACAAGGTTGTAGGCCATGGGAGGGATATATATATATATATATTTATTTTTCTACATTATATTATATATATATATATATATATATATATATATATATATATACGGCCGTGCCGTCGAAACGTAAATATCTACCGTAAGTGTCCTTCTTTTATGTTTCACAAAATAACTCCCAGACCCTGCAATGAACCTAGATGCAAAACATACCCTATTTTCCTAACCAGAATCCCATCCCTCTCCCACCCGCTCTTTAACTCTCTCCCACCAATTCCCTACTCCTCGTGTACCTCCAGCAATGTTGTCTACCTACTTAAGTGCCAACTTTGCCCTGCCTTTTACATTGGACAGTGTACCACACCCCTCAATATTAGAATCAATAATCATAGAGCCTCATGCAACAATTCCTCCCTTATTGGTATGCTCCCAATCCCCAAACATGCCTCCGAACACAACACTGCCTTTGACCAATGTTTTAAAGTATCCGTCTTAGCATCCCTCCCACACTCAGACCCTCCACTGAAACTCAAAACATTAGAGCTAGCTTTCATCTGGCTCTTGGATTCCTGGAATCGCCCAGGTATTAATATTAGACATTAATTGCCCCCTTTATGCATATAATTTCATCCCCCTCCGCCCCCAACAACTTCCATATCATCCCCACCTTTTTTAAAATTCCCGCGCTATACACTACCCCTCCAAACTCCTCACCTCGAATGCCTTCCCCCCTTTTTTCCCCCCTTTTCCTTTCTTTTCCCCTCTTTTCCCCCATTTCCCCTTCTCCTTCCTACCACTGCTTTCGGGCCCTCCTCTGCCTCAGTTCTGTTCCTAATTCCTCTTGAGAAAGGTGGTTGGACCACCGAAAATTCGAGAACCAGTGAGTTTTCCCTCTTTTGTGTGTTTTGGTTTCTGTGTTTGTTATGACTATCAGTGAATTTACATTACACGTTTGTGGGTTTTCCAAAAAAGTGTATATATATATATATATATATATATATATATATATATATATATATATATATACACTTGGAAAAGACGCTCTCCGGCGACGCACAAACACACAAACACTAACACAAAAAACACCACACACATAGAAACATAAAAGAAGGACACTTACATTGGATATTTACGTTTCGACGGCGTTGTAAGTGTCCTTCTTTTATGTTTCTATGTGTGTGGTGTTTTTTGTGTTAGTGTTTGTGTGTTTATATATATATATATATATATATATATATATATATATATATATATATATATATATATATATATATATATATATATATATATATATATATATATATATGCATTCAAACACGAAATCCCGGCGAACGGCGAAATACGGCGAACAAATATTCTTTCACATAGAAATAGATACAAGGAAAGGGGATAGGAACACACATAAAAGACGAACACAGGAGAATGCATGTAATTATAAATTTTATGACTAATACAATATGCATGTGAAGATGGGTTAAATGGAAGGTCTCAATTTCGCCCAAATAAAGACCTCTATCAATCTCGTTTTCCTAGCCTTTTTTTTCCCCTCCATCGCCGACTTCAGCATCTAATCACGTATCAGTATCTCCTGCACCCTCTTGAATTTTTAAATCGCCTCGGAATAGATAAAATGCCAATTTGGAATGATGTACTACTTAGGGGACACGAAGATGTCGAAGAGTTACAAATGGTGCAGACGTGAAAGTAAGATGCGAGTCCCCGTTCCCCTTTGCTACTCGGGTTTTTACTGCTCAATAACTTGTAGTGAGCCCCCAACACGTGTCTGTGCTGACGGAGAATCACCCCTATGATAGTGACCCACTAAATGTATAACACAAAGAAAAAAATAATAAAACTTCCCCAGAACAAAATTTCTTTTTCACTCGAGTTTGTCCTACATATAGACCATCGGTGGTCCCACACAGAGGGATGAGGGAACCACAGAGAGGTTGAAAATTTATGCTCATTTGAAAGGCCGTGATTAAATTAGTTCAATTTTTACAAAATTCACATTGTCATTAAAATGTAATTTATTTGGCCATGTTTTAATTTTTGTCCTGATTTATTTTATTCTCCCTTCACGTTAATTCTGCACCTCCAAATGGAGTCGTGACGCTCATCAATTGTAGCTTCAAGAAGATTAATGAAGCGTAAAAATCAAATTTTGAGGAAATGTGAAAAGAAAACTCAACAAGAGAATGCGGCTGGAAGATAGACGGATGGAACAGTCCTTTTGTGAGCTGAGGAAACGCGCTAAATTCCGAGAAACCAATAAATTGTAGATATGCACGGGGCAAACTTGCGTGTCCATTAGTAGCGGACTGAGTGAACTACGAAAAGTAACAGCCGACAGGTAAACGAAAATCACCTCTGTCGACGAGGACGTGGTGAAGGAATCAAAAGAGCGAAATATATCAAATAGGCACCTTATTAAAAAAATAATAAGGCGCACTTATGTTTAATGAAAGCTTTTTTCACGAAGATTATCTAATAATCCAATTCATAACGTGTTTGTACTGAAAAACGTATCCTACTCTGTATGAAAAAAATGATTTTTTTCACTTTAGTTGCGCCATACTACATAATAACTTATAATTTAAAGTACAATGTAACATTTCAAAAGTATTTTAACAGGTTCATAAATGATTCTTAAGTGATCCTTCCATTAGTAATAATTTTCGCAATACGCACTTTGGTGATAAAAAATTATGAAAATTCGTCCTCCATCGCCAGAGGCTGAATTAATACTACAATAACCTTTACGTAACGTGTCTCCTGAACCAGACTGGTTGGAGGAGGGGGGGAGCTGAAACCTCTAAATGGAAACGTAATGAAATGGAGCCCTCCTCGAAGTCTTACGTAAGTTGAGGACCACTCCTTATTGAAGCCTGGTGTCCACAAAAAGAAGGGTCGTGATACGCTCAGCTATATGTAACGTAACTTTCCGCGTTCCCAGACGTCATGTTATATAATAAGCCTTTACCGTTCAACAAAACGACGGTGGAGTGCTTATCATTAAGAGTTTAGAGCATTAAATAAATGAAGGAAGTATCTCCAACCCTTTTGTTTCCGTCCATGTTAGCCCTGTCGAGACTGGGTATTGGCAGCCGTATCTATCTCTCTCTTCCAGTATCCCAAGTCCTCAGCGACACACAATGTACCTTGTTCTCACGAAAAGGTGCAGTATGAATTGTACAAATAAAAATACTGCAACCATTTTTTTCACACACCTCAACCAGTCTCAACGTATCCGCGTCGTTATAAAGGAGTCCAAAAATGTAATAGAGCGACTAATTTCGTATTCATAATTTTAAATTAAAATTTGAAAACGCTTGGAAATATTGGGGGTGTTCAAAACCTACTTTAAAAGGTAGAAAACCAAATAATATAAATAATTTTAATGGGATGATGGTATAGGAATCGTCTCCTTTTTTATTGTTGACCACTTGATAACCACACGGAAGCGTTAAAACCAGTCGAGTAAACTTAAAATGAAAGTGTGGAATATTACGATGTGTATTTATTCGTATTATGTCTAAATTTCAGAAAGTTGATTTTCCTTTAGTAGTATGAATTCTGAAGGATCTCATACATTATCCGCGAAAGATGAAGGCTTGAGGTCTGGCTTGGTACAATGATGTTCTTATCCAAGATGGCTCCCGGTGTTACATTGAGAAGCTATCCGTGACCAAACTGCAACCCTTGGTACTTGCACGTAAAATACAGGTACGTTACTACACGGCCTATGTTTCCACGCGCGGTGTCATTTTCAGTTGCGTTAAACAGAAAATGATTTTCCTTTAATAGTACACAGGCAGAACGTAGAAAGTAACGAAGCCCCTCATGTGTGTGTGCCTATAGATAGATAAATAAATAAATAAATATACATATATTATTATTAGGTAATCTACCGGCTAAGGTAGGTTTTTGGATGGACACAACTATCAAATAAACATTTTGTAACTCCAAACAAAACCCAATCCAGCAACCTAATCTACATCAGGTCCCTCTTCATCTCGGTGTACTTCTTTCCTCCCGTCATTCCGTCCAACATCCCTATTCTGTTCCTGCCCTTTCCTCGCTTTCCCAACATTCTCCCCTCTATTACCTTCTTCAACATTCCACTACCGCTCAATACGCCTTTCATCCATTTTTCCTGCCTCCATAGGATTTCTCCCAACAAACCCCTATGCTCGCTCACCATCCCCAGTACTTCCTCATTGGTCTTCCTTTCGGTCCATTTCACCTTCTCCATTCTTCTCCACACCCACATTTCAAAAGCCTCCAATCTACGTCTATCCTCCTGCTCCAGCGACCACGTTTCCGCGCCGTACATAGCTACGCTCCATATCAGAGTTTTTATGAGTCTTGTCTTAACATCCCTACTCAACGTTCCCGTCATCAACTCCCTCCTCCTTGAGAAAGCCTCCTTGTCTAGCGCAATTCTTCTCCTTACGTCCATTCTACTTTGACCGTATTGGTCCGAAACACTTCCGAGATACATAAACTGTTCTACCTGCTATATTTTTTCCCTTCCTATTTTAATGTTTAGCTTAGCCTAAACCCTCCCATGGACTACAACCTTGTCGTGGTGGAAGGGCTTGTGTGTTCCGATGACCCCTAGAGCTGTGCTGGCGGGAGTAATAATAATTATTCCTGGAAGGGTCACCCATGCCAGATAGGTCGAAGGTTAGGAGCCAGACGAAAGGTAGTCCACGCAGCGTCTGTTCCTCAGTGAGGCGGCTGCAATGGCGTCTGACCCCAGTGGGGCGGCCATTAAGTGATGGTGTCACGCTAAAAACACTATTGAGGAAGGCAACGGGAAACCACCTCAATTATGATTCCCAAGAATATTATGATGGGCACTATAGATAATATGAGTCCTGGCAACTACGGGACTCGGCCCAAGAGGCCGTGTGTCGTGCCCGGCAGCGGGAGAGGCAAGGCTTCCGCGGTCGTCATCACACGAAACCCTTGCAGGGAAGAAATAACTTCAGCAGGACAGAAGACTCAGAAGAAGGCGAAAGTAGTAAGAATAGGAACCTGGAACGTCAGGACAATGTTGAGGAGAGGCAAATTAGAAAATATTAAGCGAGAGATGGAAAGAGGTAACATAGATGTTTTAGGCCTCTGCGAGGTGAGATGGAAGGATAGCGGGGATTACTGGAGTGACAATTATAGAGTAATATACAGCGGCGGGGACGAGAGCCAACGAGGGGTTGCCATAATTTTAAATAAAGGGGTAGGAAGAAGCGTAGTCAAAATAGAGCAAGCAACTGATAGAATCTTACTTGTAGAGATTAAAGCACAACTGACAAACTTGGTCATTGTTCAGGTATAAATGCCACCGAGCAACCACAAGGAGGAAGAAGTCGATAGGATGTACGATGAGTTAGAGGATATCATCGCGAGTGTTCCTGCAGGGAAACCTTTGATAGTGATGGGGGATTGGAATATGACGGTAGGCGAAGGAAGAGATGGTGGTGAGGTGGGGGACTATGGGTTAGGCACGAGGAATGAACGCGGAGAGAAAGCAATTGAATTCTGCAGGAGACGGGGGTTAGTCATCACCAACACATGGTTTAGACACCACAAAAGGCGTAGGTATACATGGAAAATGCCAGGTGACTCAGAAAGGTATCAGTTAGATTATATTATGGTTAGGCACAGGTTTAGGAACAGTGTGATAAATTCGCACAGTTTCCCAGGAGCGGATGCGGACTCTGACCACAATTTAGTTGTTATGAAATGTAACGTTCGTTTCAAGAAGATAAGGCAAGGGCGGCGGGTTAAAAAATGGAATTTAGAAGCAGTAAATGAATTAACCAGGAAGGAGTATCAGGAGGCTGTAGAGAAAATGATGGATGACGGTAAAGAACTGAGTACTATCGAAGAAAAATGGGAATGTATCAAGAAAGGGATATTGGAAGCCGCTAAAGACACTATAGGAACCGTTAACGGGAAAAGGATAAGGAAACCATGGGTAACGGATGAGATGATTGCAAAGATGGACGAGAGAAGAAGATGGAAAAATGTAAACACAGAGTTAGGCAAAATGAAGTACAAAGAGTTAAACAATAAATTGAGAAGGGCTACAAATAAAGCAAAAGAAGAATGGTGGAAAACGCAATGCGAGGATATGGAAAGTTTACAGAAGAAGGGTGAAATTGGTGCTCTATACAGCAAGGTTAAGTTATTATCGGGAAGTAAGAAGGCAAGATCTGTGCTAACAGTTAAAGATAAATGGGGTAAGATAATAGTTGAACCAGGAAAAATCCAAAAGAGATGGAAGGAATATATAGAAACACTGTATGGTAAAGAACTTAGGCCGACAAGGTTAGACATAGAAAAGGAACATGAGGTAGAAGAAGATAGCTTAGGTCCAGGCATACTCGACGATGAAATAGAAAGGGCATTAAAGGAGATGAAAGCAAACAAAGCTGTGGGGGTGGACAATATTCCTGTAGAAATGTTGAAATGGTTAGGGAAAGGTGGGAAGAAGGCCATATATGGACTGATTCGTAGTATCTATGAGGAAGGAATCTGGCCGGAAGATTTTGTGAGATCGGTGTTAGTTCCTATTCCAAAAAAGGCAAAGGCTTCGTCATGTGAGGATTACAGAACAATAAGTTTGATATCCCACGCAGCTAAAGTTATTCTCAGGATCATCAACAAAAGGATAGAGAGTAAGGCAAATGATTACTTAGGGGATGATCAGTTTGGGTTCAGGAAAGGAAGAGGTACGCGTGATGCCATTGCAGTAATGAGATCACTAGTCGAGAGGAATATAGAATACAATCAGGACGTTTTTGCCTGTTTTGTAGATTTCGAAAAAGCGTTTGATAGAGTGAATTGGGAAAAATTAATGCGTGTATTGCAGAAAATAGGAATGGATTGGAGGGACAGGAGACTGATCCGCAACCTGTACATGTCTCAGACTGCTCAGGTGCGAGTGGGGAACGGAGAGTCCGGATGGGCAGTGTTAGGAAGAGGTGTAAGGCAGGGTTGCCCATTGTCACCGGTACTGTTCAACGTATATGTAGAGGAAATGATTAAAGAGGCATGGGAAGAACTGGAGGTAGGAATGAAAGTCGGAGGGGAATTCGTAAAATCGGTTAGGTTTGCTGATGACCAAGCATTAGTTGCTCAGTCAGCCAAGGGGTTGCAAGCATTGTTGAGTGAATTGGAGGTTCAGTGCGATAAATATGGGATGAGAATCAATATTAATAAAACAAAGGTTATGCGATTTTCTAGAAAGAAAAAGGCTAAGCTAAATATTAAAATAGGCGGGGAAAGAATAGAGCAGGTAGAGCAGTTTACATATCTCTGAAGTGTTTTGGACCAATACGGTCAAAGTGGTAGGGACGTAAGGAGAAGAATTGCGCTAGGCAAGGAGGCTTTCTCAAAGAGGAGGGAGTTGATGACGGGGACGTTGAGTAGGGATGTTAAGACAAGACTCGTAAAAACTCTGATATGGAGCGTAGCTATGTACGGCGCGGAAACGTGGTCGCTGAAGCAGGAGGATAGACGTAGATTGGAGGCTTTTGAAATGTGGGTATGGAGAAGAATGGAGAAGGTGAAATGGACCGAAAGGAAAACAAATGAGGAAGTACTAGAAATGGTGGGGGAGGAGAGGGGTTTGTTGAGAGAAATCCTATGGAGGCAGGAAAAATGGATGAAAGGCGTATTGAGCGGTAGTGGAATGTTGAAGAGGGTAATAGAGGGGAGAATGTTGGGCAAGCGTGGTAAGGGTAGGAACAGGATAGGGATGTTGGACGGGATGAAGGGAGGAAAGAAGTACACCGAGATGAAGAGGGACCTGATATAGATTGGTTTGCTAGGTGGGGAGTTACAAAATGTTTATTTGATAGTTGTGTCCATCCAAAAACCTACCTTAACCGGTAGATTACCTAATATATGCTTAGCCTAAAAAAGCGTTTGATAGAGTGAATTAGGAAAAACTAATGCGGGTATTGAAGAAAATAGGAACGGATTGGAGGGTCAGGAGACTGAACCGCAACCTATACATGTCTCAGATAGCTCATGTGTGAGTAGGGAACGGAGGGTCCGGTTGGGCATGTTAGTAAGAGGTGTAAGGCAGGGTTTCCCAATAATATATATATATTTATATACACATTCAAACACGAAATACCGCCATATGACGAATAAAACTTTTGGACGGCACAATAGAACAGAATAAAACAGATAACACGTAAAAGGACACTCACACTATAGATTATTTGAGCTTTTTGCCTACTTCCAGGCCTTCTTCAGGTCAGGGTCTGAACCCGAACCCTCTTGTCAGTAGTCAAACGCTCTACCCTACTGCGACCGACCACCGCAATCCATATATATATATATATATATATGGATTGCGGTGGTCGGTCGCAGTAGGGTAGAGCGTTTATATATATATATATATATATATATATATATATATATATATATATATATATATATATATATATATGCCACATATTTTCTTCACAGATCAGATTATTGACGCTGCGAGTCGAAACTTAGATCGAGTAATAAATAATTGTAAGTGAAAACGCCAGTTTTAGTTGAGCTCAATTGTTGTCGGCTGGTGCAAAAAAAACTCATAAGTAATCAGAAGTGAAGGAAATATTTAAATTTATATAAAACGCTAAATGAATTGTCATCCGAAGTAGACCCTGGTAGCGTAAGCGTATTATTTAGTAAATCATAAAGGCGAAAGAAGAGTGGTAGCGGCTCCCTAAGTCGGCCCAGAATTCAATGAAGATCTTCGGGAGAGCAAATTAGATGGGTCCAAAATTTCCTCACGAATCCTAAAAGATAGCTTTTCCTAGAGAGCTAATCCCCTTTTATTCAATACTCCTAGATTGCGAAGTCTGCAAGACCTGATGAACGACTGCGCCACGAGCGGAGCCTCTTGCAACCACAACAATCTTCCTCAGACGGGCGCGAGTGATGACACATCACAATTGACTTTTTGCGTTGGAGTGATATTTTTTCCGTGTGACCTAGCTTTCCTTTTGTGGACGACTCAACTAGGGTACCAGCACCCACACACTTTTGCATCGGGAAGCACTTTCGCCTTCAGTAGGCGAAAGGCTTGACTAGTCACGGGAAATATTTGATTGAGACTAGACGAAGACATTTCAACCGAGAGAACAGGATTGCATCCCATTCCGGCCAATCAAAAGAACAAAAGGTGAAATTAAAAACTATTCATTGTCAACCGTCAAAACACTGAAAGAGAACAATGTCAGCCATATTATTAACGATCATGAAATACATGTATATGCACCCCGCGGGTATTTTAAAGCCACTTTCATCTGTTCCCCGAATATGAAGATGTGACAGGAAAGAGTTGAGAAATTGTCACAATATCCGTAAAAAAGTCACAGAAAAAAAAGCCTAGGCGCGCTGTAAACACATTTTGCGGACGTAAATAAGGATGTGTGGGGAAAAATTCAGTTTTTCGCCCAGCCATTCCCTTTAAACTTTCATGTTGACCCTCCCCCAATCCAACAGGCCCCTAATTATTAAATCAAAAACATTAAACATCAAAATATCTTGTAAAATGCTTCCCATCCTTTTCAATTGCGTATTATTTTGTAAACTATGACTGATTAACCGATTAGTCCTATGTAATCTGCACAGAAAACTAACCTCATGAGGTTAGATTCCTGTCCAGTTTTCAGTAGATTTTTACTTAGAGTAAACACGCAATTTTTCCGGAGAATTTAAATGAAAAACATGTGTACTATTTCTGGGTCTCCTTATTTGTTCCTACCATGATTTCAACGTGTACGCGTAAATTGGCCACATTAAAATGTAAACACGAACGCATTAGTTCCTTACAAATGAAGCTTCAAAGTGGGCAATATATTACACACACTGTGCTAGATGTCTGTGTGCTATATATTACAAATCTTTTGCTAATTTCAGCCATGGACGAAATTCAAAATGTTAAGCGTGTTACAATTCACTTTTATTTTCGGGAAATGACACCTAGGCTGAATAAAAATGTGAAATACTTTTAAGCCGTGGTGGAAATTACTGATTGAAAACGATACGTTGCTTGATGAAGGTGTTCTCACTAATTGTATGAAAATAAAACTCACCGAAAAGAAAACTCCGAATCAAATTTCTTCTAAGAAGGATTTTGAGGGATTAATCTTTGATACCTTTATCGAGGAGTGGACATACCTACACAAGGGATATTTATTTCAACAGAGGTAAACCTTATTTATCTCCTTTTAAGAGGATATCATTTATTTTATTTACTGATGGCAATTTTGTTTTCAGCGCAAGTGTATGTTCCACAAATATTTGTATTGACAATTGAAAGTAAATAACCCATTTCCACTACTATACAAATTTCTATTCTAAGAAAGAGAGCAAGTTAATACAGAAAAATGAAACAAAGGTAGCAGGTAATTAGCACATATATGTTGGACTTTTGAAAAATATTTACTAAATTGTCCAGCTGCTTACAGCATGCAAATCCAACGTAAGTTGCCACGTAATCTCACGTACCCCGGTGAATTTCAATCATCTTTTCCTACCCGACCAAGATGACTTTCCTGGAGGGTAATTTGAAAAAGATCACTAGAGTTCGGAAGGTATTATACTAGTATCTTTCCTGGGTAGTCAACGACTCAATTTCAAGACAAACTCCGATTCCTTGAAACTCCAGGTTGACAGGCCACAAGCTTTACGTCAGATAAGGAAAAAAGGGAAGAGGGGAAAAATGAATGGGATAGATAGAATAAGGAGAGCGGAGGAATTAACCCTGTTTCCTTGAAACATCACTCCGGCACACTCTCACACCAGTTCCTTTTCTGGGTCCCCTCTTACCTTTTATCCGCCTGCGACCCCTGAGAATCCGAGCGAAAGCCTGTGTAGGAGTAGGGATCGGGCGGCGGAGGCTTAGCCGACCAAATTAGAAGAGGGATGAAAAAGGGGAAGCGAGTGTATGCCCCGGGTGAGGGTGGAAGGTAACTGGGAAGGGGTGGGAAGGGGGCGGCGCGTGCGTTGAGGAGGGATGGAGGCTGGAAGGAAGGTGTGTGGCGGAGATCAATGCGGCGAGGGATGCGACCAGTGAGGAAAGGGCCTCGGGGAGGGAGCGCACCATTACCAGTCGACGATATCCGGCGACCAAGTGGCAACGAAGCCGGATTGCGAACGATCACGGCTTGATCCCTTTGTGAATTCGGTCACACAGTCCGCGCTATCGAAGGATACCCCCCTCCCGAGAGAAACCGCCGGGAGCGAAAATAAAATAAAACAAAAGCCCGGGCAGTGTAAAAATTGAAATTCCGTATTGCGACCGCAACAGGGTATAAATATAATATTTATGATCATGCGCGTGCCGCAAAATTAAGTTCTTTTGAAAGAAAAGGCTTATTTGAGGCTTTAACCGAAAATGGTAATCCATAATAGATTAATTATCATCTTCAACGGTATTTTGCCCCTTAATGTAGGTTTTGGATGGACATACCATGCCACGTTTCTATGCCTCACCTAACACTAGACCACGTGGCACCCAGCACTGCATTAAACACCTCATCAATTTCGTATACTTCCTGGCTCCGTTCATTTCATTAAACATGCCTATTCTCTTCCTCTCCTCACTTGTCTCTCTCTCCTCGATTCTCTGCATCATGATCTTCAACAGTCCATATCCAATCGAAATACTTTTAATCAATTTATCTTTTAAGTAATTATTTCAAATATAGCTGAATTTACATCAGAGGATATATGAGTCCAAACCAAAAGGGGTGCTGTTCGATTAGGAGAATGGGGATAGTGATTGCATGGTGAGGGTAAATGACTAAATAATTGTGCGGGTGACACAGTTATATACTTTATCAGAATATTTATCAAAGCTCGTAAGATAGCTCAAGAGAAGACAAAAGACATGTCAATTCCGACAGAAATATTGTGAGTATTATGTTAAGTAATACGTTAAGTAGTATGTTAAGCACATATAAAAATTGGATAATACATTATATTTGCCTTTACATACAAGTATACTCCTCCCCGCTTTAATGCTCATTGTAAAATGGGCATGCTAAGATAAGCATGGGCGTCGACTGAATGTAGTAGGTGCATGATGGGTTTTCATGGTAAAATGGAAATGATATGACAAGATAGGAGTGGGGTATGAAAGAATGTAGCGCACATACATCGGAAATAGGTAAGTATGATATTCGTGTGCTACGCTGTTTTGGTCATGTTAAGAGAATGGATGAGTATCGAAATAAGAAAAATATGAGAGGAGAGTAAGTGTTTTGAAAGGCAAATGTCGACCGATTAAGTTCATGAGTGAATGTGATCGTAGAATATTTTTCCAGATGAGGAATATTAGAAGTTTAAGGAACAGAAGAGTAACAGCATGCTATTGTGTATGAATGTAACAGAGGCGAAAGAATTATGAAAGGATATTGCAAAATGAAAGGAATTAGTAAGACAGAGCGTGCCTACGGTAACCTGTAACGAATATTAAATTGGCAATGCCAACCCCGAAAGGGAAAGGCGTAAAGGGTATTTATATCTGCAAATATTATAACCGAGGAAATTTTTTTAATTCCTTCACATTTCAAATTGAGAACAAAAAATCGCGATAAGTAAAAATCAATATTATTCGGAGTCTTCCATTTCATGACTTTCGTTATACATTGAATCACACGTTCCCTTTAATTCCCCTCACAGTCGATTGCGGACATATTGCTTGTTTAAAAATCCGATGATACTTTTAGCGATCCTCCGTCTCTCTTAAATGTGAGGATGCGTTCAATCTAAAGGTGACGTTAGTACGGACAACAACATTTAATGGATTCCAATTCTTCTCTAGTCATCAGTGACAACAGTACATTGCGAGACAGATCCTAACTGCTCCGCCACAGCTCACTAGACCCTTCTCTTCCTATCCACTTAGAAATTGCCCTTCATAACATCCACTAACTTGTCTCTCTGCCTTCCACTCCCCACAGTTCCCTCGACCGTTCCTTCCAAGACATCCCTCATCAAGCAGTCCCTTCTCAGTTCACGTCCAAGCCAGTTCTTCTTCCTCTTTATGATGACATCGATCAAAAGCTTCTCTCTTCTCCGATTCTCCTCGGCATCTCCTCGTTCCTTACCCTGTCCAATCTCGTGATCGTCAACATCACCCTCCAAATCAACATTTCGAAGCTTTCTATTCTTTTTTATCATTTTTTCTTTATATCCATGCCTTAAATCCGTCTAGTATTACGCCTCACACACAAAATTTCACTAACATCTTTATCAGTCCCATATTCATCCGGTTACTAAATAATCTGCTTCCCATTTGTGCATTTTTGACCAATACTGTTCTTGCTTTTATTTCCCTTTCGATTCGGCAGTCCACCATCCAATATCATCCGTTGTACCCATTTCCTTCCTGGATCCAAACTGCTCTTCAGCAACGTCTTCTACCCTTCCCTTTACGGATCTTCTGTTCAATATTCTCGGCATGATGTGAACGACATGTAATAATATATTTTTTGCCCCATTCTTCTGTGCTTATGGAATCATTTCAGTTCTCAGGAACTCCTCAGGCCACTCACTCGCCTAATATATTTCTTCACATAATGTAATCCCTCTCATATATCTCTCCTGTAGGCATTTGATTAAATCTACAGGGAAACAATCTACACCAGAAAATGTTTCGTTCTTCATGTACATGATCTCTGCTAATATGCCTTCCATCAAAATATACTTCCTTTCCCCAACTCTGTTTATATTCGAGTTCTTAATCATCATTCTTAGAGCTTTCTAGATACTCTCAATTTTTCTTCAACCTCTTCTATTCATTTTAATACTTTCCCGCTCTTATCCTCTATTTATTTGAATAAGATACCTTTAATGCTTCCATCACATGTTAGGGTAATTACTTTCTTTTACGCCAGAACGCTTTAATTTTTTTTACAACTTTCGCATTGATTTGTAGCGTTATGTAGCTTTCTCCGTTTCTGTCTAAGTTCATCATTCAATCTTCTCTAGTTCTTTTAGCCTTCTTTACGTTCATCCTTTCATATTTTCTTCTCCTTGGCATCTTCAATATCATTTCTAGAGTTTTTTTCAGATAAGCGTACAGAAAAGGCTTTTCAGATGTGGGTGCGGAGAAAAAGAAAGAAAATAAAATGGACGGAAATGAAAAATACGATGAAGTGCTAGACAGGGTAGTACTGAAGTAATAGACTGGAGGAAGGGAGACGATCGTTGGGAGAAATAACATGATTTGTGAGTAACAAATGAATGCAGGAGATACTGAGAAGCAATAGGATGCTGAGGACGGTAGTAGAGAGGAGAAAACTAGGAAAACAAGGTGTATGGAGGAAAAGAATATGCTTGTTTCAGATAGAATTAAGAGAAGTAGAAATTATGCAGGGTTAAGGAATGAATGACCGCAATATGAAGTCTGGGGATTTTTTTGTGTCACACTGGTTTGGGCTTAGGAGCATGGAGTGTGTGGTGCCAGGATCCATCGAAAACCTACTCTAACCCAGTAGACTAGTGCTAAAAAAAATCCACTCACGGTTTTAAATCAGGTCGCGCGTGCATGTGACCTGAATACGTAGCATGGCAGCACACGTCTTGCGCGAGCCGATTTCCGAAGTTGTGCGCGAGCAGAATTTCTGAAAATTTTCCCATCCCTAAGAGCGCATTAAGAGCTCGGTTGAGGATATAAAAGGAAGGGATAGGAAAATAAAGTAGCCAGGAATGAGAGTGATAAAAAGGAAAGGAAAATAAAGGATTGAGAGTTGACAGGGAATGGAAGGCATAGGGCGGGAGGCATGTGCGCACGGAAAGGGGGTTAAATTCACGGGGGAAAGTGAAATGGTGTGTGGGGGGGGGGGGCGGGGGTGGGTTGCGGGTTTTTTTTTACGACGGCGTAAACGCGATGTGATTCTCTAGCTTCGGCCGGACTCATTGGCGATCCAGGGGCGACACAAATGAAAGTGTCCTCACGGCACAACCAGCAAGGACGACCCGAGATATTTCGACGGCTTAGGCATTCACCGCCGAAATGAACTAATGTCAACCAAGTTTGTTCATAAACTTTCCGATGCGTGCCTTCAAAGCAAATTCTCAAACGTCATTTCCGAAATGAGTGTTTTGTTTAGCTACGGTCTTTCATAATATCCCAGACGGAGCTTCGTAAGCAAAACATTAACTTCTTCCATTCACATGCAACAATATTCGACTGCTCAGAAAAGTAGAATAAGCAAAAGGAATATTTATCTTGATGAAAATGAGAGAAAAAACAATAGTTAGCCTTACATTGTCATTAATCGAAAACATTTATAGGAGTACTGAATACTTATTGAGAAAAGGTGAGAAAATAAATGATCGAGATTCATTTCAACACCATCATATTAGAGAGGATATAAAATCTTCTTTACATTACTTCTTCTTTACTGTATCAAGGTATTTAAGATCGATTCGTATTATTTTGGTACGCAAGGAGGAAGACGCGCGCGCACACACACACACACTTGCCACCATCAAGTTTGCTAAGCAATCAACACAGTTAATAACTGAAATTTTATCGCCCATTAAATTTGCTCTTGATAGTGCTGGTACTCCTCGTAATCTGACAGGACCACTTCCATCTTATAATAGAGCCTGTTCAGATTACGACCACGAAGAAAGTTATACGCCATTTTTCGTAATCCAAGACGAAGGTTGTTCAGGTGTTTTCTTCATCCCTCACACCAGTCAAAGACGCATTTCACCGTGGAAACGGGAGATAAACGACAGCTTCACCGTTGTGATTTGTAAGTTCAAGAATGAAAATATCGTCGTATTACATCATCAGAATACTTTGCAGAACGTGCAGGAAGAAAGAGCAGAAAAAAGGCGATTTCGATTATCTTTAAAAAGACATTTTGAACCCAACATTTGGTAATTAGCGTGTTTTAGAGTCCAATTAAATAGCGCAATTTGGTATTTACACCGAGGAAGGAACAAGAGGGAAAGAAATATTTTCCATGCAAAACGTCGTCATAAATCGTCATAATGATGTGATACATTCTCCTTTCAATTGATCTTACTTTTTCGTTGTCATCCACTATACACGTCAGCTATTCATTCTTCATTCAAGCTTTTCCGTCCCATTTACTTTCGGTAGCTGTCTTAAGAAAGCCATCGTAATATAGATAGTAAATAATATAGATATGCCAAGTAAGTTTAGGCCTAATTCTTAATTAATGTTTTTATTTCCATTTAAGCTTCTCTCTCACCCTTCGGAGAGGGCATTAGTCATTTATACGACCCTCATCTTTTTCTTGGTGTACCAAACGTGTAGTAGGTTTCTCATCCTTCTTGTAAGTAAGTACCTATAAATGTCTATTACAAAACCTTATTTTAAATGTTTATATAACAGCTACGTTTTAGAGGTTTTTAAACATGCAATAGTCTCATTGCAGAATTTTTGGTGGAATTAGTATGCTCAATGCAATTTTATACTGTTATTATATCGCCAGGTTGAGTCATAAGAAACCAAACAGAATATATGCTTATTGGATCGATGATCTATACATCGGTACATATATGCTTATTGGATCGATGAGACACCGGTTGGATGTACTAAATGTGAATATACTTTTCAAACAACTACCGCCATCTCTAGGTCAGGTTGGGTACTTCTGGGACCACCCTCGTATACGGAGGTTCGGACCGCGGATCGGACAACATACTGGCTAAGTTTGAGTGCATGGTAATGGCGGAAAGATAAAAGAAAAACAGAATGCGGGGGAATCTGAATACTTGTGAAAAACAGGAAATGACTTCACCAATTACGTCCCAACTAGCGGAACAAAACCGATAAAGAATTAAGAAAAATGGGAAACGGGGAAAAGCATGGGGATGTGGAAATAATGAGGATATGAGGAACATGATCAGAGGACAAATCCAAAGTTCTGTATATATATCCTATTGGGAAAAAACATAAGTCGAGGAGAGTGGTTCAACGATGAATTAATGGGTATTAGACGCACTGAAGCATGAATGAAAATGTCTCAGAGATATGTTAGGTCCAACATGGAAGGTAATAAAGAGAAATTCAAAATCGTAGATGAATTATGCTTAAGAAAGAAGAGGAATTGAAACCATAAAAACATTGCAGACATTAAAATGAAAGGAAATAAAGAGCTAAAAATTTCTTCCGTGGATTAATACAGGTAGACATCAAATATGGATTTCAAAGCATATCGGGATCCTGAAGAAAAGAAACTTGATCGGAGATGACGGAAAAATGTTGAATGGAAGGGGGGTATATTTTCATGAAATATTAAGTGGAAGAGGAAATTGTGAAAACCAAAAAAGAAATAAATAAATAAAAAGAGCACGAAGAAGAAAAATGGGAATGGGACGAACCAGGAAGACCGACAAGAACAGAAGTTAGAGAAGCTATAAAAGAACAAACAAATGATAAAGCACATGGAGACAGAATATCACCGGAACCACTCATAATGGTTCAAAGGGAGGCAAGAAGGCAAAGGAGGCAAGGCTCCAAAGGGAGGCAAGAAGAGACGTCATAGCAATCGCAAGGGAGATTATGTGCCCAATCCATTAGGACGAAAAAATTTATTGCGAAAATTACCCATGAATTACACTCCTACAAGATGTTTACAAACATCTTATGCAAATGAATCACGCCAATAGCAGAATAAATATTGAGAGTGTAGCAGGATAGATTTAGAAAGAAAAGATCCAGGAATAAACAAAATTTTCAATTGAAAATGAGAAAGCAAACGTGTCATGGTTTTAATATCGATCCGCATCAACTTATCTTAAAAATTAAGCAATCAAATGGTAATGTTATAAGACAGAAACTTCATGAAAAAAATGAAGGAATCATGAATGCATTGAAAATTGCTTCCCTGAGATGACACTGAAGAACACAAGTAGGTTAAGTAAAGACTGAAGAAGAACTATCAATTTAATTTGGAAAAGGAAAGGGAGCTAAGGGATAATGGAACCACCTCAACACTATTATTGAATAGAGTACTAGAAAAAGTCACGTGTTAAATTAAGAGAATCCAAGGAAAAACCAAAAGTAATAGATAATAATGTGCCACGACCTGGCATACGAACACGACAGAGATCTTACCCTTCGTATCATGGAAGAAAAATTGCAGGAATTTAATAATTTACAGGGTAAAGGGTAATAAGAACAGTAAATCTTTAAATGAATGTAAGGAAGTACATGTGAGCAACAAGAAAAGAAGACACAATGAGGCTTGTACGGTAATAATATGAAGTAAAAATTTCGAAATAGCAAAGAATTTAAGTACCTGGAGTGTCTGGAAAGGTAAAATATATCTTACGACCTTTTTTAGATTGAAAATATGAAAAATATTTACTTTACGGCTGAAGGATTTTTTTTCATCCAATCAACCTGGAACCTCCGTTAAATATCAATAACTGTATCTGAGAACACTTATGACAGAAAATGGAGTCATTTATCTTCACATTACAGAAGATTTTTACTTAAACATCTGTGGCCAATTAAATTAAGCTCATTATTTATACAATTAAGCAAAATACATTTATCCGAAACGGAAACATGTGTACTAGCTAAAAGATATGAGGAACATCTGAAAAGGTGGGACGAGATAAAATATTAAGAAATATACTATGTTGCACGGTCAAAGAGAATGGGGATGAATAAATCGTAGGAAAAGAAATTGCACGACCACCCAGATAAATTGACGGATATTAGGCGGATGAATTAGGCGATTGTGAAGTGTATGAAGGATGAATCACTGAAGTGCAGAAAAATCGAAGCCGAATGTCAAGCCGAACGAGGAGGACCAATAAAACGATGGCTGGAATACATGGAGGAGATTCTGAAAGAACTGGAGACACGGAGACTGAGGAGGTTGTGGGAAGAGAACCGATAAGACCATAGGACCTTGACGAGGAAGGCCAAGGCCTTACGAGAACTGTAACCCCTAGGATGATATTAGGAGTTCCAACCGTCGCAGAATTTAACTCAACGCATACCTCCCTCAAATTAATAGTTATCTATACAACTTGGTGCGACCAGCAATAAATCGTGGTTCGGGAATGTGACGTTAATTCAATTCACAATGTATCGCACGGGGTGCATTTTGATTAGTGTTGGTTCATTGATATGCGCTCAACGGCTTGCTCTATTTCAGTCGGCCTGTACGTTCGAACACGAGTTGAGGCCCACAGATCCTGAGCCATACTCGTACACTTCTTACCATAATTTGCACCGTTTAAAGGGGCATCTCTTATCAAAGAAAATTTTGAAATTAAAGGAAATACAATTTTTGGAGCGGTACATCAATTACGATAGCAAAATGATAAAGTCCAAAATCTATCTCCCAGTCACACTTGAAAAATCAAATTTTTAATGATATCTCATGGATACTCGTTAGTGGCTCTTTTAATATATTTCAAACAACATTTTCGTGTTTTTGTGCAGACGTTTTCGAATCCTGGACACGTGAATCTTCCTATCGCTATGTAAGCGATCTTATGTATATATTAAAAGTAAATAAGAGTAACTTTATATAATAAAAGAAAAAACTAAAGCACGACTTTATCATTTAATTCATGCACACTTGAAATTAGTGGTCATTGAAATATTCCCACTGTACAAGTTTCTTTATAAATTATCTTTATACTATGATCGTCTCTAGTGGTTTCGCAGTCGGGGGCTGGTCACCGAATTTTCAAAAGAAACGTAAATTATTCGTGAAAACGTGAGTCATTTTACATTAATGAAAAAACATCCTTAAAAATATATCTTGTTGTTTAGTGCTTTTCACATTGTATTCATTTATTGACATCACTGCTCGGAAAGTTGTAACAAAAACTAAATTTCACGGAGCTACTCAGTGCACAACGAAATTCGCAACGAAGATAATATTCCTTTAAACTTGAAAATCTTCATTAAAGCATTGGTTAAATCATTAAAATTTCAGACATTCGAATAAAGGATAATATAAGATACCATGCATTAGGCTGCACTTTCCTAAATTAGGAAAGAGTCTAGATGAACCATATGGCTTGCCCTTCAACAGACACTGGATATAAAACTCGATTAAAAAACCCATGAAAGTGTTGTAATTTTAACAAACTGTGTCGTAACACAATCTGCTACATGTCCACTTGCGATTTAGAGCTTTTACGCCAATGCAACTTTTTCTTTGTGTAACGTGTCATGAACAAATTCCCAACTCCTTACAATGGCGCAATTAATTATATTATTGAGCCAGGGCCCCCCAATTACGCTCACGTGACGGGTTCCAGGGTAAATTTGTACAATGTGCAATTTTTTTAGTTGATATGAATCGATAAATCTTAAAATTTAGTCTGCTGTTATGAACTTGGATTTCGGCAGACAAACTGATAGTCAAAAAGCCTACCCAATCTCTTTCTTTTACATTAGTCAGCCATGGTCTATGAACTCATTCCTTCGTATTTCATATTTCCATCTCTGAAAGGATGCCATTATGGCTGAAGAAGTGGTCATTGCAATTAACATACTAATTCCGCCTTCGTCTGATTAACTGATTTAGTCATAGAGGGAAATCTCAGTGTGCCGTCGTGAAAAGTTAACGAAATAATACGCGCCTTTGAGGATTCTTATTCGGTCCCTCCACCCTGCTTTCCTTCCTCACGGGAGCATACCCAATCTCCATTCAAAGGGAAGTAGGTAGTAATAAAAATAGCGAATATATTTTTCCAGTAACTTTGTACTTTAACTGGAAGAGGAAAACGTAAAGTATACAAGAAAAATATGCGTTTAATTGGTTTCAAGTCCGATGGCGTGAATGAGAAAATTTGGTCTCAGAAAGGAATTTTATATAAAGTCCAGCAAAACGTGTTTCATTATTCAGCCAACACGCTCGTTGGTATGGGGTATTTCCGTTCTCGGATAAAAGGATGCCTCACATATTCCTCATAATAGGGTGGAAAAGAGAATTCTGTGTGCTAAAGGCATGGTGGTGTACTAAAGAAGGGATGAAAAGTATCTCTATTTTTAATTAAAACTTGAAGGGATCGAATAATTATTTTTATTCAATCCGTGCCCAATGGGGGTCAAAATCACTGGACCCATGAATGTGCTACGAACTTGACTTAGGGAGAGCTGGTGATGCAATTATTATGGGTGTAGACGCTACGTTACCCCCATTGGGTAACGTAGCGTCTACACCCATAATAATTGCATCACCAGCTCTCCCTAAGTCAAGTTCGTAGCACATTCATGGGTCCAGTGATTTTGACGTTTCTACACCTATCTGGTTAAAAATTTCCGGAAAGCTCTCACAAATATTTACTCGCTTCATCTTTGCATTCTGAAAATTATATTACGTTTGGAAATATAAATCCAAGGAAAGTCTAAAAGGAATCCCAATTGGTTCGGTATCGGCCGCAGCCACCCTACTCTTCAGACGTGGCTCCATCAGAATTTTTTTTGTTTCCGAAGTTAAAATCTACCTTGAAAGGGCGCCGATTCGACTCCATTGCCGGCATTAAAACTAATTGTACGGTGGACCTGAAGAGAATTCCTAAGGCGGCTTACCAGGCATGGTTAGAGAGCAGGAAGAAATGCCAGCCAAGGCATATACTTTAAGGGTTGATAAGTTCGATTAAGCTGTATCCGTCGAAATAAACAAGTTATGAAATCAGTCCTGTCCTTTGTTGATCACACCTTGTAAATATTAAGGAAGGTAGGAGCTAGCAGGGTTGGGTAAGCGCCTAGAAAAAACCTGACACCAGGTGTTTCGCCTGCCAAGCCGGCCTCTTCAGAGAAGAATCCGTTTTATGTTAAGAACGTAGAGGGGCAATATTTTTTACTGATCCGACGTATAAATACGGGACCACAATAAAACGATTACATATCAATGAGTTTTTACATCCAATTACTAAGAGGAGCTAAATAAATCATAAAACTAACACAATAAATAAATTAAACAAATAGAGAATTAAAGAAAGCTATTTTCATCGTGTGGATTAATTATTCAAATTGTCTTGGGCGTAGAATTTCATGTAAAAGATGTGGAATATAGATTGTTTGTTCTCAATTCCACTTTCAATTTTTTGGTTATCTCAAAACATGACTCTTTATCTTGCTCAGACAGACGCCTAACATACTTTGGAAACCAAATGTACACACTATTGCCACGGGGTCCCCGGCAATGGTAATTAATGCAGTCCTGTGTCGTGAAAATCTTAACTTAAACTTGATGCATCACCTCAAGATACATATTTATCACTTTTATCATTTCGCACGGATATTGAGTGCGCAAGACGAATTCTTCCTTAATGAAAAAATGTAAAACTCCGAAACATTTCTCTTCGACGAAATAATTACCTCCCCAGCCCTCCTAGCTCGGCCAGAATTTCCAATTCGGTCAGAAGGAGGAAAAGGAAAGGTGAATAATTGTAATGACCGGATATCTTTGACGTTCTAATCAAACAAAAGACCCATAATCTGGCAGTGTAATACATCAACTGATTTTTATTTAATTGTAGAAAAATAATGAATCTGACAGGTTTTTAACCAAAACCAACACCAGTATAACAATTCAAAAAGTAATTACAAAATATTATCTAAAAGTGTACAACTCTGCCACGAAAGTAAGAAGGTGGGAGCCTGGACGTTGGCAAATCAATGCGTATCGCGGCAGCTGCTCAACGACATCTTCCGTGGGTGATGCGGGCAAAGGGAAGACGAAGTGCACCAGCAGCGGTGCACGGTGGTGTAGAGTGTTCGGGGGTGGGAGATCATTTCACACTTCAGTTACTGGTTGTGGATGAGGGTGAGGGGGAGAGAGAGATACGGGGGACGAATCAAAACAAATACCCAACCTGATTCAAGTAGAAACCAATGAGGGTTTACTCAAGTGAATTATGCTCACTATATAGGGCAAAGAGGGCAAACAGGGGCTCCACATGGCACCAACGGTGTTGATCATCGGAAACCGGACGTGAGAAGTCAGCGTACTAATAATCTGATTGCCCCCTCAGACCGATGTGTTGCTATGCAACGGTATTTGCCGACGACTTCGTTCTGTTGGGAAATTAGCTCAACTGGTCACCCAGGGGTCCGAAGGTTTATTCCTCGCGACAGATATGGTATTATAGTTCAGTCTCCAGGGAGTTTGCTTGATGCTTCAGTCACATCTCCGGGAAAACAAGGGGCATGAAAATCAGCTCTAAAGCAAAAAAAATGTTTATTCTATATTTTTGTATGTGTCGTTTATTCCTGAGAGCCTCGGTGATTTTGGTGGAAAGCTCTCGCCTGCTAAATCTAAGGCCGTGTTACAATGCAACAATTTCAGAGAGTAAAAATCATTTTCCTTGACCGGGATTTGAACCCGGATCCCTCGATTTCCGTCCAAGTGCTTTAGCTAGTTAAGCTAAAACCGAAACGTCCTCTTATATATCGAGGGATCCGGGTTCGAATCTCGATCAAGGGGAATGATTTTTACTTTCTGAAATTATTGTACTGTAATGCACATTTAGCGGATGAATCCTTTCAAAGTTACTGTCGCAGCATCTCCTGCAGTTTCTTGAAATTGGACGAAGGCCGCGCGTTTTAGTTCAATTTCTTAATTGTCAAAACCTTGACTACCTGCGGTTCATCTCCATTTTTTGTTCATTATCTTCTGCAGTGTGCATATTTTCAGGATTGGTCTTTTGTATTAAACCACATGTTAACAAAATCGAAAGAGATAATTTTGTAAATCCCACGAGTTACTTATTTCCGTACAACCACTTTCGCCAATCAGGGAAAATTAAAGCTAAATATTATGAAAGTCATAATTTCAGCCTCCTAATTGGATTTACCACCAATGCCCTTTTCCTGTTTACTTTAATTTCAGCGTAAATCCACTTACCGGTAAATTTGTTGCCACCCTTATTGGAAATAGGGTATCGATGTCAATTATATTTTCCAAATTTCACATTTTTATGAAAATAATTTGCTGTGATAACTTGCTCAAGTAGTTTCTATGGGCTGTTTCGGAAAATTGAGCTCAAGCAATTATGCATTTTGACTTCATCTGTTTTCTTTCTAGGTAGGTTATTCAGGGGATGCAGAGGGCTATATTTAGCTGAGTAAACTATTGGGCATTCATATGAAGAAATTGGCCTAACCATTAATGTGACTTTTGATTATAAGGTGCAGAAGAAGGGTATTTATTTCGTGGCACGATAGGTGGGGCAGAGAAACGTAAGATTACTTAGGTAGTGAATACAACAAAAACCGACCTTGGCCCTTAGACAGCTGTTAACAATAATAATATTCATTAAGGGAGATATTTTCGGATCTTCAATTTGCATTAATCGTACATGAATTGGCGTGTTTAAGAGGACAGGACGCCGACCAGGGTTGAGATAGCATAAACGTCCTTTTACCTGGTCTTCTCTATTAGCTAGATTTAAAAACTCTTACTCATTTAGGGAGAGAGTAGTAGAATATACTTCCTATAAGGAGGAAGTCCTTGCAGGATGTCCCCTTATTTAGAGGAAGGTGTCAAATATAATATGAGAAACAATAAAAATTGGGAAAACAAATCTGCTGAAAATTAAAATTCTGCCGTAAGTTCCGCAAGGGAGATCAGCTAAAGCATTCGAAAAACCGCAACCTGTACATGATTCTCCCATTCTGGAGATGGTAAATAAGCCTAGATCTCTCCATCGTCTCCAAAAGTGAGCAGTAAATGTGACCTGCGGAAAAAGGGACGATTCTGAAGAATAAGTTTCATTTGGGCGCTGCTGTCCAAGGCAGGCGGTTTTGAAAATGGCTAAAAATAGACTTGATAGATTCGAGGTAGGCAATGTCATATATGGAAATAAGACAGGGTGGTCCTTTTTCTCCTGTGGATTGCAACTTCTACGCGGAGTATATTCTAAAAGAGACATTAAAAGAAGGATGAAGATAGGCATGACGGTACGTGGGGAAGTTAATCAAGCCAGATTTTTGGATGCATAGGGTTTGGCTAACCGGTCGTCCACGGGATTTCTTTCATTATTTAGAGAAATGCAGATCCAGTGTAATCGAAGAATGGCATGATATCCAATGATAAGAAAACGAAAGCAATGAAGTTTACAAGAAATATTAAGACTAGGATAAACATTTAAGTCGGAGGGTATAAATATTCAGGATAATTTATGTGGTTTTATTAATGCTCTATGGGAATAAATTACAGAAGATAGAAACTTAATAAGTGTTTTTGACGGAAATGGACGAATTTCTGTGCGAATAAAAAGAGGATTTCCATTACGTAAAGCTTTTAATAGGAGAACAATGACAAGGGCCTTAATCAATTATATAAGGAAAAGATAAGTGAAAACTTTTACATGGAGCGTAGTGTCCTGTGGTACCGAAACTTGGTTATTTAGGAAACAGGGTAAGTCTACATTGAAGGCTTCCTAAATGTGACTGTTAAAAAGAATGAAAAGAACTTGAGCAGACAACAAAAGAGGAAGTGATAAGGGAGATAGAGAATTATGTTACAAGAAATTCGAAGGCCGTAAAAGAAGATCCAGAAGATGTTGAGAGCCAATGGAATGGTGAAGATATAAGATAAAATGTGAGTAATGTGCGTAAAGGGAGAAAATAATGTGACATGCTGAACAAAATGGAGGTAGCAAGTACGTGAAGTTAAAAAAATCGTGTAATGCAAAATTAATTTTAAGGGCATTTCGTATCGTATAAGTGGGGTTTAAGTGTGCGCGAGTCTCCCTTGGTCCATTAAAAACCTGTCTTAACTGCTAGAATGCTACAAATGAGGCTTGCTGGATAATTTATGGTTAAGAAAATCCACTTTACCCGTATGCGCATTGAGGCTGCACAGCATTGCAACTACCCTATCACTTAATGTTCATTGAAGCGAGAAAGTGTTCAATTGCCAAACAAGAGGGTTCGAATCCCGGTCAAGGCGAATGATTTTTACTCTCTGAAATGGTTGCATTATAATGCACACATAGCGGGTGACTCCGTTAAAGTTACTGTTACAGTTTCTTGAAATTTGTCTAAGGTATGAACAGCCTAAGTGTTTGAAATTGGCTTTATTAACATCGTGGACTGTGGCGCGTCGCGCACGACTACGAATGCCTGTGACATTGTATGTACGGTATTTCGTCATAACATCTTGTTCCTTTAAAGCCCCCAAAATTTCAGAGTGTAAGAGGTAGTTAATTCGTCTCGATCAAATTCGTTAATCAAACGTCTCGGTAGCTTAATTGGTTAAAGCACTCGGCCGGATATCGAGGGATCCGGGTTCGAATCCCGGTCAAGACGAATGATTTTTACTCTCTGAAATGGTTGCATTATAAGAATCCATCGATTAGAGCGGCATTAGAGAATAGGGCTTTGGGATTTCCAGCAGCTTGTCATAACCAACTTTAAACACTATTAACCCAGCATTGGACCCTTGACGCAACATATTCGCTCGCTTCTGGAATAAAAAAATTATGAATTGCATACTTAACACTTCCATACTTCACTTCGTGGAATTGTTTGATGTCCATATTAAATGAGTTTGTAATTTTCATTTATGTCAATTTTTATACATTTAATTTTCATTTATGATTTGTTTTATTCAATATCACTATGATGTTGCCAAATTTGAGAAATATATTGGAAATGAAAGGATGATAACTTTGTAATTTCACAGACATTTATTACTAAACCTTTCTCCTTCCTTCCTATCCTTCTCACCTCCCCGCCCCTACCTGAATGTAGTATATATAGATGGATGTCTGTAGAGTTGTTACCTGAAGATGACGTTGGACGTCGAAACCCGGGTCGTATCGTACTAAATTTCTGTGAAATTACAAATTTATCATCCTTTCATTTCCAATATGAATCGATTTCACAAAGTTACGCCGAATACCATCAATTACATTGAGAAATATAGGATAGCCACGATAAAAAAGTATTGTGATCATCGAGAAATAAGATTTCAAACATTAAAATAGGAGGAAATAATCTAAAGCAGGCTCGGCAATTCATGTATTTGGGCACTATTTTAGAGAAAAATGGGGACATTAATAGGCATATTAGGAGAAGACTTGCATTAACGAAAGAAGAATTTATACGAAGAAGACGGCGGGTACACCAAGTAACGATGTCAAGGAAAGATTAATTAAGACTTTAATATGGATCGTAGCGCTTAATGAATGAGAAAATTTGTCTTTTGAGGAAAGAGGATGAGCGCATATTGTAGGCTTTTGAGATGTGAATGGGGCGAAAAATTGAGAAAACAAGTTTCAAAGAGAGGAAGACGAACTTTGAGGTTGTTTTAAATAGAGTGAGAGAAAAGAGGAGAAAGTTCCAGGAGGAAATCCGCAAAATGCAGAGCATATAGGAGGAGTAAATACTGATAGGTATTGAAGGCCGAGATAGAAGAGAGACTTTGGGGGTAAGTGAGGTGAAGGAAGAGAGTAGACTTTTTAGACAACATGAAGGCGGGCAGAAGTCATGAAAAAACGAAGAAATAAATAATTTAGAGCGAAGAGGAATTTATCGCGATTCGTAGAAGTGAAGAGTTAAAAGGACCGTCCAAAACCTACCTTTATATAGGTATTAAATCTTGAACCTTGATATAATGTTTAAGATCCACCGGCTTTTAGGGTCCTAGCCCCTGAAGACCAGTGGATCTAAGTCTACCTCGGGAGTGACCATTCTACGGTGACGTGGAAAATTCTCCACACCTACACCAATAGCGCAAATTGATTTTAAAGTAGTCGACAGGACGTTTTAAACCATGTGTATTATATTCATTGCACATAAAAGGTACAATATGTTTTCAGAGAAATATTCAAACCCTGAATTAGTCAAGGCTCATTTATATTAGACGTATTTGGCATAAGAATCCAATCTACACCTAGTTTCTTTAGTGTAAGTGATTTGACGGTTGGCCCGATTTTCCGCCGGAAATTCAACTCGAAGCAAATCCCATTTTCTTATTCCAAATCCTATCTTTATCATCGGTGATTGGAGACTGAATTTGAGCATTGTGTTTTTCTTCATCGCAATGGTACATCCAATGAAGTGATATCTGAAACATTACAAGGACGGAGGAATCCAGACCGCATGCAATGGATTTTGCAAGCGTTCTGGTTTCCCAAGTTGGGAAAACAATTGGGGCATCAAAATAGTACAAAAATAATATACAGGGTTCGCCCGGAAAATAAGTGTAAAAATAAAAAAATTATAACCTGTATTATAATTTGTATTTGGTAAAATTTGTACCTGAACGACAAACTGTAAATGCTGCATTTTACGTCCAAGTGCTCGACAGGCTTCGAAAATGAGTCGCCCGCGTCCGGCCAGCGATCAACCGTATGACTGACAACCTGAGCGACAATGCGCCGTCTCACACCGCGCTTGTCGTGTCGGACTTCTTGGCCAAGCACGGCGTGGCAACGCTGCCGCACCCGCCCTACAGCCCGGACTTGGCACCACCGGACTTCTTTCTATTCCCGAAGATAAAGAGGAGTTTGAAAGGAACGCGATACGGGACTTTGGACGCCGTCAAAGAGTCGTGACGACCTGTCTTCGAGAGGTTCCCGATGATGCCTTCGCGGGAGCGTTCCAGGAATGGGAACGCCGCTGGAACAAGTGTATCGACTCACAAGGGTCCTATTTTGAGGAATATTAGCTTAAGATATGTAAAAGTGTAATAATTTTTTTTCCTGAGCTCAGTACACTTATTTTCCGGACGAACCCTGTAGAAATGAATTCATCCGGTGAATCACTATGGCTTTTTTTAAACAAAAAGTGGAACCGTGAGTTTTTGCAAGATGTAAATGGTACGAACTACCAGTGCATAAAGAAGATAAAGGAGGAAATAGTATACTAAATAACCTTAGCGGTTTGTTTTTACATCAGATATAGATTAAAAGATAAAAAGATAAAGATACTTTAAAATATGTTCACAGAATAATATCACCCACTCTATGTCTTGAGATTTTCTCATTAGAAATTGAAAAATAAACAACTTGGCTTTCCCACATAGAACATTTTTTACGTAGACATTTTTAAAATTTTTGTTTAGTTTTTAGTAAATAAAAAATTTCTATGCGGAAAAGCCAAAATGTGTGTTTTTCAATTTCAATATGAAGATTTTCCACCAAGTCACGCCAGCAACTGTTTTATTTCTCATTAAAAGGTTTGAGTTAGGCGTTCGGTGCAAGACTGTCGCTGTTGTTGCATCAATTCCGGTATACCCACACATCATTTTTTTAAAAATCAGAATAAAAATAATATTCTTCCATTTCCTTGACGGAAGGATAATTTTTGGAACATCTAATGGCATGCTTTTCATAGAAAAAAGATAATTGTTCATACAAAGATTGCTATTTTCATCAGGCGACTGATTTTGATTACGTGAACTACTTCAGACACTCACATGATTAAAAAGAGCTCGGAAAAATCAATAAATAACTAAGACCCGTTAGAAGCTCTATCGGAATTTTTTAATTGTTTCAACCCTGAACGAAAATGGATTTTATAAAATTCCCACCTCTAAAATCTTCACTCATGCAAATTGGCTCTCTTCATTTCTAAGATACCATTCACTCAGAAGCTCGCATGCCACTTCCACACCCCGCTTTGACGGTGACTCCCCTGCAGTACGATACCACGACCAGTCACAAATGCACGACACGAGTGCGAGCTGGGCGTTTGAGGACGAAACATCCCTGAAATATTTTCACGCATTCCATTTTTTAAAATATCAAATTCGTCCCTGAATATTTACAAATTTGCTGTTGGCCGCTCCGGTGAGGCACGTAAGGGACGAGAATATGGCGAGGTTATTAAAGAATGAAGGATAACTCAGAAAAAAATGTAATAAACGAAAGAGAGACGAAAAATTAATTTTCGGCACTAAAGTTAACAACGTGTGCGGGATTTATACAGAGAGGAGATAATGGAAGGAATAATTTAATTAGATGCCGGTGGAATGAAGAAGAGGGGAGGTATAATCTGTTTTAGGTCCGCGGGAAGCTGATAAGCAAGCCCAAAAATTAACTGAGGAAATTTTATGGAAACGAAAAAATACAAGTGGACGAAATGAGATTGCTTTTAAATGAAAAAAAGGAAGAGTCCATACAGGATTGTTGTACCTATGGAGGATGAGATTGAATTGGAGATATTTCATTCGATTAGGAATCTAAGGTTGAATGAAGGCGCAGAATCTCTCGAGTTTCCAAAGAGTAGAATTCCTTCGTTTCCTCCTCAAATGTTTCGATGTGCGATTCGTCCATCGTCCTAAGAGATCAAGAAATTCAAAGGTGCCATTCCACCACGGTAAATGGAATTTTATCACCCCAATGAATGAATCATTGGAGTTATTTCCGCCATGTCCAGCTTTCATAATTTCAAAGGATGTAAAGCTGAACCTTTCACCTTTCTCTGTTTTATCCTCTTATGGTTTTCGTGATGTCTTAATGCATGAATATGTATACATGCACGCAGACTTTTTTGAAGTTAAATATTATTTTTATATGCCGGTAGCGGATGTTGATTTTTTATCACTAATTTTTTGGATAATTTTTGCTTGATATTTAATTGCCGCACGTGAGCTGTCATTTTGTTTGGTGAAGTGGTCAATTGCAAATTTCTCTAGTGCAATTATTATGTTGTCACATCGGCTGAGGGTGTGAATAATCTATGCACTAGTATTTCTTGGAATTCTCAAAGCAGTGCGATTGCAGGACCTGACCATTTTATTTAGCCTATTTTATTGAAATTTTTATGCCAAACCTGACCAGGCAGGGGAAGCGTAGCATACATGTGAGAGCATAGCTGTGTAACTAGAAGAAGTACATGTATAAATGTGGGATAATAACTGCCTTAATCAAATGGATCTGGGTACATGTGTCCACGTTGGGGTTTTCTGTGGCGGCATTAGGTTCGCACGCGTGCCCGGAGCGGCTTCTTGACTGTGTGACCACGCGCTAAGCAAAAGTAAGTTACTGGTAAAGAGTCACTCCCAAGTATCTCACTAATTTCCTCCAAGTAGTATTTTTACCTGCTATCTTAATTTTGGGTACAGTAATCGACGGATTTTTTTCTTCTGAACACAATAACCTGTGTTTTATCAGAAATGACGTCAGTACATCATCGTCTATACCACTTTAGCAGGTCTTCAATTGCAAGGTACATTTTGTCAAGCTTAGCCTATACGTACTACAAATCTGAACGGGTCAGGTGGTCGCTAATTTGTTGAGTCCCCTGCTCAATGGTATGTTCTATCTGGTCTTCAGAAAATGCTCCCATGTTCTGATTCTTTTTTAGTCCGCGTTTCCATTCAAGTTTGTGCGGTGTAATCGGATCAGCTTTGCCTCTTTGGAACTCAGTATCCCCGAGACTGGAAAAGAATTTTCGCCTTCTACAGGTGGATCAGGCGGCTTTTGTTGATACTGTGCTCGGCTACGACCTACGTGGTAAGTTAACCTAGACGGAGGGTTTGCGGTGTTCCTTAGTCATGGTTTCAATCGTATGTATCGGAATTCCGGCCCCAATAGCGGCAGGGTAACGTCATTGTCTACCAACCTAGAGGTCACGAGTTCGATTCCCGCCTAGTTTGCTTTTCCTCCACTTATTGTTTGGGTTAATGTAATTATCAAATGGTTATATCAATGTTCAAAGTTCGATGTAAAGGTCGAACTACTATTTTCGGACTAATACAAAATAAAATAAATAAATAAAACCCCCACAGAATAAAATAAATAGAATCCGCCACATTGGTCTGGTATGTTATACACTCCTGGGGTTTTAATTCCAATTGGGTCTTTCGCCTTAACCATCAGATTCCAGAGTTTCGATGGAGGTTGAAGAATGGGTTCAATATCAAACCTAAAAATCTGATTTCTAACAATCAGATGTTCTAACACCAACAAACTATTTTGTTCATCTCTTTCGCGGAAAGTAAACTTTAATGCTTCCCATCAAATGCATGAAAAACTCCAATTCTGACATGTCCCACACAAACAATTTTTTTCAACACCAATGATATTAAACCTACAAATATCCATAATAATAATCAGCGTAGGCTAATGTAAAATTTCTGAGAACAGGACTTTTGATTATCTCGCCGCCATAACCATTTCAACCCCGTTACCGAAATGGAAAAAAATGTGATTTCATACGCAATTCGAAATGTACACAATGAAAATGTCGGATTTATTACGTATATTTGGTAAGGAATGATTGATATATGTTGTACGAAGGTTTTATCATACCAATTTTGATTTCCGTTCAATATAGTAGATGGTTAAAATGTAACTTTTACCTTTTGAAAAATAAATACTCATTACCATTGTTTGCTACATGATATTCATCGTAAAAAAATCCACATCGCTTAATTAAGCAGTTGGATAAAGCGATAGTGCACTCATAGATATACATAAAAATAAGATTTACAAGAAAAATTTAGAGAAAATCATAAATATTCCGTAGAAAATCGATGTGTGAGAAACCGGGTTTCCTCATATGAGCCCTGAAATTAAATTGGATTGTAGTTGGTGACAATATTTCTTGCATATTTATTTTTAATAATTCAAGAAATATATCCCGCTAAACCTGAGCTTTTAAGTGATGTACCAACCGATCATCACAAAGGCCGTCATATAGAATGCAGAAATCGATGCAGTGACAGCACTTAGCGGCATACATTTTAATTGCTATCCGTGTGTAGCAGCGTTGAAGCGATCGACGCACCGACAATGAATTCCAATGGGCGTCGCCCACATATGACCCCCAATAATGAAAAGGGACATTCGATATTTAGAAATGGCTGTCATACGTCAAAAAAGAATAACGTCGACCAGTGCGCGACGATATCCATTCAACGAGATAAATTTCCATTTTTTCTCACAATTTTTTCAGTGCAATTAAAACTAAATCGATTTCGTTTAATGTTGAGCCCAATACACGAGAAATTGAAGATGAATAAGATAATGGTGAATAATTATGTAAATGTACAATGAACGTAGCTACGGTCTTATAATAAAACGAATTCGAAGAGATTCCCAAGACGCAATGAGACTAATTGATGCTAATTGACGTTAAAGTCTAAAGGAGAAGCATAACTTATCGCAGGAGGTACAGTTCACGTATTTCGCCAGAAATTTCAACGAAATTGTGCATTGCAGTGAGGGAATTAGGACAAATAACAGCGACGGCAAAAGAAAAAGGTATAGTAAAAAGGGATTCTGATGGCTGAGTCTCCGTTGAAGCATTCAGAGAAGAGATTAGCAAGTGCTGTTACGGGGCTAGGTAGGAACTTCCTTTTGGGGGAAGATGAGGATTTTAAACTGCAGACATTAAAGACGTGATTACCAAGGATTATGCAGAAAATTAGCTGAGGAAAGAAAACGAAGAAGTGTTAAATATGGTTGGGGTAAACCCGTAGAAGATAAAAAAGTAGATGGAATAATAAGAGATGATGGAATTTTGGTGGCTGTGACTAAAGGAAGAAGGTTAGGTATGGCGTTTAAAAATCAAGTCAAGTAAGAGGAAGAAAGAGAAAGCACATTTTGGAGAGAGCTTGTGAGTAGTAACAATAGGGAGATGTGGAGTTAAATCAAAAGATAAAAGTGTTTACGTCATACAAAAATATGTAGTTCTAAACCTCGCCATAATGTAAAATAGTCTTTTGAGGTGGTTCAAACTCTATCGCTAAAAAATCTGTTAGTCGACTACCAATTATAATTTTCTAAATACCAATTAAAATGGGATTTGAATGTTTTTCAAAAATATGATGAACGAACCCAGTGAACTGATGTATACAAACAAGTTAAGAGGTATGTTACGTAGTTCGGAGTAATATATGTTACGTAATTTGGTTAATTTTTCAGTGATGCTCGACGAGGGGGAAGAAGCTAAAGACATTGGGATATTGCGTGACGCGCTTCCTGCGCAACATAGAGGTAAAAAAGAGTTTTCCTCGAATTTAGTGAAAAGGCCAAATTACTACCATCGTCTCTCCCTTGTCAGAGTTTTCGTCCTTTCCTAAATGAAAATTTCCCAAAAGGGAATGGCAAACAGGCTAAGGGCACACAAAGAGTAAGATTCTAGATTTCATATGAAAATATGCATGTACAAACGATGTGTTCTATCTAAGGATTAGACTCATAAAAAATATTTTTATGAGACTGAATCTTTTTTCCGCCCGCACTAGGAAACCTAATCACCTGATATTAGTCAGTAATGCTTAATTTCTTGATGATAGAACTTTGGGAGAAAGTTAAGGTAGCACTGAGAAAGAAACTAGCTCCCATACAGCAAATTTTTAAACGCCATTGAAGAGAGCTCCTCTTGATCCTTCCTGACCAAAAACAACTTTCGGGTCGATTAATACGGCAGGGTTTTAACACTGCACCATGCTGATGCCAATTCCGTTTATTGGTCGCTGAATCCATTGTAACTCGTATTTTAAATGACTTTACACCATTCTAAATGTGCTCCATTTTTCCCAAGTATATATAATTTGAAGTGAAATGGAGAGAGGTAGGGAGAGTTGTGGAGGACAGGAGTCATGCATATCGTCAGCGACGTTTGTTAACTATGTAGAAGAGATGATAAAAGAGAATTTGGAGGAGGATGAACATACAGTAGCAAAAATAGCAGCCAAAAAGATTATATTCGTTAATTTTGCGGATGATATCATAGTGATCGCGGAAGATACACAAAATAGAGAAGAGGTTGATGGAAAATTTGAACAAGGAATTCGAAAGATACGGGATGAGAATGAGCACACGGGTCACGATTGAAGAGAAGATAGGGCTTGAAATAGATGCATTAGAAATTGAGCAAGTAGAGAGGTTCGAATAGGGAAAGTGGCGGAAAGTTGCCGGAAATTTGAGAAGGTGGTTACGTAAGAACAGAAATGGAAAAGATGGAATTCAAAAGGATATAAAGTTCGTTTACGAGAAAGATAAACAAAAGACTGCAGAAGAGATTGATTAAGGGTTACGTTTGGAGTGTGTTTTTGTATGAAGAGAAAATATAGTAGTGCAAAGAGCGGATAAGAAAATAATTGAGATCTTTCGAAAAATGACAAGGAGAAGAATAGGGGGAATAACATGGACAGACAAGGTAAAGAATGAAGAGGTTTCACCGCATGTGGGAGACGAGTGAAGGCTACTACAGATAGTAAAAAGAAGGAAAGAGAACTGGATTGACCACTTTCTAAGACGAAAGCACATAAAAGGCCACAGTGGGTCTGGAAGGACTGACCAAGAGAGGAAGAGGAAGAAGAAAGCTATTGGACAAGATGAAAAAAGGAGGGGTCTGTAAGTTTGAAAGAGACGGCATTAGAGAAAAGACTACTAAGGGCACCAAGGACCTGTCAGAAGGTTAATGTTGATAATAATATGGATTACCGTAGAGTAGGCACACTTTCAATGACGCGAAGTCGAATCAAAGTCGTCATCTCTAAAAGGGGTGCGTAAAAATACATGAAGAAAATCCTTTCAAAAGTGCAGACAATGTTTACTTGAAAGTCAAAAAGACAGAAAGACAAAATTTACTTAAAATTATTGAAAACAGAGAAAGAAATCACATTTAAAAAAAAGAGCAGATAATTACCACACAAGAGGGCAATCTTTAAGGGGTTAAAAATAAGCTTCATATCAAGCCATCAGGACCGTCATACCCCTGTGGACCCGTCGACCCTGATTACGAGACAGTGCTAGGGATACGCGTAGAATCGAGAAAGGAAATCGGGCTACGGAGAAGAAGTAATCCATGAAATGTGAGACTCCGCGTTATATAAGATACTTTCGATGTTGACTGGACGCAGTATGAGAGTACGGGTGCTGCTTTATGTTGTCATCCGAAGAGGAAGGGAGAGTCTTGCCGGAGAGGAGCGGCCCAGGGAGTGCGAGGGGGAGAGGAAAGTGGGTGAAGAGGGGAAGAGAGCTAAGGGGCTAATAACGGATAATCGGCGAGGGAGAGGGAAGGCGACACGATCGCATTCTGTGTAGAGAAAAAGGAGGATTAAAATGACACGTCGGGAGGAGATAGGTGATGTGAAAGGGTGGGATGAATGATGGTGGGGGGGGGAGGGTGGAGAAGGAGGCGAGGCGGGGTGACGCGTGTACGTACGAGATCGGGGGTGGGCAGCAGGGTGCTATGGTGGGCGGGAAGATTGGAAGACAGGAGGGCGGGGTAGGGAATGAAGACCGAGACGGATGTACAGGGATGCGCGGACCGCCTTCCTCTCTCGGCACCCCGGAGAAGCCGCCTCCCCCCCGCACCATATCCCATTTGTGAAGAGAGGAATGGGGTACGGGAGGAAAGGAGAGTGGGGGAGAGAGAGAAACGGTACCCCCAAGCACGGGGGAGACGATTTCGCATCGTCAGACGCAGGTCGTACTTCGGAGAGGCAAGGTCGAAAACCTTTCGCCGGCGGTTGCAGACCGGTCGACCCCTCGCGAGCGATGGACGCTGGCTGACGGCGTCGTCGACCTCACACCGGAGATCCTCTGGAGGCGTCGCTGAATTCTTAGCCGTCATCCCCCACGCCATTTCCGGCGAGTGATTCATCAAGACGACGCGCGTTCTTACGCACAATATTTTTCGTTTAAAAAACTCCCAGTGAAATTGTCGCGAGTGAGTGCAGTGCGTCTTCTCCGGAAGGTATCTCAGTCGTCTGATCTCCCACCCTCCGTGGACGTGGACACTCGAGGATAGAGACACAACATGCATTTTTCTCTACATTGCCTCCTTCACCTTACCGTAGGTGTCATCATTTCATTTTCTATACCAGAAACTGTTTTGAAACACTGAGACATCGTCAGAACCATAGAGCTCGACGAAAGGCATCTAAATTCTTCCTTAAGACCTCGTCAGAATTTTAAAGTTCGATTCAGGACGTCTAAATTCCTAAGACACCGCATCGAAAGCACAAGTTTTGCCTCTGGAGGAGATTTGAAGAAGAGAAAAAACTTATCGTGGTTGAATCTGGAAACCGTCAATAGACTCGAGATACGTCGTCGATAACGATTACATGAAAATAGAAAAAAAACATTGAGCACCGGAAGAAAATTATCCCTTCGCCATTATGACATCAATGAAGTTAAGCATCTTCACCAAAAAAGCAAAGCTAACGAGCTGTGCAGACCTTAGTTAACTAAATCCAGTGACTATTTAGTTCGAACAATAATTCTAGATCCCAGTAAGCCGTAAGGTTGCAGAAAACGCATATAAATGTGTATTACTAACTTCATGATGCTTTTGAAAGAACACACCGTTCGAGGTAGTGACAATTAAATAATGTTTCTAGAATACTATCACGCTTTAACGAATCAAACCGTTGTCAGTTTTCTTTTTTTTAATTTTATTTCGAGGGAAGTGTTTTGGTACTACATATCTCATAGAAAATTGCTTCCCTCCGATGGCTCATGGAGCCCATATTCAGCCAGAGAATCCTGGCTGAATCTATCGCTGATTCACAGTGCGGAAAAATGAGTGCATTTAGGACGGTCGGGGCTAGTAGGTGTGTGGAAAGGGTCAACATATTTTGCTTTGGGGAGTTCCAGCGCCGCCCGCCGCTTATTGGCATAAGCCCCCGTTTGAATTGTGGGCGTGAGCAATAAACCCTAGGAGAACGGTGCCCACCGGTTCGTAAAATGAGTTCCTAGGGCACTGGGAGACCTTTAGAAAATCTCTTCGAAATTCCATGCCCATTTAACCCCTCCCCCACACCCTCGCCCACACTCCCAATCCTCTCCGGACCCTCACCCAGCAGACGCGGAGTGTGGAGAAAAATTGCAACTCCCGCCGAGTATGTGACATTTTACCTCGTCTCCGGGACTGCGAACCAATTCCCTGTTCTTCGCTCCTCCCGAAGGTGAGAGAGAGGGAAGGTGGGAATCAAAAGCTACTGTTTCCTCCTCATATATCAGTCGACGGGCGGTCCGTTCACTGGGCTCCGTTTAATTTGATCACGAAACAACGATTCCACCACTCCTCCGACCCCCTATTGTGTGCCTGTGAATTGTTTGACCGGAAGAAATTAAGGGTGGTGGAGAAAGAGGGGGAGGAAAAGAAAGGAAGACTGGAGACGAGAAGTTAAGGGCACACACATACACACACGGGCACAATAAGAGATACATTCCATTCATTCATTCGAGGGAACGACAGCGCGAGGAGGAAGAAGAAGAAAGGCCTTCTCAGACGGAGGAGAAGGGGCGACGAATCGATTAGGGCGTGTGGGATTCTTTGAACGAGAAAGAAAGGAGGAAAACTTCGCGGAGAGGAGTAAAAGTGGACCACGAGGGGTTGTAACCGAATTTCGCGCGTAAAAGGGTTGAGAAGTAAACAGTGTTGCCGGCGGAGTGAAGTGAGGGCGAAACTGGTAGTGTTTTATGTCTCCATCATTCTTTAAAGGTCTGCGGACCGAAGGAGTGCGGCCAACAGATTACTGCTCCCACACACCCTCCCCTCTGAAACACGACAAAGGGGAACTGTACGGGTGCGAGGGTGAGAGACCCAAGGGCAGTGTCGCGCGCGAAATAGGAATCTTTGAGAGGAAGTGAAAGAGTGCGGATGCTTTTCGCGGAAGCCTCCATGGATGTGGAGGCAGTTGGGGTGTGAGGGTTGGGTCAAATGTAAAGAATTTAAGGAGCAAGGTGATGGCCTCTCCTTCGGGATTGATTCGTGTAAGCGTGGGTTAAATAGAGTGAGAGAAAGGGGAGAGGATTGAGAACCGCATCGGGGATAACAACGAACATAAACGCTAAAAGGGGCGGAAATTGGAAAGCAAGTGCGCTGGGACACTGAAAAGTGAGGCGGAGGGCTGAATCGGCGACACCTCGGCTGGGGGACATAGTAAATCTCCCGCGGCTATCGTTTTATCTGTCGCGCCGTAAAATAAATACTGGTCGAAGAAGGGAGGAAATCAGATTGAAGTGACCTTGACCAGACGACGTGCGCCTCCAGATGAGAAAGGACACCCCGCGGAGAAAACGATGAAAGAATGATCGGAAATCCTCTCCGAATTGATCCCCATTCTCCCACTCCGTTAAGTACCTCCCCATCTGATCCCCGTAAAGGATAGGGTGGGGTATACAGCACCATTTCAGCCGGTGACCAATCAGCTACGGACCACGTGTGATCTCAGTTTGGACCACCGGCTAACCCTTGCTCCGGCGGAGCGACATGTTCGCCCCCCTGTGCGTCCTCGCCGCCACGGCACTGCTTGTTTCGGCGATGCAGAACGCATCGCTCGACTTCGCGGCCTTCCCCCACGACTCACATTCTTCCTCATCCCCTTCGTCTGAGGACGAGATGATTTCAACGCCCGCCTCTCCATTCGAAGTTGAAATGGACAACGGGACGAACGAAGCCGATTTCGACGAGCCACAAGTACCTTCCAGTGACCCCACGTTCGACGACTACCCTGGAGAAAACGGAACGCGCTCCTATGGCGAAGAAATCGCCATTGGTCCGATGGGTAACCTCTTCGAGACACCTGCGATCGCCCCAAACCAATCCTCGACCCTGGATCCGGTCCCTTCGAACCTGAGCGACCCCGATGCTTCAATCAGGGCAGTGAGGGAAAGGTTTGTGTCTCGCTGGCCAACCCAGCTGTGGAAGGCCCATGGGATATACACGGACGAGGATCTTCTCTTCATCAATCCTCATTGGCTGCAGTTTCCTCCTCCGGAACCCATGTCCCACTACGTGCTGGCTGTCCTGTACACCATCCTAATGACGATCGGAGTGTCAGGAAACTTCCTCGTCATCTTCATGTTTTGCAGGTCAGAAACGACATTTTTCGGTCTTATCTGTGCCATTCACAATCAAGGATAAAACTTTCGATCCCTAGAGTTTACCGGATTCATCTGATTCGTTTTGAAACTAAAATTACGATTTCGTTAAGATCAATCTAAACAAAATCTCTAAATTCATACCCTAAAATTTCTTTTGAACTAATTGTAGCAGTATAAAAAAACAGTTTTTAATTAGAAATCTAGGAAAAGGATCAGTCTTGCGTGGCCAATAGATTATAGGCCCCAGTCACTCCTCAGGATAGAGTCTGTTTTTTTGACCATTGCAAACTCCGTTAATGGATCAACTACAGGGTTAGGGATTTTAGTTGAATATTCCCAACTTATTGATGGAAAACCACATAATTTGGAAGAATCGAGTATTATTTACTCAAGCATATTTGAAAGAATAGGGCGGTTGTATCCAAAATTGTAAGAGAGAGAGCCTAAAAGCCACCACTTAACCCAATTATCTTCCACAATAACCGCTGCAAATCGATACTTCCCAAAATCCCAAGATCCCAAAATTTTTAGTGACTCTATTTGTAATTTAATTGAAACTAACAAAGGACGGGGTTGGTGAAAATGAATAATGGTGGTAATTGGTAATACAAATGTATTTTTCAAAAATAAAAAGATATTTTTTTCGTTATCTGCCTGTCAAAAGTCAAGCAATATGTTGTTTCCATCAAAAGAGTATCTGCAAAATATTTGTCTGCACAATTACGTACGCAGAAAAACACAAGAAAATATGCATAGAAGTTCCCGTTCCACTCTTTCAGAATCAGATCCATCCATTCAAATGTAAATGGAACCCTTCTGGGAGAAGGAATGGAAGCCAGATCGTCAATATTATTTCTTGGGCTTGCACAGTATTACTTACTGAAAAACCTTCACATTTTCCCACAGCATGGGACTAACTACAAAGACCAATAGATTTTTCACATTTACATTGCCTGAAAAAATGACTTTAAAAAGTGCCTTAAATTACTTCCTTCCTAGTATCTATACTGGACCCACTAATTTACGTGTACCTGGGAATTCTTTAATGTTGCATACAGATCTTATCTGACATTTACAGTGATCCCACAATTATAATTTTTACATTTCTATTATTCGCTGTTCAAAATAGATCCTCTCCATGCATTAATGTGTCTCCATCGTTCAGGCTACTATTCAGTCAAACCATCTACTGCCATGAAATTCACGCAAATGGCACCATGGAAACCGAAATGCTTGACGAAGATATTATGGCGTAAGGGAAAGCTCCAGAAC
Organism: Hetaerina titia; assembly: GCA_037158775.1. Classification (NCBI taxonomy): domain Eukaryota; kingdom Metazoa; phylum Arthropoda; class Insecta; order Odonata; family Calopterygidae; genus Hetaerina; species Hetaerina titia. The sequence continues at coordinate 38,860,723 of CM073774.1, forward strand.
ATATTAACACATTTAATGTTTCTCCAACTGATTCGTGGAAGCTGATCTTTTCATATATATTTCCATTTTTTGTCGAAATACGTAATTGAAGAGTCAGATCTTTTTATTTTATGACATTTTGAGACGCTATGAGAAAATGTGTCGAAAATCTCAGCGAAATCGGGTGGTCTTTAAAGGTCTCGAAATGCGCTTGAATTTTAATATCGGAGTCATCATAAAGAAGAGATTGAGAAAAATGAGAGAGTGAAAGATATAAAAATGGAAGTGTACCGATTGATTTGTATTCATAAAAAGTACATTTCGTTCCCAGTGAATTTTTTTTAACTGGATTTTTTTTCTTCCGAAGAGTGATTGATAAACGTATATGGGTTTCTTCCGTGTTGTATGTCTTCGGATGGACATAAATCAGCTGCCGTTCCAAGAATCATTCTCAAGTCAGGCCCTGATGATACTCAATGTAATAGCAGTAAAAGTATCGCCACTTGAAGACATTTTGTGAAAGATATCCACAGATATATTTCCCAGAGGAAAATTTCATGACAGCAAATGAACTGAGTGACTGAATAGCTGTTTAAACATTTGGCAAATCTCAGAAACGCACGAAGAGGGTCAGCTTCCAGCGTGAATAGTAAAAAAGTAAAAATCTTAAACGGGAAAAACTTTAAACATAATTAACAGCAGCCGACCGGGTGAGGCTAGATTTTTGATGAACAATGGCAATACCTACTACTGTTCTATTGTCTAACTAACATGACACAATAATCTTAGACCGCTACATATTACAATAACTGATGCTTTAGTTCTGCATATTTCCTATCTCCCTTAATTCCATTCAAATTCCCAAATCTATTCCTCCCACTGTTTCTCGGAAGTAGGGGGAGGAATAAAATTCACCAAGCCCAGTATTCTCCTTTCAGTATTCCATTTCCTCTCCGTTCCATCTAAATCTACTCATTCTGCTTGCTTCAAATTTTTCTCCAACAACCATTTCTCTTCCCCTCCCATACCTAGAACTTCGTCATTTGTTTTCCTTTCCCTCCATTTTATTTTCTCGATTCATCCCCACACTCACATCCTAAAAAAAGACTCCAACCTATGCTTTGTATCTTGCCCTGCGTGAAAACTGTGTATAATGGCGACGCAAAAAAGGAACGCAAAACCGAGTGCATAGTGAAGTAGCTTAAATCCGGCGTCCGGTTCCTCTTGACTCTTCTGAGGCTCCTTACCGTGCAAAATCCCATCCATACAAAATTACTCATCCATCCGTAACGGCAAAAATGTAGTCAAGACCTTAGTGGCCGGGCACCTCCGCTAATAACTACTGCGACGGGATGGAATTAGTCCTTAGAGTACGAATTTGGGCTCAATTTTAACTGCTTCGCATCGAAGGGGAAATTGTACGTCTTTCATAGGCTTCCTTTTTCATTCCCCGCGTAGTAATGACGGATCGGAAACGCACCATTGTTTTGAGACGGGAAAAGTAGCGTGGAGGGGGGAGGAAAATGAGACGTTTCATTACTTCACCAGGAAAAATCTCAACTGATGAACCATTCATAATACAGAAAAACCAATCACAGGCCATGCGTATTAATTTGATCTCCCCCACTCTGTCCTCCCCACGCAGGAGCGAATGTGAAAGAAGGATGGGTGTCTCCTCTCACGGAAATGTTAAATTAGTCCGTCTCGTCAATAATTATCCCATATTTTGCGAATGACTTTATCTCTGGGTTCCGCAGGACGTAAAATAATATCATAAGGATTCCGTAAATAAATTGACTTGGTTAATTGCCATTATATCTCATTTCGTTGGGTTATTCCATTCACCTTCCCCATCGCTAGCCTGGCCTTTTGATAACGAGCGAGAACAGGGTTCTACTCCGGTCGAGAAGCACGAAAATGGATCAGTTCTCCAGAGAGAGGAATTTAGGGGTGAGGAAATGTCGTAATCAGCCTTTTTGTCGCTCTTAATGTCGCTCTCCGGCTGGAGGCGAGGAGCTCGAGGGTGAAAAATTATCCCATGTCATCCAATCTCGCGCTCCATAGAATTTTCTTTACGAATGAAAAAAAACAAGGGTATGAATAAAAATAATATTTCCTTGCGGTACCCACGCCAGGGTAAAAAATGTAAGAAATCGGTTTAGTTCAAAAACTTCTTCGGGAGAAGAAAATGAAAACGTTTCAAAGATGCTACTAAAGGAGTAAAATTTGTATATTTTCACGGTAAATTTATTTTAACAGAACTCACTAATACGAATAGCGGCATCATCTTGTCCCGATAGTAAATAATTGTAAAATAGCATAATAAAATAATTGTAAAAATAAACAAAGTTTGCTCAAAAGTTCATGAATTTTCCCAAAGCTGAGTCTGAGATCACTGCTTGAAGGGTGTAACTGTTCGCAGAAATTCGAAAGTGATACAAATAAAATAAAATAATAAAAAGTAAATACATGTTAACATAATGCAACAATTTCAGAGAGTAAAAATCATTCGCCTTGACCGGGATTCGAACCCGGATCCCTCGATATCTGGTCGAGTGCTTTAACCACTTTAGCTACCGAGACGTCCTCTTACACTCTGAAATTTTTTTTTTTACTGTTACAGTTTCTTGAAATTTGTCTAAGGTATGAACAGCCTAAGTGTTTGAAATTGGCTTTATTAACATCGTGGACTGTGGCGCGTCGCGCACGACTACGAATGCCTGTGACATTGTATGTACGGTATTTCGTCATAACATCTTGTTCCTTTAAAGCCCCCAAAATTTCAGAGTGTAAGAGGACGTCTCGGTAGCTTAAGTGGTTAAAGCACTCGGCCGGATATCGAGGGATCCGGGTTCGAATCCCGGTCAAGACGAATGATTTTTATTCTCTGAAATTGTTGCATTATAATGCACACATAGCGGGTGACTCCGTTAAAGTTACTGTTACAGTTTCTTGAAACATGTCAACATGGTCAAATGTAGACAACACTGACTCTTTTTATCTTCAATAAAAGCGACTTCTTTCTACACACGTAAATAGATGTTAATCCTAAGTTAATACATGTAAACGTCATATGCTATCATCCAAGATTCCTCACCTTCAGTTTTAATTATTTTTTTATAGGTTCCCTTCTTGGCACTAACAGAATATTTTGCTTAATTCCACCAGATGTCACCTTTCATTCCCCTTTTCACCTTTACAGGCCAATCATTCTTCCTAAAATCTCTCAAGCAACACTCGCACTTCCGCTTCCGATATAGTTTCCCAATTCCATCTTTAGAGGTCAGCTTACCCTAAAGTACATATATACTCTTACTTCGTTCATACATATTTCAGTTTGTCGACTTATACTGTCAATTAGCTTTTACACTCTAATCTTATTTGTTACCCTCTTTTTTCCCAGATCTACTTTCTAAAATACCAAATAGCGATCAGTTAAACTTTTAGTAACCCTCATTTCCCTCTTATTATTCACTAAAGATCCCAGTCTCTGTTTATATACAAAAAGGTCTCCTAAAATCACAGTTTTTCATTCTACTAAATTAAAAGGTCTATGTTTAAAAAAAGAGCGAAAAATAAAGCTAAGCCGTATTCAAAACGATCTCCGTTCCAGGAAAACACACTCAACAAGTGTTCTACATTATCATTCACTCAGAGGCCACCAAATAGTGCCACCATTTCTTAGAGACTACCCTTCTTACACCAAGCTGACTAATCATGTCTCCTAAAAGTATTATTATTTCACCATGCATTCAATACTCACACTCACTCAATAATCTTCCTCAGTTTTCTACAGCACTCAAAACTCCACGCTTTCAATCTCACTATCCACAAGCACATAACTAGATACACATACAATTTTACGAATGCAAAATCAACCAAATGGACGCCAACTTGAATTTTCTTATCATAAATCCTGACCCTCTCACTCCGAATCAAGCCTACACCTTGAATAACATGTGCTGTTAGTGCTTCTCTAGGATTTTTTGCTATTTATTTTTTAGTATATTAATTTTTGTAAAACCAGGGGATCCCCAGACGGTTATTCCATATCTTAAAATACTCTCAACCAATGAAAAATACACTATTTTGATGACATTCAAACTTACAAAACTAGTAATGTAGTGAACTTGACGAAAGATGTAATTTAATTTTTTATTTATTTTTAAAATACGCTAACCAAAGTGAATATTATGTTTTGATTAATGATTACCCCCAATTAAATATACATATTATACTTAGTTTTTTCAGCATGGGGCAAATACGGTTATTGGTCGGGTAATGTAGGCAGTAAAGTGAATAGATCTGTAATTAATATCTATGATGTCAGAGGTTTTCTGTTTCACAATCATGACTTTGGATTTTTTCTCATTGATGACTATTATCACATACTCATTTACTGATATTAAGTCAAGTTCCATGCCATAAATAGCTGCTTTTAGTTTCCTATGCTTTGATATGAGTATTGCATCATCAGAATACAATATCAGCTCGGAGAAATGACAGCACTTGCATATGTCAATGTATTATAAGTAGTATAGGGCCAAGAATAGACTCTCTTGGCACACCTATCTCATTATCTTCACTACAAACATAATTTATTTTAGTGACTAACTTTCTATTTTTTAAATAATTCGAAAACCCAAGGTGGGTGGGTCCATGAACTCCAATATAGTATAATGTTTTAACAATATATTGTAATCTACTGCGTCAAAAGCTTTTCTGAGATCAATGTTATACCGTGTTAAGCCATCTATTCATTCTATCTCTGATACTGTTCATAACTAGTTCAAAGGTCTATGTGGTTCTTTTATTCCTTTTTTTATTTATTTTTATTAGGTAATCTACCGGTTAAGGTAGGTTTTTGGATGGACACAACTATCAAATAAACATTTTGACTCCCCACCTAGCAAACTAATCTATATCAGGTCCCTCTTCATCTCGGTGTACTTCTTTCCTCCCTTCATCCCGTCCAACATCCCTATCCTGTTCCTACCCTTACCTCGCTTGCCCAACATTCTCCCCTCTATTACCCTCTTCAACATTCCACTACCGCTCAATACGCCTTTCATCCATTTTTCCTGCCTCCATAGGATTTCTCTCAACAAACCCCTCTCCTCACCCACCATTTCCAGCACTTCCTCATTTGTTTTCCTCTCGGTCCATTTCACCTTCTCCATTCTTCTCCACACCCACATTTCAAAAGCCTCCAATCTACGTCTATCCTCCTGCTTCAGCGACCACGTTTCCGCGCCGTACATAGCCACGCTCCATATCAGAGTTTTTACGAGTCTTGTCTTAACATCCCTACTCAACGTCCCCGTCATCAACTCCCTCCTCCTTGAGAAAGCCTCCTTGCCTAGCGCAATTCTTCTCCTTACGTCCCTACCACTTTGACCGTATTGGTCCAAAACACTTCCGAGATATGTAAACTGCTCTACCTGCTCTATTCTTTCCCCGCCTATTTTAATATTTAGCTTAGCCTTTTTCTTTCTGGAAAATCGCATAACCTTTGTTTTATTAATATTGATTCTCATCCCATATTTATCGCACTGAACCTCCAATTCACTCAACAATGCTTGCAACCCCTTGGCTGACTGAGCAACTAATGCTTGGTCATCAGCAAACCTAACCGATTTTACGAGTTCCCCTCCGACTTTCATTCCTACCTCCAGTTCTTCCCATGCCTCTTTAATCATTTCCTCTACATATACGTTGAACAGTACCGGTGACAATGGGCAACCCTGCCTTACACCTCTTCCTAACACTGCCCATCCAGACTCTCCGTTCCCCACTCGCACCTGAGCAGTCTGAGACATGTACAGGTTGCGGATCAGTCTCCTGTCCCTCCAATCCATTCCTATTTTCTGCAATACACGCATTAATTTTTCCCAATTCACTCTATCAAACGCTTTTCGAAATCTACAAAACAGGCAAAAACGTCCTGATTGTATTCTATATTCCTCTCGACTAGTGATCTCATTACTGCAATGGCATCACGCGTACCTCTTCCTTTCCTGAACCCAAACTGATCATCCCCTAAGTAATCATTTGCCTTACTCTCTATCCTTTTATTGATGATCCTGAGAATAACTTTAGCTGCGTGGGATATCAAACTTATTGTTCTGTAATCCTCACATGACGAAGCCTTTGCCTTTTTTGGAATAGGAACTAACACCGATCTCATAAAATCTTCCGGCCAGATTCCTTCCTCATAGATACTACGAATCAGTCCATATATGGCCTTTTTCCCACCTTTCCCTAACCATTTCAACATTTCTACAGGAATATTGT